>OX359288.1:26098941-26551441 GCA_947179395.2 Pulicaria dysenterica
TTGACAGGTACATACAACTAGCCAATCCTCTCCAATGCAGGCCTATAATCTGGCTATCAACGATCTCGACAAAGAACTTGATCATCTGAAGGCTGCATTTGAGGTATGGCTTCTTTTTTACTTTCTTCAATTGTCGACTCTACGACGCAATTTGAAGTTTTCAACAATTATGTTTGTGTTTCTAACATATTTCTTGGGTCTACGAACAATTCATTTATAACTGAGTATATATGAACAAGTGATATGTATAATCTTGAGATTTATATATAGAAAATTACAATCCGAGTACTCGTTATTCCCCGCCGACCGCTCCACTACCGCCTAGTAAGTTTTACAACATTGCACCCTTTTATCCCTTATCAAAATTCAGAAAACAATTGTGGTTCCCTGTGTTGATCTGTTTGAGTTCCTTCAATCCACTATTCTTTCAAAAGAAAACATCCATAGAAATAATTTCATTTAGGTCAATACAACACATAAAGATAGGGGGACTATTACACCAAGTCGAGATAACCAGTTTTTGAGGATTCAACATGTTTTTGCATATTGCTGAGGGACAAAAATGCAACCTTTCCTTTACACATCAATAGATATGTGTATATGTGTACTTGTGCACAAGCATGCATTTGCCAAATACCATGTTGAGGGATTGTGATTTAGGAAGAGTTTAAGAGAGTTGACTGTGAAATATCAAATTAGGTTGATGTTGCAACTGTGTTACAGTCCACAGTTAACATAGAACAAACAGAAGAAACAAGCATAATGATATCATGATTGTTGCCTTTATATTAGCATATTACATATTAATAAGTTTTAATGTTATTTATTTATTAGATAGGCATTAGGCAATATTTTTGTTAAAAATAGAAATCATTGTTTATTAGGATACAAAATATTGGCAAGAAAATCTATAAACACAGGACTTTCAGTTGTAAGATAGAAAATCTCTGAAATTCTTTAAATATTTTCTTTTATTTTTCCTACTATACGTATTTTCCGTTCCTCACATCAGCTACACGTCTTTCTTTTGCAGGCCGAGGTTGCGAGGGTTTCTGGGGAGTACTGATGATTTAAAAAGTAGGCAACATCTTAGAGAGCTTGATCACAATTAAACTATCTTATCTTTGGTATGTTGCTTAGATGTTGAACTGCAACCAAGTCATGCTTTTCTTTTATCAACTCGCCTATGTAGGCTTTTAGTCACAATCTGGTAGTGTTTGTGGTCCGAATAGCAGATTCACTATGTTTGATAATGATGATGGTAGATTTTGGTGACTTTTTTTCCATGAAACAAAACGGGTCGGGTCGGGTTGAACAAAAACACTTCTCCGCGGTTTTAGCTCTTTTACGACTACTATAGTACTATACATACAGTTCACTCAAACAGAACACGAGAAATATTTTTTTATTTTTTATTTTGCTAACAAATTTACATAATGGAGAACTCTTCATGTAGGCCTTGAAGTTTCCCTTTGAGTTTATGCTGCTGAATAATCAACACAGAAGATGTAGCCGAGAAATCAGAAGCCGAAAGAATATCCCCAATTGGACCCAGTTCCGGGCATGCCTCCCAGTCATTCATACCCGCGGTTAATGTTGAGTTAACCCGTCCTCCTCGTCCCACTATGAATAAACCGTATTCTCCTTCTAACGATTTTATCGTTGAATATGTTTCTCCCGAGTTTGAAAGGTACTTCTCCATATACGCAACATGGCCTGTAGCTACATGTCGATCATAGAACTCTGCAAAATACTCGTCATCTTGCTTCATTTCTTCCTCGTATTCGGCTGTGTTGGCTCTCGCCCTTGTTATCCTTGATGACACGTTGTTTCCGTTTGTGTCCAATAGGAATCTTATCACTGTGAGTTTCACTCCTGGATGTCGTGCCACTCGACCCGCATAAGCTAATGCTTCACGGTCATCTTTCCCTGCTATGAATATGATTGCTGCATTCATACACTTGGTTGCTCTTGATAGTTCGATGGATCCAAGTCCTCGGTCCACTAAAACCCCGACCGAACATGGTGCATGCCGTAAAACCTGTGTCAAAAAAAGCTTGTCATGTTAGTTTTATGATCAACGGCTGGTAAAATGGACGAGTTGGGTGATAGAGCAGAAAAACAAGCCGAGCTACTCGCGAGTAATTCGAGCTCGGATCGTTAAAAACTCGAAATGAGCCGAGCCTTAACGAGCTCGAGCCTCATTAAAGCTCATCTAATAAACGCACCAAGCTCGAGCTCCAAAGAGTGGACTCGCTATCTTAAACGAGTCTAAACGAGCTTCATATATAATATAATTTATATTTTATATGTTTAATTTTAATAGTTATATATATATATCATTTTAATAAAAATACCAAAATAATATCCGAGCCTAAACGAGCCTAGCCTAAACGAGCCGAGCCCGAGCTTAAAAAAGCCTAAACGAACATCTCGCTCGGCTCAACTCGTTTACATTCCTAATCAAACACTATCATTACCTTTCTATTGACGCTTCGAAACCCCAAATGGTTGGTGTTTAATTTTCCGTCTCGTTGTTGATTCTTGTGGAACGGGAGGATTATCATCGACACCAGCAAATCCTCCGCGAGTGTGCAAATGTCGTGATGCATGGTTGCAAGAGGACAAAGAGTAAGCATTCTCTTTACATCAATCCCTTCACATTGGTCTTTCACATGGTTATTTATCGTATTCGTGATGTTTTCTCTCATCTCTATAATCCCTTCATCCGTTATCGTCATCGCATCGACTCCTTCTCCACGTGCGACTGTGGATGCAGTCTCGTCTGTTAACTCAATCATATCGTTAACATAAACCATCATTCGCGGTTCAGTTGGGCCTTGTGTGATCTCCATGAAGTTAATCGCGGATTGAATGTTTTCAGGGCCATGAAGGCATAGTACGATTCGCAGCTCGTTTGACGGATTGAGCCACTGAAGTGCCATTCGTTGCGTCGGTGATCGCTTTCTTGCTCGGTCGATGATGTTTTTAACCACCATCGGGGCGTAGATGAAGGTCAGGAAACAAACCAGCACCATAACAATGCTACTTGAGGGACTAATTATATTTCTCTGTATGACAAGGAGGATGTAAAATGTATGTATGTCAAGATAAAAATAAAACTAAAAAGGCTAATGCCAGAAAAGAATTTAGGTCACAAAATAGAATTCTATTTTTTCAAAAGTATCACTGTATGTAATTTACCTTTTTAATACCCAAATAGGTAACATACTTTGTGGTACACTGTTAAAGTAAGTAATAACTTGAATATTTCGATTAGGGTTTTAGCTCTAACAAGAGTTGCACTGTTAGATCACCACCAAATTTTGGTGACATGACCAAAATTTCTTCCTAGAGGTTATGGGGGAGTCTGATCGGTCTCTTGTCAGCCGTTGTTGTGGGATTTTAAAAAGTTGCGTTATTGTTTTCTATAAATCCGGCAACGATGGCACACAAAAATCTGATCGGACTCCACCGTCACTACTAGGATAGAATTCCAATTATAACACCAAGGTTTGGTAGTGATCAAACGGCGTAAATAATCCGAAAATTCAGGTCCTTTGCTTACTTTAACAGGTGACCACAAAGTGGATTACCTATTTAGGTAATAAAAAAGTAAATTACTTATATTGATATTTATAGAAAAATAAGATGCTATCTAGTGACCTAAACCCCTCGTAAAACAACGATCTGTTTTGTTTGTTGTAGCTAGGAACCAAAATGAAGCTTACTTGCTTGGCCAAGATAGCCATGAAGATATGGAAGTGACCCTTGATGCTTAGAAGCAATCCTGCAGCTATTGAATCCTGCCAATGAAACCCTAACATAACCCCTGAAATAACACACCCTAAAATCTTCCCAACAAGTATAGTCACAAAGAGGAAAAGTATGCTAGCCCAAGTGAGTAAGTTTCCACCTTCGAACTCCGAAAAGTCGACTTCAAACCCGACCCAGAACATGAACGCCGGAAAGAAAAGAAGCCCGAAGAAATACTTGACTTTCCCGGTTAACAACTTGGATAACCTCCCGTCACGAGGCATCACGATTCCCGCTAAGAACACGCTTAACATCATGTTGAAACGTGCGATCATAGGCGAAAGACTGCAAACGAGTACAAGACTCGCTATAGAAACAATCAAATGTGAACCTTTCATTAACTTCCCTTGCGGGTTTTGACTATCGACCCACCTCATAAGCAACGGTATACATTTCGCTGCTAGAATCGTTTGAATCACGAGAACCCCGAGCATGAGAAGTACCTCGTTTAGTTTGCGAACCGCAAAACCTTCAATGGGATCAAAGATTATATACCCGACAGTGAATATAAGAATGGAAATGAGATCAGATATAACTGCAGTCGAAATCAAAAACCGGCCGATGTCAGACTTCCCAATTCGAAAGTCGTCGAGGATTCTGGTTAGAAGAGGGGAGGCGGTTCCCGATACAATAAGCGAGATGAATACATCAAACTCAATACTTGGTTCATAACTAAGATGTAACATTGGTGTTACAAAAACAGCTAGTAAGAAAGTGAGCACTAACCCGGTACATGCCACTTTCACTTCCCGAACGGGTAACCGAGTGAATATGGCGGGGTCGATTTGAAGACCTATGACGAACATGTGCAATATCATCCCGAATTCCGCCACATACCCGAGAGCCATGTTGGCATCATCGTCAAAGTTGTTTCGCAAAAACGGTAGGTTGCTTAGAAAGAACCCGACCTGCATTCGATTCATCAAGTGACCAAACAACAAAAAAACCGATCAAAACTTATAAGATATATATATAAAGTTCAAACGAGAACTGTTTTACATACTAGAACTGCTAGAATCAATCCGAGCCGTCTAATTCCTCCTCCTTCAATGTCATCACCCACCCATGAATTTCTCACATGCACCCCAACGCTCCACATCCATGAATTCCACTTTATCAAATCAACGGCTAAGATTGGTTCTCGCAGTTCTCTTACGCAAAACAGTTCTCGTTTGAACCGTCCCATATATATATACATATATATATATATATATATATATATATATAATGAGAACTTTAAATTAAATTAAGAATGAGAGACTCAATCTCAGCAGTCAAATTCCTCCTCTTTCAATGTCATTGTCTACCCATGATTCTTCACATGCACCCTGCCACACTCTATACCCTCACGCTTTCCATCCATGAATTCCACTAACAAAAAGAACGGCTGAGATTGAGTCTCCCATTCTCAATTAATTTATCATTCTCATTTGAACATTTCCTTGTGTGTGTGTGTATATATATATATATATATATATATATATATATAGAGAGAGAGAGAGAGAGAGATAGAGATGTTAAAATGCCGGAAATATGCTTACAATGGCTTCGGAAATGATCCGAGGCTGCGAATAAGGGCGTAAGAGCATGTGCAAGACGTTACACAAAGCCAGCGTCACGATGAAAATCAACATGTTCACCGCGATGTTTGCGACTTTCATCACGGTTACTTGTGTGCATCTCGGGTCTTTCCCCGCGTTATCGTTTGCATCCATATTCGATCGTTTTTATCTACGTACAGCTCGAATCATAACCGTCCGGATCGCCGTTTTCGTGAATCCATCTCACAAGATCTTGAGAAATGATCATAACAGGATTCTTGAAACAAGAAGAAAAAGATCTGAGAAGAAGATGGGAAGATTGGATTTGAGGGATGAAATTGGATGTTAGGGCCATGATGGAATTGGAAATAGAAACAGGATTATTGAGTGAAGGGTGATGGCCTCTTGAATAAATATGAGAGAATATTGTGGGAAGAGAGTGAAGGTCCATATATTTCTATATAGAATAAGGTTCTCCTTTGGTTTGCTTCTGTCATAAAATAAAATAAAATAAAATAAAATTCAATTATGTCAATTTTAAGTTTTCATTTTGACTTTAGGCTATTTTTGACTTTTGGAAGTTAATAATCAAATACTAGCTTAATAAACTGTGTATAAATATGTGGATGATTAAAGTAAATTTTAAATGTTTATGGTGGTAAAGAGTAATAACGTTTATAGTAAAATATTTACAGAACATATATAATGATATAAATTCTATTGAAAACAAAAAATTCATACATAACATCATCATCAACATTTTTGCAGAACCTCTTTACAATAAAACTTGATTTTTTTTAATATAATCCAATTGGTATATGTGTTCATATAAATAACCACAAACTAGATAGATGTATCTACTATTTGATTTGAATAAGTGTTTTTGTTAAGATATTTAGTATTAACAAACTAAATCGTCTAAAAAATGTTGCTGAGAAAACAACTCATTCGTAAACCGTTTAAAAAAACAAAACGATTATTGATAAAAAAAATTCTAAAAAGTTTTTCGATGATCGTCCTAAGGTGTATGACTTCAAATAATCCGTCTTGAGCATTAAACCAAGCCATTTATCCTTCTGCACCCAAATTTGAACAAAAATTATGTTACGAAGCATTTGAATTTGTAGTTCTAAATGAGCCAAAGTCGAAATGTGAATCAGCCTCAAACATAGAAAGCGTAATTCGGTCGTTATCACCATTGCGAATTGGCACAAAAAAGCGATATCGACTGTGACCGGGAACAAGACTGAAATCAAGTGAATCGTGCAAGTTGCAATTGAAATCAAATGGTTGTGTAATATAGGGATACTTTGAAATACAAGAAATATACATGATATAAGACTAAATGGTTAGAGTTGACAAACTCCAAACTAGAGATGTTAATGAGTCGAGCCGAGTCAAACTCTTATTGAGTTGGGCTAGTTTAGGCTTTTTTAAGCTTGCTCGAGCTCGCTCGTTTAGAGCTTGTAATGTTGAGCTCGAGCTCGGCTCGTCTAATATTATGAAGCTCGGACTTGGCTCATTTAGGTTTGGTTATTATTTTGATATTTTTATTCAAATGATATATATATATAGGCAAAAGTTCAAACGAGAACTGTTTTTCGTACGAGAACTGCGAGAACTACTCTGAGCCGTCCAATTCCCCCTCCTTTAATGTCATTGCCCACCCATGAATTCCTCACATGCACCCTGCCACACTTGATCCCCTCAACGCTCTCCATCCATGAACTTCCCATATTCAAGGAACGACTGAGATTGGTTCTCGCAGTTCTCGTACGAAAAACAGTTCTCGTTTGAACCGCACCCATATATATATATATATATATATAATTACATTATCTATGGAGCTCGTTTAGGCTCGCGATCTTAAACGAGCCAACTCTTTTATGAGCTCGAGCTCGGCTCGTTTATTAAATGAGCTTTAATCGTAGCTCGAACTCGTTAAGGCTCGACTTGTTTCGAGCTTTTAACAATCCGGGCTCAGATAAATCCCTACTCCAAACAAATGGCATATGATATATTATCTCTCTTTCATTTTTGTATTACACTCTCTTCACATCTAAGAATGGCAATCTAACTTGAAACCCGACCTGAACCCAACATGAAATGAGTTAACATAAACGCGATACGGTACTAAAACAAGTAAAAAATGAATCCATACAAACATGACATGAAAAAGAATGAGTGAAGTTCAGATAAAACCTATTTATCTGAAAACAACCTTACTAATCTCATCTCATTTTATTAAACAAAATTAATTATTAAGATATGAAGGCCACTATTTGTGTACTAAGACGCCGGCGGTAAATTGAAAATGAAAATTTTGAAATTAAAATATTTTTTTAATTTTCTCTCTTCTTAGTTTTACTAATTAAAGTTTATGTATTAAATCTTAGAGTAAATTACAAGAAACGTCCCTGTGCTTTGATCGAAATTGCACCGTTCGTCCCTGAACTTTCATTAATTACACTAGGCGTCCCCAACGTTTAGGTTTTGTCACCTCTATGGTCCCTGGTCCAGTTAAAAAGACTAAAATACCGTTACCCTCTTCTTTTAACCATTTTCTTTATTTTAAATTAATTTAAAAACTTTTAAAACTTAAAAACAGATATATTAATAATTAAAAAAACAAACATTCCCACCCCCATTTGAACCCTTCCCCCCTCCCCCGGTTCGAACCTTGCACCACCGCCACCATGGCACCACCATCGCTGTCTCTCTCTCTCTCTCTCTCTCTCCTCCACCGTCGATGGCGACCACCTCACCACCACCGGCGTTTGACCATCTCCATGAAAGAAAATAAAACAGCCCCAACCCCCCTCCCTGTCGCTTCCCTCTGCCAAGAACACCACCACCAACAACAACCCTAATCTGAAAACACACCAACAAGAAGAACACCACCGTCACCATCATCATCCCACCATAATCATCATCCAAGAAGAAGACCACCAAGAACAAGAACAAACCCTAATCTGAAAACCCACCACCAAAAACAACAACATCGTCGCCACCATCATCCCACCACCACACACACACACACCAAATCTGCAACTAAACAAACCCTAATCTGAAAACCCACCACCAAGAACAACACTTTAATCGATCCCTTTTTGTGTGATTAGGGTTTCCAGATCTGTAACACACTGTAGTCGATCCCTATCAAGAACCAAAATCGAAGAACAAGAGAGCTTGCGTGACAGAGCTTCGTCAGGGTTTGTTCTTGAGAAAACCCAAAATCTCGTGTGTTTGTTACAGATGTTGTTCTTGTTTCTGTTCGTGTTTGATCTTGATCGATGAAGTGTGTGGGTCCTAGATTTGGTGGCCTACGGTGGTGGTGGTGCTATGGTGGCGATGGCGGTGCCCTACGGTGGCGGTGGCGTTGGAGGTGAAGGTGATGGTGGCATAGAGAGAGCAGAGGGCGGTATGCCAGGTGAGGGTGGCCGATGAGGTCACCGGTGAGGTGGTCGGAGTTGCAGGGTGAGTCGCTTCGGCGAGAGGCGGTGGCGAGAGGCGGTGACGTAGAGGAGATGGCGAGAGATCGAGAGAAATTGGGAGGAGGGGGGATGGGTTTTAATTAATATTAATAATAATAATAATTATTATTATTATTATTATTATTTATTTAAGAAAAAAATAAATGAGTAAAAGAAAAATCTAAATTAAAAAGAAAAGGGCATTTTAGTTTTTTTAACTGGACCAGGGACCACACACGTGACAAAACCTAAATGTTGGGGACGCCTAGTGTAATTAATAAAGTTCAGGGACGAACGGTGCAATTTTGATCAAAGTACAGGAACGATTCATTTAATTTACTCTAAATCCTGTGAACTTGAAATTTTAAACTTTCTTCTGGTTGGAAAGTTGAAAGTTGAAACTTGTATGTATTTTAAAGTCAAATCTTCATGCATTTTTTGAAATGGGTCGATCGAAAACCTGACTCGGAATTTCGATTTTTTTCCTTAAACACAATACAGATGTTTCCACCGGTAAAATGGATAGACACAAAACACGACCTGAACCTAACATGAATGCAAGTGGCACAAACTGTGTCTGACACGAAATGATTTTGGGTTAAAATGGATCGACTCGAAAATGACATGAAATAGGACGACATAAAAGTGATAAAATTCATTAAATTCGAACATGACCCAAATTATCAACCTTACCCACACTTTTCTTCCATCTTTCAATCAAATAAATAACTATTTTTGTTAGTCCAAGATTGAGTACGTAACAACAAATGTTTGTAGAATAATGGAGGTTGAATACAAACTTAAGCTTTTAAAATTATTTGCACATTCTAATACTTTTAATATAATTCTTATTGATTAAGGAATCAAGACTTACATGTACGAGGAAGCGAAAATTTTTATACAATAAAATATGGCAACTAATGTATCTAACACATAGACTAGCTTCTCTTTCAACAACTAATGTATCAAAAGGTCCAACACATGGACAAGTTTAATTCTACACTTAATGCTAACGCTTAAAGTTTGTTTTTCACTAAGTATCTTTCAGCTAAGTTCTTAGAGAAAAATCAATAAAGTTTCAGGTGTATATCATGGGTGGTTTTTGCATGTTGTGAATGCATGTATATTTATAGACATCATTGGCCGAAGGTATGAAAGATCCATTACGTGATTGCATGGGTGTTGAAAAGACATAAATAATATTATAAACCAAATAAGCAAGTGGTCAAAAAAATTATTCCCACTGGTAGTATAATATTATATTTATCTTATCATTTGTCTTGGGATTGTAACTTTTTCTTTCAAACATTCTTTATTAGCCAGGGTCCTTCAGATTTGTCTTCTACGTAAAGGATGTAGTTGCAGTCGTCCTTTAGTGTTTTGACATATCTTTCAAATCTTTTCTTCAGAAATAGCTTTAACATTAACAAAAATACTAATACTTTTTACAAAAGATCAGAGGCATAAGTGATCAACACATGTTCAGCCTTTTACAATGTTCAGATTGAATTAAACGCAGAGAATAGATCTATCACCGACATGTCCTGAAAGATGTTGTTTCACTGATATCTTTTAGTGACTAGCGTGTTTTCATAAAGACATTCGGCTGATTTTATCATTTGCTTATCTTGAAAGCTTCAGAGATATTTACGCATCTGAAAGATTTCAAAGGCCTTTCTCTTTGCCTTCTGCTAAACTTCTTTACTCTATCGTTTAAAACAAATACTTCAGAAATTAAACAACACATGTTTAGTTATAGTCAAACTGAAAGTGTGTTTTTGTCAATCATCAAATCTTGTATATTTCAGTGATCAAGTTTGATTAGTGGCTGAAGTGATTATTTCCCCAACACATCGCCTCTGTGAGTTGATCTTAGGTATGCCAGCAAACGTGAACCCGAGAGCAGGGTAGAGTTTAAGAAAGGGTCGAGGGTTGACTTCATGATTGTTAGGAACTGAAACACCCTTCAAGCGTTAAAAGAATACAGTTAACAAACAAGACAAGCAAACACATGATATAACGTGGTTAGATCAGAGTTACGACCAATGTCCATCGGCAGGAACAAAGACTTCTTTATAAACTGAGAATGTTTGATGTGTGTGCTCATAGAACTGAACTCTATGCTCGATATTTATAACTAAACAAAAACCCAAGACACCCTAGTTCTTAATTATGGTAAACATAATTAGCCAAATTAAAAGATTACAACCGCCGCATAGCAAAAAACAACCTTGCGCCAAATCTGCCTGCTCCACAGCCTGGAGCAAGAGCCCACGCCGAGCAACATCAGACGCCCCACACCGAGCACACATGTTGCACACCGAGCATCTTGTTTTTCCAGTTTTAAATATCTTTCAAGTCATTTCACAACAATAATGAATCAATATGTCGTGTTCTGTTTATCATTGTTGTAGCCTTGCAAGAGGAAGAGTCAGAGGAGATAGCATTCGATTTAATTTTACTCGTAATTATATATGACTCACTAATACATACCTTTTTCTTCTTCTTTTGATTTCTTGAATAAATATTTTATTTCGTTTATCATTTTTTTTATTAACCTTGTCTTTATTTTCAGTATTATTATTATTATTATCATATTTCCGGTTAAACCAGTTAACCCGGAAAATCTAACCTGAAACATAGCCTCATACGACTACCACACAATCATCCTTGGACTTCATGAGTAATCATCCTTGGACTTCACGAGTGAAATAAGGTTTACAATTTAAACCATATTCGAATTTTAAAATGGGAAAATGATACGTAATGTTAATATCACCTAACTTAGGTGATGTTACACTCATAAATCATTTAAATGATTATATACTGAAATGACTAAACTACCCTTCATTAAAATAGATTATGAGTGTAACATCACCTAAGTTGCATAATGTTAACATTACGGATGATTTCTCGTTTAAAATAACCAGACAGAAAGGGTCCAAACTTTCGCCTGCCTAAAAATGCATATACCGTTTGCAGCATAAACAACGTCAAAAATACACAGCCAGCGTCTCTCGAATCTTCTTCGATCCCTTCAAAACAAGCTTAGCAACCATAAACCATACAAGTTATAATTCAAAATCAGGTAAGATTTCGTCTCAAATTGCACTAATTTGAACTCTATTACTACTTCAATCTTATATTTTTCTATGCAAAAGAAAGGAAATCGAACGATTGTTGTTAAGACTTTGAAAAAATCGCTTTTACTTCTAAATTTTCGGCTAAAAATTGGAATCCGTTTGCAGTTTAATCTGCTAGTTTGATGATATTATAGTTGCAATTTGAACAGATTGTGTAGATTTTTGTATAATCTGATTGGGATTTCGTTTCAGTTCGAAGTTGGGTTTTTTATCTAATCGAAGTAAGTTGACCAATAGAACGAAGTTTTTGAGGTGATCTTGGAAATGGAGGAAGTGCAACAGCAGCCGATGCAGTCAACTGGTATTCCATCAATTTTTCTCCTAATTTCTGGCACTTTTATGATCATGTTCCTTTGTTGAGACAGGACCCTAGTTTTATAAATATTTAGTTGAGTTAACAAAAAATGTTAAAAATTGGGACTCTTGTTCATCAATGACTGATTGTTTAATGACAGTTATCTGTACATCGAATGAGCTGCTCATTCGTATGTAGAATTGCAGATAATGATTCTCTAGTTGATCTTAGTACATAGAATTAGTGACAGATGGATGATTATGTACAGTGGGTCACCATAATTATTCGCTGACCTTAAGAAAATTGTGTTCAATAAACCAAAACTTTGTGGGAAAAAGTTGTTTTGAAAATAAGAATATGCAGTTAAATCTGTGAATCCCATACTATATGCCACATATAAATCATAATGTTCCAGAAACTGAAGATATAAGCGATGCCAGTTGACAGTACCATCTCATAGAGTTGAGGAAATTCTGAAGGACTTGATCTTCTAAAACAAATATACACGTCTTGTCATACATATACACATGAATGGTATGTAGATAGTTCAAATACTATTATTATGGGTGCATGCTAATTTTAATATTCTATTGGTTGACATTAAGGGCAAGCATCATTTTTCATGTGCCTTTATCTGTCTCCGTTGGGTCTGGATTCCTGTCTGCTCTTTGTTGATATTAATTGTTTGTAATTCTATGAAGTTGATTTTTCTCTTCATACTATGGAGATAGATGGAATGTGATCAATAATCCATTCCTTCAAATCAAACCAGGATCCTTTTTATATGATAAATTAGAACAAGTGAATCAACATTAACTATTTGTATTCTTTCCAATTTGAAACTCACAACCGTAATGTCAATGAGCATTAGAAAGTATAAGTTATATCATCCTTCCTTCTTTATTTGATAAAATCTCATAGTTATGATAATTTTTTTTAATGTAAGCTTGTAAACCTTGTATAATTTGTAGGTCAAGATGGTGAAAACGAAATCAGGCCTGATGGTTCTTCTACAGCACATGGAGAACCTCCTCGAGATGGTAGTGTACCCCAACATCATGAATCCATAATGACATTTGTATCAAATTTTTTGGTTTAGATCTGAAAAGTTGTGCACAAGACAGTCTTTAAAAGTTTGCTTAAGCCCGATGCTAAAAGAGCCCAGCCTGTCACTTCAAAGGCTTCGTTTTGGAACCGAGCCTTGTTTATTTTATCTTACAACTTTTTGGTTTGAATTTTCAAATACGTATATTAAAATATATATATATATCTTTTACGTTATGATTACAATAAATATCCTGATAAAGAGAGAATATTATCCCCATTTTATGATAGACTCTTAATAGTTAAATTTCTATGAATAACTCAGATTAGATATGCAATGTACAAAAGTATACTATGTAAAACTAGTTAAGTCATAGAAAAGAAAAACATACAACATCATAAAGAAAAAAAGTTAACATGTATTTTACATGGAAAGAAAAGAATCTTAAGTACTGGGCCTAAGGGACCCGACAATCGGGCATAGAACCAGTTTTAGGACTGGGCCTAACCAGGCTTGCTCAGCTGTTCAATCAAAATGTTAGGATTGGTATGTGACGTTTGGGCCTAACCGGACCTAGGAGCTACTTTTTGGGCCCAGGAATAATTTGGGCATATCTACCTTGTATGCAGATAAAAATGCTGAAGAAGAAATTGTGACCGAAGGATCGACATTTGTGCATGGAGGACCTACTCAAGATGATAATGGGCCTCCTAAAGTTGATTCCGAGGTGGAAGTTCTCCATGAAAAGGTTACAAAACAAATCATTAAGGAAGGTCATGGTGACAAGCCATCAAAATATTCAA
Source organism: Pulicaria dysenterica (assembly GCA_947179395.2). NCBI lineage: Eukaryota > Viridiplantae > Streptophyta > Magnoliopsida > Asterales > Asteraceae > Pulicaria > Pulicaria dysenterica. The sequence goes on from OX359288.1 coordinate 26,113,058, forward strand.
CTTGTTTTTGTAAGTCCATGGTTTTTCTATCTATAAAAGTGTTACTTTTAATTTCTTCACTTGCTAGAAATAGGAAGTAATAAACATATAATTGAGGGCATTTGGATGTTTTGCAACTTTTGTTATAGTACGTCTTGATAAATCAATACCATTAAATTGCAGTTGATCAATTACTGTTTTGCTTTATCTTGTATACTTCCAATGAGGCCATATAGTTCTTACAATGCACAAATATATCCATGTGAAAAGACTAGAGTAGGCAAAACAAGTGGATCATGTAATGAGTCAATAAGGATGATTTTTCGTATTGGTCAAGTTGATTGGAAAGTGGAGACACTTTTAGTTTAAGCTTCTTAGTAATAATTAGTGTATTAATATGATTACGTACTTTATGTTATCTCAATAATATTCAACTTTTTAATACAATGATTTGGGAAGTTTTATGCTTTAATAGTACACTTTTGCAAACTTTTGACCCACTAAACATAACCTATATCGACACATCCATGAGTATGGTCACATGTAGAAAAATTGAGCACTGGAGAAACTCTTAGAGTTCTTCTTTTAACCAAAAAGTCAGAGGATCGAGTATTGTAATTCAATAAAATGGGTTCTTTAAATGAAAATGTTAAACTAGAGAACTATGTCACATGGTAATCCAAATCATTATAGAACTCTTGCAATATCATTTCTTTTTTGACTATTTTTTTGTTGGCCTAAATGTTACTGTATCAGTTTATAAATACTATGGTTATTGCTGTAGTGCACTACAAAGCATGGACTGAAAGTACTCAACACAAGTTTGAAGACACTTGGCAGGAGCTACAACTATATGAATTGGTCTTAGGAAAAGGTGAATTTGCATAAATAATCTGACCTCTTTAACCTATATAATAATAGCACTCAAACCTAGAGGTGCCATTTTTGATACATTTACCTATGTTTGGTTGACTTGAGTTATGTTTTATTGATAGTAGGACAAATTTAAACAATTTGTCAAAAGGGAAATAAGTCATATGGGTCGAAAGTCATCCGAAGTGTATTTTATTTGATGCAACTTCCTTAAATGTTTTCAACCGTTAACCCACCCACCCAATATAAATGTGATTAAATCGACCTTCCAGCCAATGATATTTTTCCTGCGGGAATAGCATCAAGTGGTTGACTTTTTGAAACACCTGTCTTTAATTTTATTTCAAACAATCCTTCTTGGAAACTGAAAAATAAAACTATGTTTTGCAAGATCTATCGATATTGCACGAGAAAAGATTTATATTGTTCTATTTTTTTCTTTTTCTGGCATAGTGGCATGTACATCTCTACAATGTATAGTTGTATACACAATGCTACTTGCCAACTATAGTGTCTTTCACGGTATGATCTGATGATGAAAGTGAGTCACTCATTTTTACTCAAATTGAGGTCTGTTATTATCTGATGAAATACTTATTTACTTTTGTTTACCTGTCCTTTTTTACCAGAGAAAAAGGAGATGTCTGGTTTGGCAATTGGGGTGTACTCAATGAAATCAGGGGAGCGTGCTCTCTTACATGTGGGTTGGGAACTAGGCTACGGCGAAGAAGGCAGCTTTTCTTTTCCAAATGTCCCACCCAAAGCAAATATCGTCTATGAAGTTGAGCTAGTTGGATTTGATGAAACCAAAGAAGTAAGTATCCAATTATACGAGTTTAATTTCAGTAATATGTTTGGGAGTAATCACATTCCAAACATATGTGTTAAAGTTGTCAAGTTGTGTGAACATGAGAATTCTCTCCTTTTCTCACTTAAAAATATATTTTCCCTATACACACATTCGTACCTACATACATGCTACTATGCTAGAGGTGGCAATATCACCCTCATTTTACTTAAAAGTAGGTTTGATTTTATGATGATGTTTAACCACTAATGGGTAAAATAAACAATGTTGGTTAAAAAGGAAATTAATCCGTATGTTTTTATAATTTAAGGAGTTACCTTTATAAGTGTTATTCTCAGTGTTGTTTTCCTTTTTATATTTATTTTTATTATAATATATTTTTTTATTTGTTATTTATTTGTGATTTATCCTTATCTTTATATTTATTTTAATTTATTCTATTTTTTGCGGTTAATTATATTTAGTTGTTTTTCTTTTTCTATTTATTTATTGATTTTTATTTTATACCGCTCTCTACCTTTGGGTAGAGATATGATTGTCTACATTCTACCTCCCTCGTACCCCGCTGAAGCTGGATTGGATAATGTTGTTGGTGTGTCTAAAGGGTCGAACAGGTCAAAAGTCACCCGAAGTGCACTTCTAATGCATACAAGTACAACCTCCTAAATCATTTCATCTGAAGACATTAAATTATTGCTCTAATAAAAATTGTACTCTTAAGCACATTTAACATGCAAATTATCTAAAATAAGTAAAGATTGACAAAATGTATTTGTGGGTCAGTCCCGCCCCATTTGACCGGTTATTCCGCAACCTGACTCACCTATTTTGCTACCTCTAATAATTACATATGTTTATATAGGGGAAAGCTCGTAGTGACATGACAGTAGAAGAGAGAATCAGCGCAGCAGATAGAAGAAGGATGGATGGAAATACCTTGTTTAAACAAGAAAAACTGGAGGAAGCCATGCAACAATATGAAATGGTTACACTCAATACTCTCTATAAATATGAGTTATTTTTACTAACTTATTATGAAAATTTGTGAATATTCTGTAACTTGTTTATTTTGATTCTTTCATGGACATATAACAGGCCATTGCATACATGGGTGATGATTTCATGTTTCAGTTGTTTGGCAAGTATCAGGACATGGCTTTGGCAGTAAAAAACCCATGTCATCTTAACATTGCTGCATGTTTAATAAAACTCAAACGCTATGAAGAAGCCATAGCTCAATGCACCATTGTAAGTTTTCCATTAATCAATTAATAATATCACATTCTGTTCCTTTTTTTACCTGTAGGGTTTAAAATTTCTGAGATAATAACAATAATATTTTTCGACAAATGATATACCCTTCTAAACTAGCCTAATAATCCTCTTAGGTGTCGTTTGTTTATTAAGAGGTTCTGAGTCTGAATCTGAATATTATGTCTGAACATTAAGAGGTGATTCTGACGTCTGAATGTTTATTCATATTTTGCTGTTTTTGTTTTGAAATATCTGAATGGTTGTAATTATCTTTGTTATAATACTTTATATTCAGTTGTTACATATATATGCCAGGGCATGATGAGGATTATTAAGACTAGTTAGAGGTGAAAGATAACTTCAATCAACCCATTTACTACCAACAAATTGGTTCCAAATTTCTTTTGTAGGTACTTGCAGAGGATCAAAATAATGTTAAAGCATTATTCAGACGAGGGAAAGCTCGGTCTGAACTCGGGCAGACAGATGCTGCCCGGGAAGACTTCTTGAAGGCCCGTAAATTTGCCCCACAAGACAAAGCAATATCAAAGGAACTGCATTTGCTAGCCCAACATGACAAGATTGTTTATCAGAAACAAAAAGAGCTTTACAAAGGATTGTTTGGACCAAGACCCGAACCCAAGAACACTCCTGCTAACTGGTTGGTTTTAGTTTGGCAATGGCTTCTCTCGTTATTTCATCGGCTTTTTAGGCGTGAAAGGATCAAAACCAACTGATATGAAGATGACAAACTGTTTGAGATGGTAGTTTTATGCTGTTTAATTGGATGAAAGTAGTATAGAACTTGTATAATGAACCTGTTCTTGAGGATACCATCGCGACATTTTATATAACGACCAACTTCGTTTTTTAGATATTCAAACATGATCTCGTTTCGTGTAAGATTATTTTCTTTCTTCCCGTCTTGAAATGTATCGTGGTAAGATTAAATATAGTTGAATCTAGTCCTTGTCTAGTTTTCTATATATTTCTCCATAACGGAAATGGAACGTGTAACTATTTGTTTGGAAATCATATAACAGATACCGCTAGACTAAAGGTCTAGGTGCCAATTAGTATTAGTGTACAAGCATCTTTATGCAGGTTGAATCGATGTATATGGTAATGTGATCATAAGAAACGAAAATCTGAAACCGATCAGCTAAAACCGATAAGATCGAAAGCATCGAAACCACAGTTTGGTTTTAAATTTTGAAAAAAATAACGATGGGTTTGGTTTGGTTCAGTTTCGGCTTTAACCAAAAACCAGCCCACTACTATTTGATATATTTATGTTTTTTAGTTTTATAGTTATTAAATAGCAATCAATGAAGCTCATTATTATTTGAATGTCTAATTGCGAGTGTCTATAACTTTTCATTCCCTTTTCCGTTAACCCGATGTTTATATTATGATTACATGATATATAATACATATATATTTGAATTCTGACCTGAAAATTGTATTTAATGCTAAAATGTGTTATTAGACATTGAATTAATACGGGAAATTAGATAGTGTTGCTTAAATTGTATTTAATGCTAGAAAAATGAAAGTTATTATAGGAAATTATATATTAATGTTGAAAACTACGTGGATTCGGTTTTAAAACCGAAACTGAACCGTTAATGACTAGAATCCACCAAAACCTAAACCTATAAAGACCAAAACCATTGGAGTAGAAAATCCTAAAACCAAAATTAGCAGATTTGATTTAGGGGGTGTTTTCCATAGCTTATTTATTTGGCTTATTAGCTTATTTAAGCTAATAAGCCTTAAATAGTGTTTCCCATAGCTTATTAAGAATGAGCTTATTAGCTTATTTATAGGTTTTAAATAAGCCAAGATTTTGAGGCTTATTAGAGCTTATTTATCCAAATTACATCATTTACCCTTTATTCTTCCTTTCTTCTTCTTCTCCGATTTTTAGACATGCCCTTTTTTGTCATTTTAAAGCATAAATAAGCCTTCTTTAAATAAGCCATGGGAAACACTTTTATTTGTTTTAGCTTATTTAATTAAATAAGCTAATAAGCTAATAAGCTTAAATAAGCTATGAAAAACACCCCCTTAGTTTAAACTTAAAACCGCCCCATGCACACCCGTAATATATAGATGATGTAGGTTTTAGTACCTACCTAAAATTGGAATTTTTCTAGTAAACAAGTAATGTTTTATAAGACCTTTTTAATATTTAAAACAGGATCTACCTTACACGTTTGAATCTAGTGATTAATTAAGCTCATTCTTAAAACTCACTCCAATAAAACAACTCAATAATCTTATAGTTTCCTCTGACTTGGGTCTCAAATGAGTCTAACATGAGATAAAACAACTCAATAATCTTATACTTCAATTTCTCCTTTACTGATATGGACAAATTGATTTGATAATATTCATACATTTTTGTTATGCTTCATGATACCTTTATCAAGTTTTCTAAAGGAATGAAAGAGGGTTAGGAACATTAGTACGAACTATAATACTATTATCGAATGCTCCTTTTATGTTTCAGAGATAGACTTGACCCGTTTTGGCTCGATTATTTTGTCATATCGACTAAGTTAAGTAGCCACGTTGTTTTTAATCATGGATTCTTCACTGTTTTAAGCTTAGCGGAATATATATTCGAGTAAGACACCATGATTAATATGATATATATCTATATAACTTCAATTTTTCATGATTCAAATATACAAATTACCATTTGTCCATCGGCTAATCTCGGACTTCAGACACGAGAAGTATAGTGTGCATTAACACTTGTACCTTTCATTAAGGATCTAAATTAAACTACCAATGATGTTCAAACATGGAGATCCAAGAACAATAAGCACATACAATCTTTTGAGATATATAAACATAAATAGCAAATGATAGACTCATGAGCACCAAATCCTTCCAATCCCCTTTCTGTTTTGGACTCAAACTTTCTTTAATTCCTTTTCCAAGCTTCTCTACACCCACAAACACATCCATCAAACTTTGCTTCTTCTCCTTCCCCCCTTTCTCTTTATCGCCCGGTTGATCGAATGGAAGGCGAGTTTGGCAAGCTACAAAAGTGGGTCTGGCTTGGTGGTTCATGGGGTTCACTAAATCTTGAGTCATGGTCTTTGATCTTATGGTGTGGAATGAGGGGCTTATTGAGAAGGAAGCCATATGGTTTGATGTTAAAGGTTTAAAGTTTGAAGCTTTTGGGTATTTGATAGCTTTGGTTTGAGTTTGATCATTGGGAGAGGGTGGGGTAGGTGGGTGGGAGTGTTTGAGTTGGCTTTTTTAAAAGAAAGAGGATAAAGCAGGTGACTTTCATGGTCCATGATATTAGTTGATTATTGAAGCAAAATATCTAAAAAAAGGGACCATTTTGCACCATAGAATTTGGAGTGAGAAACAAATGGATAAGAGGGTGAGCCAATTAATGCAATTACTAAGTTGTTTGATCAAAAGAATTGGTTGACAAGTTTTAAGAATCTTACAAGTAATTTGTTCATATGACAGATTGTAATAAGATCTAATTTTTGTTACATTCGTGTGAGTGAAAGGATAAACTTAACAGACCCAACTTCTTTTTTTATTGTTTTAGAATTTCAGAGTTATTTTTTTAAGGCATAAGTAAAGTTTATATAAACCTAAATAAAGTTGTTACATGGATCCATTACGTCTAAAGTTGTTATGTGGATAAAAAAAATACTATCGTAATATTTATGCAAATTTCATAAAAAGAGTAAAAAAAAATAGTTCTAATTTTGTTATTATATAGGGTTAATAATGGAAAAAACCTTATACTTTGATATACTTTTTGATTTAAACCTCAAAGTTTATTTTTAAATGGTTTAAACCTCAAAGTTACAATTTGTTTTGGTTTAAACCTTAAAGTTTGCATTTTATTTTGATTTAAACCTTAAAAATTTTTACAAATGGTTTAAACCCACAATTTATTCAAAAATGATTTAAACCTTCAAATTTACACTTTATTTTGGTTTAAAGCTATAAATTTACACTAAAAATTTTGTTTAAAAAATATTTTAATCTCTTAAATTTTATTTGCTTTTTAACTTTACCCTCTTTACTTGATTTAAATAAAAATTTGAAAATGAGGAGACTATGAAGTTGACGAGTTTATATCAAAGTTCAATGGCCGAGTTTGTATTTAACTCAGATTCACCTCAACTCGGCCCCAACTCGGGATGATTTGGTCCCAAAAAATTTCCATTTAAACATAAGCACTAATAAAAATTAATTAATAATAAATTGTCAACTTCATAGTCTTCTCATTTCCAAATTTTTATTTAAATCAAGTAAAGAGGGTAGAATCAAAAAGCAAACAAAACTTAAGAAATTTAGTTTAGTGTAAATTTAAAGCTTTAAACAAAAATAAAGTGTAAATTTGGAAGTTTAAATCATTTTTAGATAAACTATAGGGTTTAAACCATTTGAAATTTTTTTAAGGTTTAAATCAAAATAAAATGCAAACTATAAGGTTTAAACCAAAATAAATTGTAACTTTGAGGTTTAAACCATTCAAAAATAAACTTTGAGGTTTAAACCAAAAAGTATATCAAAGTTTAGGATTTTTTTTATTATTAACCCTATTATATATAAGCAAAATTCATTAATACTATCATAATATTTATGCAAATAACTTAAATAAAAGATTGATTGTATAAAATCAGGTCTTTTTCTCTTTTTACGTTTCCTTACTACCAGATAAATACTTAGGCTGCATGATTTATCAATTGAAAATATATATATTTAGTTAAGAAATCAGAATTAATTATGGCTATTGATTTGATTTAATTGGATGGTCATATGTAACATCCTCAAATGGGCCTAGTCGCGTATATTTTCGGTACGTTCTAATCTCGAGTTTAGTAACGGATATTAGAGTTATTTAATTAAATTAATATTAAATTATTATGAAAATAATAGAGAAATGGTGATATTAAAATATTAACGAAAATGAATAAAATTAATATATTAGTTAACGGTTTTGAATGAGGATTCCGAAAATATCCCCGTTAGTTGAAACGGGTAAACGGGTATTAAGTTGTAAGTTGAGAAGGAGAACAAAATACCCCATGAGGATAATATTAAAGACCAAAGTCGGTCTCTTCCCCTTTGTCATACACAGTATACGCATACACGCATACACCACTCTCTCATTTCCTGTTCTTGAAATTTTGAAGGAGAAATCACGGGAGAAATCATCAAGTTTAAGTTCCAACATCAATTCAAGCTTTAATCTGATCTTTATTCATCATCTCCTTCATCAATCTTCCATTGTAAGTTCATCATCTTCCTTGTTCTTGAGTTCTTGAGCTTTAGGTCAAAAATGGCCAATTCCAAATTAGCCAACAATAATTGAATTCATATGTTCCAATCTGTTCCTATATCATTTATAAGTGATTAGAACTTAGTTTCCTGAATTAAACTGATGGTTATGTTCATATTCCATCAATAGCTTCAAATGGGTCAAGATTGAAGATTTTGATCCCAAATCTTCAATCCTTGATTAGAGTTTGTTAATGATATGTTTCTAGACTCCTTTTGATGCCTTGAATGTTGTATAATCACTGGAAATGGAATTGGGATTGCTGGAAATAAGTTTGGTGTGAAAATGGACTGAACAGGGGCTGAAAAATGAACACTGGTCTGCAAATAGCTTCCTACGGCCGCAGAAGGTTTTCCCTACGGCCGCAGAGATTTCCTACGGCCACAGAGGATTTTCCCTACGGCCGCAGAAGGCCTTTTTTCTGCAACATCAATAGTTTTGCTATTTTTTCGTGTACTGAAGTAGGGGAAGCTCGTTTAAGGTTCTAAATAGTCTAAGGGCATCATTAAGAGATTCATAGTAGTTATATTAGTTAATATACTTGTGTGAAGTGACTAAACATGAGTATTCTCTTATACTTGTGTATGATTTATCAAATGAAAATATATATATTTAGTTGAGAAATCAGAATTAATCATGGCCATTGATTTGATTTAATTGGATGGTCATATTTGGTCTTTTTAATATTCATTATCTAATTATGAATTACGACGATCAAGAATTACATCAGATGAATTACGACTGCTAAATCTAACATATCAATATATAAATGATTGTTAGGATTTGTTCTACCTTTCTCAATTAATTATATATTCTCATAATAACCATCTTCATTCATGTTATTCAAGATTCAAGGAGATTAATAAATGAAATAATTTAATCCAATAATCAATTAGGCAATTTCTAAATTGTATTATATCATATAATCATCATCAATAGCATTTATTTTAATGTGACTGTTTTTTAGCATCTTTTAACCATGTCAATTGATATATACGAGTTTTATATATTCGCGTGTGTTGCATAGTGTAAGAAAATTAATATATTAGTTTATTATATGTGCTTAACATGTTTTTTTAGAAGAATATATCACGTAATAGTAATCTGTGTAACACAATAATAATAATAATAATAATAATAATAATAATAATAATAATAATAATAATAATAATATTGTTATTATTATTATTATTATTGTTATTATTATTACTATTATTTATTTTTATTATTTACTATATAATAAGGTGACTTATACAAATAAATTATGTATAATAATATTAACAAGTATTAAATTAGTTATTAAGTGATTTGCTTTTCTCCTATCGCTCATTACAATATATATGTTTATGTACATGAGGTATAATTAAAAGCAGTCTCTTTATTTTACAAATAGGTACAATATTCATTTATTTTCTTTGAATATAGGATATAGTATTTTTTTCTTACATTTCAAGTAATTTAAAGTAACCAATTAACAAGTAACTCGAGTAAGTAAGTGTTCCAATTTTATAAAATAGATTAATAAACAAATAATCAATAAGGAAAAAGGGAGAACTAATCACAAATGATTAGACCAATCGTTTCACTCTCTCCCCACCCCTCGACTTCTGATTCATAGCCTTATAGTTTGAACCCACATTGATTTCGCTTTTCTTTTTTCCCATATGTGGTTGCTATGGGTCTAAGATTTCAAAACCAATTGCTATTTTAATTTCTAAGTTTGTTTTAGATTTTAGGCATAAAAAATTGGGCATTTTCCCTATCTCTATGTACATTTAAGCTTCATAAACTTAGTTGCATATGCATATATATATATATATAGACAAAAGTTCCTGCGAGAACCGTTGTTAGCGCGAGAACCGCGAGAACCAATCTAAGCCGTCCAATTCCCCCTCCTTCAATGTCATTGCCCACCCATGAATTCCTCACATGCACCCTGCCACACCCTATCCCACCACGCTCTCCATCCATGATACTTCCCATATCCAAGGAACGGCTGAGATTGGTTCTCGCTGTTCTCGCACTAACAACGGTTCTCGCATGAACCCTCCCCTATATATATATATATATATATATATATATATATATATATAAGTGAGGGTTCATGCGAGAACCGTTGTTAGTGCGAGAACCAATCTCAGCCGTTCCTTGGATATGGGAAGTTTCATGGATGGTGAGCGTGGAGGGATTCATGAGTGAGCAATGACATTGAATGAGGGAGAATTGTACGGCTCAGATTGGTTCTCGCACTAAGAATGGTTCTCGCATGAACTTTTTCATATATACAAGACACTATATTAACCTTAGGTCCCAACTAGTCATAGGCCACGAGCGGTTGCCCAGGTAACCCGGCCCTTAAGACGGTCTTGCCTCCAAGTTGCATCCCCTAGTAACCACCACCTTCGATAACAGAATGTAGATTAGGGTTTAGTATAACATGATTCAATTCTATTATATAGATAGGATATATCCCATGTACTTTTTATATTTTATAAATAATTTATACTGTAATACAATATACCCATAAATCATCCTATTTTCAATCCTTAAGTTTTTGTCCTTTGGTTCTATTGCTTCTTTCGTCACAAGATTTAAGCTTTCCACCAAACAAAAATGTGATAAACGACCATTGGCCTTTAAGTTTTCACTTGTACCTTTTGCATTCTATTCTATAAATGATTAACAATCCTTAATAGTTCACAAAGTTTTTATTATTTTGCATGGTATTGGAGTCTTAGAACATTTGTCACCTCCTTTTCTCTTCATTACATACCTTCTAGCTCTGCCGTTGATGCCTCCGGACCATGGTTTTAACAACCCATTATCCTCCTCCTTTAGTGACGGCTTGTTTTTTTCACTCTATTGTCGTGCCATGTGAATTCATTGTAAATAACTACGTTATACGCTTTTTCCTCAAGAACATGTCCACTGACCAAAGAAATAATCACTCTGTCAAGTGTCAAGTGAACCTATTTAATGGTAGATGGCTGCTGACTCGTATGTAAATAAATGTTCCATTTAGAAACTCTTAAAGTGAAAATAAAAGAGTCGGTGTTTTTAGTTTATAATGCCGACACGAACAATAACCTTATTTATGTTTATCGACGTTAATAAACACCGTTAAGCTTTGGAATAACCTAAAAAGGCATTGGAATTAGTTAAAATCATCAAGTCAATGTCTAACACTACGACATTCCCAAGTCACAGGAAGGAAAACAAGCATTAATTTTCCTTTCCACCACTACAACATATTCAAATGTTTGAAAGACCAAATCATCAAGATGACTGTTTAATCACTCTCCTCACTCAATCATCATCATCAAATTCAGAATCCTCGGATACATCCACATCATCATCTTCTTCCTCTTCATCAGAATCACTCAACACATACGTCATCTTCTTTCTGTTTGCTCTTTGTGGTCTTGCTCTTGCTGCAACTTCACCACTTGATTCTGCTGCTACCATCTCATCTTCCTTCTCTTCTTCATCATCTTTCTCCTTCATTCTTCCCAACACAGACCCACTTTTCTTGTTGAACGGCGATGGCCTCATCTTCCTCACCTTCTTCTCCGGCGACGCTTCCGCCACAGCCACCGCCACCGGCTTCAAAACTTCTGTAATCAGCTTCTGCCCACCAACTGTTTGTTTATTTGCCTTCGATACACCAGCTGCTGCCCCTCTTTTCTTGGTTGCTGCGGTAGTTGTTGGGGGCTTGGCTGCTGCTGCAGCCGGTTTCCGCCCCTTCTTTTTCTCTTCCGGTGGCGGTGCTACGACTTCAAAGTCAGAATCATCACTGATGTCGATTTCATTATCGTCTTCATCATCAGAGATATCAGTGATTGTAGCCTTCTTTTTTGCAGCAGCTCTTTTGGTTGGTGCTTTCTTCTTCTTTGCAACTTCTGTGATCATGAATTATATAATGTTTGATTACATACAAAAACATCTGACAGTAAAAGATCGAATAAGAACATGGGTTTTACCTTCTGATTGATCAGGAGAGGATTCAATATTATGTCGAGCCAAACGATCTTCTAGATCAACAATTTCATCATCATCAACCTCCTGCTCTGAATGCAACCTTTGCCTTGCCATACGATCAGCTAATGAAGGAATTTCCTCTTTGTCTTCATCTTTCAAAGAAGCTTTTCCCTACATACGATAGATCAAAGAAATTTAAATAAAAACACACATACATCACAGCAACAAATTCGAAGAAATTATGATGAATAATTCATACTTTGTTCTTGGCAGGAGCATTCTTCGAACCCGCTGGCCGGCCTCTTCCTTTTGCAGCAGCAGGAACTTTAACACCTAAAGTCATCATATGAAAACAAAATGAAATTACTAAACATGTATATCAGGCACAAAGAAGCAAACTTTCTTGATTCTTAATATACCTGTTTCGGTTGCAGAATTAGCTGATGTTTCCATTGGTTCTGCACTGGTTGCTGTTGTGGTGGTGGGTTTTTTGGTGGCGGCCTTTCGTGGTGGTTTTCTTGCATTCCTACCAGGACCCTTTGCACGCGCCTTCTCCTGTTGTTTTCTTCTCTCTGCTTCATCTTTAGCATCTCTCTTGTCTTGTTCCTGATCACCCAACAACACAAGATCAAATTTTGAAGAAACCCCAGAAAGAAAAGAGTCAAACACAATACATACATCAAGTTGGTTATCTAGAGCATCAAGATCCCGAAGCCATAAAGACTTGGGAGATGTATTTGTTAGTTCATCAAACTCGGCTTTCTTTGTATCCCTTTCATTCCATAACTGCTTCATCTTCTCATAAGTCAATGTCCCGATCGCCATTGACAGCAAGTAGTCGTATTCTGTTCCAGGAATCGTTTTGCTGGCGCCACTTGCTTTCGGCTTTTCTTCCTCCACCATCATCTCAGAGGTCGCTTCCTCCTCTGAAGCCTCATCGGTTTCTTCACTTCCTTCAACATGATCAACAGCCCCTGCAATCGATGCTTCTAACACAGCTTCTTTGGGCAATGGTGTGTAACCTTTGACTTTCAGCTCAGCACATAAATCTGCTTTCTTTCGGTTGCTCACAACAATCGTTCCTTCTACAACCTCACGAATAAACCTGACTTTGTTTTCCAGTTGTAGAGAAGCTTTTCCAAGCTCATGAAGCAGAGCTGCCTGTTAGCCATAAACACCACAATTCAATATTTTACATGAAACACAAGGTGACAATTTTGGACCAATTTCAGATTCAATGTCAATCAGATATGATCAAAAGACTAATTAAAAAAACACCCGAAAGAAAAAAGGCCAAAGGGGTAACTATGATGTCAAAAAACTCTTACCTTTCTCTTTACATAAAAGTCAAGACGAAGATGAAAGAAGTCTTCAAGAACTGTAAGCACAAGGAATAAAACAATCAATAAAGAACTGAATATCGAAAATTTAGAGATTATAGGTTGCATACTTACTTTGTTCAGGGGTGTCATACTTTTTTATAACACCGTTTGCATCGAACAAATGCATGTTACTTGTGCTTAAAGTAGTCGTTAGCTTAAACTTCTTCAACAGCCCTTCTTGTCTAGCTTTGTTCATTTGATCTGCTGTCATAATAACCTCAAAGTGTACAGTAGTATCATCATTATGAGCATTGTACTCCTGGAAAACAAAAACTTGGCATTATAAACTTGTAAAAAAACATCATATATATATATATATATATATATAAAATCATAGTTTTAAGAATTGAATTTAATTATATACCTCAATAAAAGGTTCCTTATCCTTTCCAGACTGTGAAGCCACCTCCAAAAATTCCTTGTATTCTTGAGTCCACCTTCTTATTGGGAGCTCAGTGATACTGAGTGCATTTTCATCCTCTTTTTCTTCAAGGATTCCTGTAGTAGTGTATCCTGTATCTTTTGATGTTGATTTCAGAATGGTTCCCTTGAACCATTTATACCAGGGATCCATAGGCACCATTGCTTCACCGTTCAATAGTCGTTTTAGGTTGGCAATAATATCGCGTGGGTTATAATTTGGCACAAATGAGCTCCAACCCGTCCCAATTCCTTCACTTCCATTCACCAGAACCATTGGTATGATTGGTATAAACCTGTCAAATCAAAAGATTACAGACAAAAAAGTTAGTTTAAATGATAAGACTTTATATGATTGCAAAAACTATATTTCTTGACAGAAATATTTTCTGTAAATAAATGATAGAGATGGTTTTGTGGATTAAAGATTCATTTTGGTGGCTTTTAACCCATTTGTTTTTTTTAATCCTAAGCTGAATTTTGTTTTTGATTTCTCTAAGAAAATCAAATACTTAGACCAGCAACACAAAATAATAAAAAGATTACCATGTTGGCTCAATGGATTGTCCATCTTCATTCAAGTAGTTTAGAAGAAGTTCATCTCCCTTGTGAAAAAGATGCCGTGTGATTGGAGAAAGCCTCGTGTAGATATATCTGCCGCTTGCATGATCTTTACCACCCTGTAAAAAGAATAACTTTAGGATATCTTCCATGTACTAACAAAACTCGTAAGTATGTGTTCTTTCTAACCATTTGACGGGTACCAAACTGCCCACTTGGGTAAAGAAGATTAATGTTGTTACTGCCCACAAAATTTTGGGCCATCCCAATGATGGTGCTAACAAGACTCTGCTCACCATGATGATAAGCAGAATGTTCAGACACATAACCACTAAATTGAGCAACTTTAACTTCTTGAAAAATGGGCTTCTTGAAAGCACAGAATAGAATCTTTCTTTGGCCTGGCTTTAATCCATCCACCATTGATGGGATTGATCTTTGAAGATCAGCCATTGAAAACAAAATAAGCTCTTTGTTGATGAAATCACGGTATGGGATATGCTTCTCCTTTGAGTCAAAATAAGTACCCGCCTGCAGAAGAAACAATAATTGTGATGAAACATGTTATCTTGTCTTCTTGATTACTAAATTTGATTAAAGTTTGTAACTTTTTTTATACCTGCAGTGCTCGTAGCCAGTTTTTCCTGGCCTCAATCTTCTTTTTACTAAACGCTAGCTCTATTGCCTGACCATCCTCCTCATCGGCCCAAACAAAATCCTTTTTATGCTTCTCAAGATCAGCAAAATACTCTGCACCTTCTTTACCGTTACTTGTTCCCAACCCCTGAAACATAATGAAAAATGAGTGTTGCAAATAGCTACAAAAACAATATTATAATAATAAAAACAATTTAGAACATAACCCATTTGACAAGTTGTTTGATTTCGAATACAACCAACATTTAAAAGCGAATGGGTAGAAATTAATAAACCTAGTAGTTGGTTATTCATAAAATTACTAACCTTATAGTACTTTATTTTGTATTCTCTTGCTCTGAGCCCAAGATTTTCTTTCCATGCCTCGTATTCAGGCATTGTATAGAAAGATATCACATTCTTAGTCTTCTTATTAGTAGCCTTTACAATCGGGGTAATGAACTCAAGCACAAACTCAGGGACTTTAAGTAAAGATGGCCAGAATGAATGAAGGAAATTGATCAATAGCCCTTTTATGTGTGAGCCATCATGATCCTACACAACCCCACATTGTGATATCAATAAAAGAAATTATCAATACCAAACATTATTAATCAAAAAGAACAGATTTCAGTACACACCTGATCAGCCATAATCATCAAATGTCCATATCTTAAAGACTTCACATTGTCATAAGTTTTACCTTGCTGCAGCCCAAGAATCTTTTTTATGTTTTGAATTTCTGCGTTTTCCTGCAATTGTTTTGGACTTGCTTCCCTTACATTGAGCAGTTTACCTCTCAATGGAAACACCCCATAGTAATCTTGACCCACAACAGATAATCCAGACATCTGCAAACACATGTTGTTTATTGAATTATACAATGTTTATGTGAAGAAACACATAATTATATCTGTTATCAACTTACTGCAAGAGCTTTGGCTGAATCTCCTTCTGTTAATATCAATGTGCAGTTGTCTGAATTATTAGTAGCAGCAAAATTAGCCTCTTCAAGCTTAGGAATGTTGAGTTTTCCCCTCTTGTTACCATCAGTTTTCTTAAGGTCATTCTGCTGTTTAAACTGTACCCATGAGACAACTCTTTTCACAACATCAGACTTGGCCACTGCAAAACAAGTTACAAAATAACTCAGACTATATTCTTCAATTCTGTAAATGAAAACAAGTGCATACCTTTCTTCAAGAACTCGGGTGAGAGTTCACATGTGGAGCCAAAACTGCTTTGTTTAATTGTCAATGTCTCTTTTGTTTGTGAATCAAAAGCAGGGTTGTCAATAAGAGCATTGACAAACACCCATAAGTAGTTCTTAACATTGTGGGCTTTAAGATTAGCATGCTTGTTCTGTTTCTTGACAACAGCCACCAGGTGATTAGCAATCTGATTGGTTATATAATCGACGTGCGTCCCTCCCTTGATCGTCGCAATATTATTCACAAAACTGACCTGAAAAAAATACAGAATTCAAGTAAAACAGATAATCTTAAGTTATAGCATTTAATCCACTACTGTCACTAACTAAACCTCAGTAGAAAAACTAGTTACCTGCTCAAAATGACCATCAGCCATACTAACACAAATCTCCCATCTTTCATTAACCTTTTCATATAACCTATAAAATGATGAATTCTTAGTATACTAAAGTAGCAAGTAACCTAAAATTCAAAGAGTTAATTTAGTTGGTTAAGGATTGTGAAGGGAACCTTAGGGTGTCTGGAGATGATTGGAGATAAAGCTTTACATAATCTTCAAATGTTTTAGGAGGAACACGTTTTCCGTCTAGTTCAACCTTAACACTCTTTCCTAGACAGCCTGCTAAATCGACCACACGCTTTTTCATTAAAGCCACAACATCAGCTTCAAGACATTCCATGCCAAATTTTGATAAATCTGGCTTAAATGAAACCATAGTCCAGTTTTCACCACTCTTGCACTTTGTGATTGTTGGTTCAGATTTCTTCCCCATGTTGTTTGTAAACACCTACACCACAACCAAATGTTATCAAATAGCAGTCACAAAAGGCTTCAAATGTTCATAAATTTTTTATAACAAGAAAAACTAAACTCTGTTTTCAGATTTTGTGCAATAAGTAGCAGTTTGAAACATGAAGTTTCCAATCACAGATGCTAATCAAATGATAAACCCTAGTTCAGGACCAACAAATAGGGAGTAATTGTTAAATGTATGAACCCTAGATCTTGTCAGAATTAGATCCTATTAATCATATGCCCAAATGTAAACCAGATTATTACTAGAAATCTAAGCGCAACTTAACCTGTAAGACTCAAATCGCTTGAGAAACACTAATATCAGAACTATAAGAACCCTAGATCTTGTCAGTTCATAGATCAAATAGTCTGTATCATCGAGATTATACCTGTTTATATCTTCTGTTACGCTTCCCATCTGCGGTTTCGATCGTAAACTCAGTAGAGAAAATGTTAGCAAGCTTCGCACCATACCCATTTCTCCCACCAGTAGTCTTCTTGATGGAATCATCGTAATTGCTACTAGTCAATAAATGCCCAAAGATCAACTCCGGCACATAAACTCCTTCCTCCTGATGAACTTCAACAGGAATCCCATCTCCATTGTTATAAACGCTAATCAAATTCTTCTCGACATCAATACTCACCTTAACAGAGTCCATCTTAGGGTCACGCTGCTTGTTATCGGCAGCATTTACAAGAATTTCATCGAAGATTTTGTAAAGACCAGGAACATAAGAAATGGGCCTTTTAACCATTTGATCTCCTTCCCATACCCAGAGTGTTTGTTCATGTTTCTCGATAGATCCTATGTAGGTATCGGGTCGAAGAAGGATGTGTTCGAGCTGGGTTTTCTTCTGGTAGGTTTCTTCGATTGTTCTACCGGTTTTGGTGGTGGGTTTGGTTGTCGGAGGTATGTTGTCGGTGGTGGTTGATTGAAGTGGTCGGCGTTGCTCTGCAGCCATGGTTGCGGCGGTGGTTTGAGAGACACAGAGATGGTGTCTTTTTCAGGAGATATGAAATGGGAATGAGGAGAAAAGGGGTTTAATGGTGGTGGGTGATGGTGGAATTGGAATCAACGGTAAAGGAATACATGGGAGTGTGATGAGGGTTTTGAAAATTTGAATTTGAAACTGAAAGCGGGAAACTGAAAGTGAAATTTCTTGAAATGTGAGGAACAGGAGTTGAATGTATGTGTTGTAAGATTGGTTGTACAATGTGCAATAGCTTCTTGTACCATTTTTTTTACAGCGAATTTTCTTGTGTGCCGGTTTTCATGTTACTCGAATACATTCATGTTCTAAATAACGTAAGGTATGGCGTGACGGCGAAGTCAAGCGGCTCAAGTCTCAAGCTTTAGGCCATGTGTTATTCCTCCTTTTCCTTTTTTCTTACTAATTTTACATCAGTGTCACGTCATTATCCTTCTCCCTACCAAAATTAAGTGTTATACCTCTACTTCAAACTCTCTCCACTTTTTTTACTTTTATATTAATAAATTAAGTATGTGTGAGTGTGTGATTGGTTGAGATGGGGTGAGAGTTATGCGGCTTCTCGATCGAGCTTGAAGACCCGAAGGTCCTACCCGATGCCCCTACCCGAGCCATGTGTTTTGATGTTCCTGGCCTAACTCGATGGGACTCAATGGGATCGCGTTGCCCATAATGAATGGACCCATGGCGAAGCCATAGCTTGACACGACATTTAAAGCAGCAATTTTGTATATATTTTATAGATACTTATATCTAATTTATTATTATTAAGAGTTAATTACAAAGATGGTCCCTGTGGTTTGCGCTGAATTTCACATTTAGTCCTTTAAAATCGAAAATTACACTGGTAGTCTTTATAGTTAATGTTTTATTTCACTTTTATTCCTTTAAACTAACTGGTGTTAAAGTTGACTGTTAGTCAAAGGGTAATAGAGAGTCTGCAATTTACGGCTTAGGGTTTATGGTTTGGGGGACTAGGTGATGCCACTTTTGCGGGGGATTTATTTTACACTTATACATATATACAAATATTCTCTCTATTTTTTTTTTATTTTTTTTTATTTTTTATTTTTTTCTTTCTTTCTTTTTTTCTCCCTTTTTTTACGTTGTTCTCTATTTTATTTTTAATGTACTTATTCTTATTGTTATTATTTTTACTATTTTATTATTTTATTTTATTTTTATTTTTATTTTGTTCTATCTTTTTTTATATTGCCGGAGGTCTTTCTAGGAAGCAATCTCTCTACCTACGGATAGAGGTATGATTGTCTACATCCCACCTCCCCCATACCCCGCTTCATGCGGGATTGGGTATTGTTGTTGTTATTGTTGTTCCATCTTATCCTTGTTACCAAACACCTATTTACATACACCATTTCCAAACACCATTTTCATTATTTATGAATTAAAAATTATAAAAAAATACAAACACTCATTTCTTATTAATTAATTAAAAATTAATAAAAAAAATACAAATGAATTACCCAGATCGATGAAATCAATTCCATGAAACCAAATGAACTACCCAACACATCGACGAAATCAATTCTATGAAACCAGATGAATTACCCAACAGATTGATGAAATCAAATCTATGAAACCACAGATCGTATGAAGATTGAATAAAATTACAATCGCATAAAATCTCAGACCGTATAAAATCATACAAACAGATCTGGAGAAAGCCCTAATCGAATGAAAACCCTATTCAGATAGTCCTTCAATATGTTTGAAAACCCTAATCAAACAGATCTGGTGGTGATGGTTTGTTTAGATTGCGGCGGTGATGGTATTTGGTTTCTTCAGATCGGAGACGGCGACGATGGTTTCTTCGTATCTGCGACGGCGGTGGTGATTGAATTCTTCGAATCTGAGGCGGCGGCGGCGGTTTCTTCGTATCTGCGTCGGTGGTGCAGACTTTTGCAGATGTGCGACGGCACTGGTGATTGATTTATTCGGATCTGAGGCGACGGCGGTGGTTTCTTCAGATCTGCGACAGTGGTGGTGGTGGTGTCTGATGATGGTGGCGTCGATGGTTAGATGGCTGTGGTTAGATGGCGACGGCGGCCGATGGTGGTGATGATGTTGGCAGCTCAAGGCGGCGGTGGTGGTGTTTGGTTTTCCGGCGGCGGTGATGGTGTGTGGTTTTCCGGCAGGGGGTTTGAGTGTCTCAGTGTTTGTAGAGAGAGAGTGTGTTAAAGATGTGAAAGAGAGGTAGATGGAAGGTGATAAAAACTAAGAAAAAAATAAAAAAATTAGGTGTTCGGTGACAAGTTTATAAAAATAGATGTTTGGAAACAAATGTAACAGGTATTGTTTGTTTGGTCACAAGGATAAGATGGAAAAAGACCAAAATAACCTTTGACTAACTGTCAACTTTAACACCGGTTAGTCTAAAATACTAAAAATAAAACAAAACGTTAACCATAAGGACTACCGGTGTAATTTTCAATTTTAAAGGACTAAATGTGAAATTTAACGCAAACCACAGGGACCATCTTTGTAATTAACTCTATTATTAATATACAAATTACACAAAGTTGCACAACTTAGGAGCAAAGTAATATATACAAATTACAAATTTATAGAAGTTCAATACACGCGATCGCAAAATGTATATAAAAAGTTCAAAAAAATTAAATAAATATTTTCTGCACGCCATGCCTTAAAAAACTCGTCATTTGACGCGTAAAGGTGTGTCTTATGCCGCTTTGTCTTAAGCCACACCTAACCCCACTGCCAAGGGCTGTTTCTTTGCGCGTTTTTTAGAATCCTGAATACGTTAGAGTATTCGGAGTGAGTGAAGCATATCTTCGTTATTTCTACCTTCGGTATCACAATTTGGTATGTTAAATAGGTATTCAAATACTGATAAAGGTAGAGGTACTTTTTTACCCGGTATATATTACAATACCATTTATTATTTAAAACACACACAAAATTATTTGTATAAATCATTCTCCTCCTCTACAAATATGGTTATTATATTGCGGATGGGTATATCCATAATGGGCAACATTTGTGAAATCATTTAAATATCCACAAGACAAGAATCATACAAAATTCAAAAAAGCTGAAGAGCCGGTTAATAAAGACGTTGAAAGAGCATTAGGTGACTTTAAAGTGGGTTAGTAAATATTGCAAAATTTGACACGACGTGGTCAAAAATATACGCAACATCAAGTACGCATGTGTAATATTTAAATGTGTAATATACGCAATATGATATTACAAGACGAGAACCAATGATTTGTCGTTAGATGAAAGTGATCTACCACCATCCCAATGCACCATCTAGATATGACCGAAATTTCAAATACGACTCATAGTGAACTAAATTATCGCAAAACGCATGATATTCTAGGTTGGATTTGGTGAGCATATAAGCACGCTAGCATCCGACAACGAGAATGGTGAATAATTAAATAAAATTTAGTTTTTATTTTAATGTAATCTTGAATTTATTTGGTGATGTAATGTTTAATTAATTAAATAAATATTAGTTTTTTTTTTACGTATTTATTATATTACTTTATTGAATTCGTAACTTGATTAAGGTTTAATTAATATATTAAGATTAGTTTACAAAAGAAAATAAAAAAGTTTGAAGCGTGTGAAGCGTGAGTATTTTCCTGATTTAAGCATGGCGTGGTTTATGCTAATATGAAGCTTATGTGGCTTGAAGCATGTGATGTTTCTAAACATGTACACCACATGATATTAAAGTGCAATTAGTGGGGTGCATTTCGATCTCCTCATAGGCTAGTCACTACTAAGAGTTTCCGTAGTGACAACGGCTATCACTAACATCACTAGCCGCCACGTTAACATAATTAATACATCACTAACCACTTGATAACACTTATAACTATCATCACTAACCATCATGTTAGCACAAATTTATTTTTTATTTTCATTTCATTTTTCTATAACAACACGGTATTAGTGATTTTTATTAAAGTGAAGATTGTGAATGTTATGTGACTAGAAAGTCCCTTTGAAGTTGTGTTAGACCAACTTGCTTTATGGGACAGAGTGTTGACCGATGAAGAAAGCACATGAGACGAGGATAGACGTGGCACAAATGAGGATGTTAAGATGGATCTATTTTGCCTATCATAGCATGGTTGAGAGAAAGAAGATTGAGTTGGTTTGGACATATCAAGAGGAGACGTTGCACAAAGCATGTTGGGAGAGCGGAAACAAATGTAGCCAGTTGAACAAGGAGAAGATGACGCCCTTGCATACAGTAGGAAGACAAGATGAGGCTCGACATGAAGGACTTACAATTCTTAGAGGACATGACTTCAGATAGAAAGAGCTGGAGAACCAGGATCAAGGTCGAGGGTTAAGGTTTTAACCGGTAATATGGTGGTTGAGTGAGTTGCTTATTTTGTTCCACACACTCACATGCGCGCACACACATAATTGTCTTCTTGAGTAGATATAAGACATTTCTCCTTTTCCTTTTTTTTCTGTTCCCCTCTATTATTACAATATTCTTCCCTCTTTTCTCAAATGTATATATCAACTTATCATGTAATTAGCACCTCATGTGTTGCCTTTCTTTTACCAGAGGTCTTTCGGAAAGCAGTCTATCTACTTCGGGTAGAGGTATGACTGTCAACATATCAACATATTCAAATAAGTATAAATAACTTGTATTCAAAGGATTACTACCAAAACTTACAGCCAAATGCTTGAAAGCAATATATACAATCAAATTTCAACCCAAATGGATCAATAAGGAATACGAATTGATGTAGAATGAGAGAAGGAACTTTGCACACAATCAAACCCCAGATGTATGCAAAAGGGCGAAAAGGTGAGAATAACTTTTGTGTTTTTTTCTTGTTTACTAGAGCCCCATCAAGAGCTCCTTTAAATATCCATTAAAGATGTGAGGTGGCGTTCAGTTCGCATAATATTTTTCAATTAAATTGGAATCTATGAAAAAATTAGATCTGGAATTTAAAATCTTACTTATTGTGTTTAGTTGTAAAATTGGAATTTAAAATCTTACTTTTTGCTTGAGAAAGTTTATTATTTTATAATTTTTTTATTATCTTGACGTGTTCTTTTATTTATGTTTCAACAAAAAAAAATTATTTGCCTTTGTGATATCTTCGTCATTTTTTAATTTCAATTACTATATTTATGTTCAAGCAATTTCTCTAAACTTTTATTATATTTCTTTTTAGGGTATGTTTGATAGAGAGAAATATGAGAGAAATGGAAATAGAAATGATTCTCTTGTTTGTTTAGTAGAGAGATTTGAAAAACGAGAAATAAAACATTTCCATTTCTCTAATTTTAATTCTCATGTGTTATGTAATTTCTTCATAAACCTTTATATATACTCAGCAAGAACTAACATATAAAAATATTTTTAAAATAAAGTTTCATCACATTTATTCTCACCATTGACATTAATGTTATGTGTTTGATTCTGTTCTCCTCTTTTATCCTCCCTTTATTTTTTTTCTTATATTTAAGAAATTAATAAATGTTCTACTTTCAATTAATCTAATTATATTAGGAGATATATTTATATATTACTAAAAAATAATTATTTTTTACTCTTTATTTTTAATACGAATATTTTTATTTATTATACTATAATTTTTTTGTTTTCTTTTATTTTTCCATTTAATCCATACTTAATGGAATATCACTGTTTTAGTTATTGAAAGTTCTTATTATTTTATTTTAATCCTTGTTATATAAAATTAAAAGTTACTACAAAAAATATGTATTGGCTAGAGAACAATATTATATCTCATTTTAACTATTATACATTTTCAATACAAAAACATAAAAAATCAAATTTTAGAATTTAATCAATTATTTTCCAAAACATACTGTAAATATATTAATTCAAAAACAATTTTAATAATAATGATAATGTTTAAGAAAAACGATTTGTGTTTTGATGTTTTAAAGAATACCGATGTGTATCTTTTAAATATTTTTTGTTTGTTTTAGATAGTACACTTTAATGTGACGTTTGGTTTGCAGAAATGTTTCTAATGGAATTGGATTCTCTGAAGGAATTGAAATTTGAATCTGTAATCTGTTTGGATGACAAGAAATGGAATTGAAATCCAATTCCATATTTGTTTCGCAGATAATACAGATGAATTTGATTTCAGTATTGTAAAATGACAAATTTGCTCTCCTTATTATAAGATCAATTTCAATAAATCAGATAAAAAAATAAACCCAAGCACAAAATAAGATGGGATCATCATATCAACAACTTCATTCATTCTTAATAGATCCATAGTTCACAATATCAACAACAAATCACTTGCCACTTGCAATAAAAAACTAATGCAAAATCTCATATCTGAACCCACAAATCAGCGACGGGAGAGTGTGATAGAGAGAACTTACCTGCGGAGGAAGCCGGCGGTGGCTAAGGAAGGCGGAAGAAGACGGAACTAAACGATGGCGTTGCGACTTTCGACGGGAAACGAAGGCGACCCACCAGCTATCGACGGCGACTCCATGACTACCGGCGACGCCAATGTTGAAGGAATAAGTGGGTGTTTGCTGTCTGTGGTTTGAGAAGGTTCATTCGTTCCGATTGCGTGCGACGACTGCCGAGCGCCAACTGGCGAACGACGACCGGGGATGCAAGGGCTACGCGAACAAGATAGCGGCGGCGGTAGATGACCAGGATGGCGGCGGCAGGATGATGGGGGTGAGGACGACGACGGCGGAGGCTGTGATGTCGGCGAACGGTGGCTTTGAAGGAACGCCGATGATGGTGGCGTTGGTGTGAGGTCGGCGATGCAAAATGGGGGAGTGTCGAATGAGTTAGGGGCATAATAGGGTTTGAATGAGGGTAGTATAGTAATAAGTCACTTTCCCTTGTTTAATGAATTTTAAATTCCCCCACATGTCAAAGGATTTTAAAATCCCTTACCTATGGGATTTAAATTCCCATCAAATCCAATTCCATGGTGAACCAAACATGGGTTTCTAAGGAATTAAAATCTAATTCCCACATAATCCTATGGATTCCTGCAAACCAAACAACCCCTAAGTCAATCGGGTGTGGGATTTAGACCGTACGTTGTGGGTAACCCGAAGCCATCGGGTAGCGGCGAGTACCGGCGAGAAAACCAAAACTCGAAATCGGGTTCCGCTATCGAGTTGGTCCATCGGGCTCCAGGACTTGCTGAAGATATCGAGGCACCCACCTCCCTCCAACGGCTTTTTTTCAATTTTTTAACCTGTAACTTTTTTTTATTTAACACTTTTTTACCTATAAATATTACCATTTCACCATTTTTTAAATCATACAACTCCTCTTTTCTACTTCTACCTTTTCTTTCATATACATAAATACTTTTATATTTTTTTCATCTACAAAGAATATGGACCCAAACGAGGTTTCCACTCCACCATCAACCGAGTGTAACTGTTCACGGGTTACGAGTTCCACACCGACACGGCCGGATAATCCATTTTTCTTAAACGTTTCGCCATCACCCTACCAACCAAATCTATTTTTCGCCACACCCCAATTCACATATATGGGGATGCTTAATCATCCCCAACAATTTCCACTATCTCACCTCGGGTACCCGATGCATCAACAACCGCCAAAACAATTCACTCTCGACACTCAAGAGGAGGATGATTTTTTTGATGTAGTTGAAGGGTTTTGAACCTGACCAAAACACCATATGACTCAAACTGGTCAAACCTGGGTTTGATTCCACTGGTTCAATCCTAAAAGCGGAACTGGATTGAACACAACCCTCTAAACCCCAAAAGGGTTAGGATCTTTAAACTTTTATATATGATCAACATAGTTTCTTACAAACAACCCATAAATAAGGTTATAGAATTATACCTGAACAAAAACCTTTAGGATTGCTAAAGATAGTCCACCACTACTGCACCTCACTGGAACTGGCTGCTAGACCGCTCCGGGATCACCAAGGCTTCAAATCTCGAAACACTTGTGTGTGTGTCCTTGCTTGCGTCGATCACCAAGTCGCAAAACACCTTTGGTGTTTTGCCTTTCGGTTTCGTCGAGAGGAAAGAGAGCCGAGAGAGAGATAGTCGACCGAGAGAGGGAGGTCGACGAGAGAGATATGCGACGAGGGAGAGAGGGAGGGGAGTGGTGGCTAGGGTTAATCCCTTATGTCTCATATATCTAATCCTTAAGGCTTAAGGATCTTATATAAGGATTAAGTTGGACCTAAGCCCGTTTAATTAAAAGCCCACTGGTTTTAATTAAACTTTCAACTCTTCTCATATTCATCCCTTGGACTTTACTAGTTAATTAATTAACTATTAATTAACTGTCCGTTAAATATTAAAACTTAATATTTAATTCTCTTTAAATAATAAATAACTATTTATTATTTATTCCTTTCTAATAATTAATACAAACTGATTAATTATTTATTTCTCTCTTCTCGATAATTAATCCAACTGATTAATTATCCTTAATAATTAATCTAACTGATTAATTATTTCCTCTTACTCTTTAATAATTAATCTAACTGATTAATTATTTCCACACAGATTAAAGGTGAAATCCAACTGTTCCGAATTTGGTGTGCAGCGGTGTGACCCTTTAGTCTCTTATAACATTTGATACAATGTGCCCATTAATTATCTCTGCACATAATCTAACAGTAGTGCCGGAAACCCTAGTGGAAACTCAACAACAAACGCAACCTTGAACACAAAACGATGGTCCATCACAACGCAAGAAAACTGGAGCATTTGCCAACCGAGCCAAATCAATTCCGTGGACTACCGATGAAGAACTTGCGTTAGTCACGGCTTGGGCCGATATCTCCGAAG
The DNA here is from genome assembly GCA_947179395.2 of Pulicaria dysenterica. Taxonomy (NCBI): domain Eukaryota; kingdom Viridiplantae; phylum Streptophyta; class Magnoliopsida; order Asterales; family Asteraceae; genus Pulicaria; species Pulicaria dysenterica. Next base: position 26,140,112 of record OX359288.1, read on the forward strand.
AACCAATCATTGGAAATTTGCAAAAACAAAGTATAATTCTTTATCTTTAGTCTTTATATTATTATTATTATTATTATTAATCCGTATATTATTATTATTATTATTATTAATCCGTATGTTATTATTATTATTATTATTAATCGTATATATTATTATTATTCGTATTATAACTATTATTATTATTATTACTGATAAAATATCATTGTCGTTTGTAGATAACTTTTGGCTACGTGTCTTGACGTTATTCCAAAGACAGCTTGGGAAACCCGGTAGCTACCACAACGTCCACAAAATAAATGCTAAGTATAAAGACATCAATACGAAGGTGCAAAGTTTGCGAGGATTTACAACAACCTCTACAATATGAGAGGTAACGGTACGAGCGACACCGATATTTTAGCTATCGCGCTCAACCGTTAACGCGAGGATAATCACGGTGTTGCATTTTGTCATCAGAGTTGTTGGAAAATTCTTAGGAATTCTCCTAAATGGCACCAAGTTCCACACATTGATGCCACCCCTCGTCCTTCAAAACGAACCAAAACCTCCGGTTCACATATGAACCAAGTTCCAAACACGACATCCTCCGACGCACACGTCCATATTAACTTGAACGAGGACGATGGTGAGGATGAAGAAGAACATGACCCGCCAACCGAACCTCGACGACCCATCGGTAGGGAGCGGGGAAAGCGGGCGGCGGCATCGGGATCAACCGGAACGAGGTCGAAAGAGGAGAGCATCTCGTCGTTGTTGAGCGGAATGTCAACTTTACAATCGCAAAATGCCCAATTTCTCGAGATGCAAGCGGAACAAAATAAAATAAAAGCTTTCGAATTTTTAATGCAACCGACGAGTCATCTTTCGGGAGCGGCATTGGAAAATATGAAGGCAATAAAGGAGGAAATACGACACAAGTACGGGTGGAGGGCAATGGATTAAATATTATTTTTAATTCTTAAGTTTAAAATTATGTATTTTTTTAGTAGTTTAGATTTTTTTAAGTTTAAATTATGTAATTTAATTTTTAGTATTGTTTGAATTTTAAATTAATTAATTTATGAATTATATTATTTATATAATTGGTTATTTGTTTAAATTAAAAAAAGAATAAAAAAAAGTGAAAAAAGATTTGGTATGAAAAGGTAAGGTATAATTTGAAAATTGGGTAAGGAGAAAGGTAAGAGAGTGGGAATGATGTGATGCTGATGTGTCATTGGGTAAGAGAAGTTAGTAGGTAGGGTATAACGCATGGCCTTAGTATGCTTAGTTGACATCTCAGCCCTAGGGGAACACCGCCTCTCATCATTGGGTACAACAAAATTTTGAAAGTCTCGGCATTTGAATGCCGAGCATACCGAGAAGAGAGAGAGAGAAAGAGCGCGCAAAATCCTTCCATCACCTCCAACGGTCATTTGACCATTTCATTAAGAAAAATATAAAATTCACCTTTCTATTTATATAACCTTCATTTTCAATCATTTTACACCACAAACTTTTACCTATTTTCTCTACAAACTCTATACAACTTCTACTTTTTCTACATTTTCACTTCAAATGAAAATCCTCTTCATACATCTCAAATTCGTCTCGATCAAAAAACGTCTACCATCTCCGTCTTTGAACGTAAGTTTAATTGTTTAAGGATTTCGGCGGCTTTCGAAGTTCAATGGAAGAGTACAACACGAGACTTTTTGAGCAAAAAGAATGGAAGCTGCGTTTCAAAGGAAAAGAATTCCGAGAAGCTTTAAGATTTTTAAAACAATCCGATGAATGTTTGGAAAGCGGGGATCTTAAGATTGTTCAACGGGCAAAAACGCGATTAGGAGATAATATGGATTAAAAAGATAAATCGTTGATTTTTTATTACTCTTTTTTTATTTCTGTGAAAATTAGTTATTAATCTTATTTTTAATTTTTCACTATATATAAATTTATATTCTAATTTTATAATTTTATATTAAATTTTGTAATAATAAAACTTAAATAAAATAAAATATAATTAATAAAAAAAGATTGAAAGGTGCGAAGCGTGAATAGTATAAAAGTTTAAGCATAATTAAAACATAAAATGAGTTATGTTAATATAGTGTTAATATAGCTTAAAACATGAATAGTACGTTCAAGACTGATATATGCACCCTTTGCTCTAACTATTAAGAGAGACATGAATAATTATAGTATGTACACCGATATTAAGGAGAAAGAGAAAGGACGCACATACAAATATATAATAACAAGGAGAAACAAAATCACCATGCAAAGATTTACCTACTATACATGTAACATGTTTGACTTTTCGATGTCTAACCAACTCAGAAAAATACTATTTATTATTCCTAATAAATATTAGTAATATAATAAAAAAATTATTATGCATTCAATAAAAATCGGTTATTAAGTGAAACCCATTTCATAAAAAGTCAAAATTTATAATTCATAAGTCCTCTAGATTGTCTTATGAAACGTAAAAACTTATGTATAACCTCCTAGCTTCTAATATATATAAAATACTAATTTGAAAAAAATTATTAAATGATTTGTACCGTTCATTTAATATAAGATTTAATCTTAACCATTTATTTCTATAATTCTAAGAATTTGATTTTGACTTTTTAGAGTCAAACTAATATAAATTAAATAAAGATAAAAAAAATTAACTCCTTATATTTACGATTTTAAATGTTTGGATAACTGAGACCAGCTATCAATCAATATATATATATATAAGAGGCTTACCTTCTTTCCAAAATTAACTATTAAATCAAACCCAATTAACCAATCAAAACTCTCAATTTTAAAATAATTCAATTTCAAAAACAATTTTAGAAATATGAATGTTTCATCGATTTCAATTACAAATTAATTAGGAGGGGGTTATATGAAAATTGTGAGGGGTTTTCTAAGAAAATACGAGGGGGCTTTATAAAAATTGTATATTAATGAAATTAATTATAGGTTGTTTATAAATTATGTTTAGTAACTTTTGATATATTTTGTTTCGAGAAAAAATAATTATATATTTATGACCGTCTCATTTTTATCTACGTTTTGGTATAAATTTTATTGTAATATAACACTATTTTTAAAATTAGTATATTCATAATTGTTTATTATCCATTAATAGTAGTGGGTAGGTAATTTTTAATTAACCAATCATAACCTTCAATTTTAAAAGCATTCATCTCTTGAAAACAATTTTGGAAAGAATAAACACAAAATTGGTAATTTGAATTCAAATTTAAATAGATTTGGGAGGGGGCTAAATGAAAATTGTAAAGGGATTTTATAAAAAATGTGAGGGGCTTTTAAAAAATGTGAGGGGGTTTATTTAAAAATTATATATTAATGTAATTAATTATAAGGTGTTTATAAATTATGTTTAGTAACTTGTGATATATTTATTTAGAGAAAAAATAATTATATATTTACGACCGTCTCATTTTTATTTACGTTTTGGTATAAACTTTATAGTAATATGACACTTTTTTGGAATTTCGTTTTGATATTTCATTAACAAAAGTCAATAAGAGTCACTTTCGGAAGTTGGTTTATTCCTCATACATGATCAATTGTATGTTAATGTTTCACGTGTTAAAAGTAAAAAAAAAAGGGTTAAATATTTTAATTTGTGACAACAGTGGTAATTTTACAAACAAAACAACAAATGTATTCTACAAAGAAGTGCTTCAAAAAATTATTTATTTTTTTGTTAAGAATTCTGACCTATGTAAGTTTTCGATTATATTTTATTTATTACATTATTTTTATTTAAAAATTTTAATATCTTAAATACGTTTCCGAAATACCCGTGCGTGCACGGGGCAATAAACTAGTATTTGATTATTATTGATACACAAAACTTAGATCAAACTTGCTACTAAATTTGTTTTATCATATAAAAACTTCATTCACATTTGTAATCAATTAACCTTATAGTTTATAGTCTAATTTGTATTCAAAGCTAAAGTTTCACAATTTCAATATTAAAATTTCAAAAAAATTAAATAATACCTACTAAATCGTATTACAATTTTTCTAAACCTATATCACACACATAATTTATTTTATATTTATCGTATAAGAAATATGAATAACATTCATATCTCTTATCATGTCCTTCGATTCATCGTGTCCTTTGAAGCTTTAAATTATTATCCACAAGGATTTGCAAAAAAAAAAATTAGACAAAATGATAAAAAAAATTAAGCAAAAAAAAACGTTTTTTTATTGTCCGGTAACAGAATTACTGTTTAAAAATGGACATAATGACATGTTTTTTGTGAGTTTAGTATTTACATATGTTATAAAAGTTGACGTTACTTAATGAAACATTTTGGAAACGTTACTACATGAATGTAGTAACTTTAACCCAATATTTTTCTCATTTTATTGAAATTAATATAACTTTTTCTTAAAACACTTCTAATTGGTCTCTTTTTCCGTTCACATAAATCAATTATATATTTTGCTAAGATAATATAAATAATGCTTTCACATAAATAATTATGACTACCCGTATATTTATATGGGCATCTAAACTAGTTATAATACATAACAATAAAACATTTGTGAGGAACCGATTAGTAATTTTTAAAGAGATAAGGTCCTGGTTGACAAGGCTCGCGGCACGACCTACTACTCCTCGCGGCGCGAGCTTTTGTTTTTGAGAGATGGTAATAAAACTGTAATTAGCCCTCTGAGTCTAGTTTTCGTCGTCGCTTGAATCACCTCAATCCGAGTTTTTATGAGTGAGATATGATCAAAACAGTGGAGGTGTATCGGAGTTGACAACTTTTCTCATTTTCTCTCGTTTTTCCGCCGTTTCTTTGACTTTTCCACCATATTCCACCTGTAAACATCCCAAGGCATATATTAGTGTATTATATGTTCATTCATGCATAAAAGAAAGTGTAAAACTTATGATATTTACGGATGAAAACATAGTTAAATCCGGAAATATCACCTTTAAACAAAATTTCACTTTTTATAACAAATTTTCACCTTTTATCCTTCCATTTGTACATGTTATATTTGATCTTCATAACATTACTAGGTAATGTAGCCCTATATACATAATGTAATTAGCAAATGTAGTAGATTTATGTTAACCTAAATTTAATCTCCGTATGCTAACTTTGAAAAACCATCTTATATACTATATTATATGTAAATTAAATTACTAAAAATATGATTATTTATATATCACCGACACAACGCGCGTGTTTAATATACCTTGTTTACATCAAATGCTTAATACCTTAAATTTTAACTAAGGTGAAATAATATTACTACCCCCACTATTCACAAAGTATATTATATATAATACAATCGTCAAGGATTTGATTTGACAGCACGAACAGTAAAATTTGTAATTTTTTGTGTATTTTTTTTAATTTTCTTTAAGAACCCACGTAATGATTTATGCCATTTTTAGTTCCACCGTGGCCTCTTTGATGTAATTTATTGTCTTTGATGTATGTGAAAAATTCAAAACATATAAATAAAACAATCAATAAATTTGCTAATACTTTTATAATGAATGAATATTTTTGGACACAAAAAAGTGATATATAAATACTAATGTAATATATTACCAAATATATTTTAATAACTAATATTTACAAACATAATGTAATAGTAGTATTGTACCCGCGTAATACTGCGACGTCAATAGAATTTACTAAATAATTCTCGCAGCGAAGCGCAAAGACTTTACACTCGTTGGATAATAAAGCCATGGATTGGCAAAGTTAATCTTAAGAATTGGTATCAGGAAACCATTAAGGAGAAGACCGCGGATAATATATTTGAGAGAGAAAGTGAAATAAAACATTAAAGTTGTGTGTTCTTGTAACGCCCATTTTTCGTTTTAAAGATGTGTAACAAGGAATTAATAAAATTTATAAAATCAGGCTACAACCGACGCAGTTTAAAAGAAAATAATTTCCTTTAATGTTGCACGAAACCCATATTACATATTCACATATTTTAATAAACCAACGACTACTCATCAGCAACTATTCTGAAACCGGCTATTCACAATTTGGTAATTAATCCTCATCATTTGTTCATACAAAATTCCCAGGATACAATGTAATCCAAGGCATTCAATTTAACATAAAATATATCTCACTTACGTCTTTCATATTTACTTAAACTCTATTATGTTATTCACATAATCGTTCACATACTCACTATCATTAACGGATGATAGTCTACTTAATATCATCGTACTATTATGATCGTACAATAATCTTCATATTATATCCACTACGTACAATTATAAGTAATTATCATCTCTAAGTATTAAGTGGAAGTACTCACCTTTACCAATCTGTCCTGACCCGGAAACCCGTTTAATCTCCCAAATACAATCACGTGTAGCCCAGCACTACCAGAGTGTTTCCTTATCCATTTCTTAGGTCCCCAAGTACCTAAGATTAGATATATGCTAATTAATATTCTAATTACAAGTCAAAATACCAATTCTGCTAAAACACAAGGGATAAAGGCACGCCTATGCCTTACGAGTCACGCACGTACCCCCACTCTTAGGTATGCCCATGACCACGAGGTAACCTAGGACTTTCTAGGAGTATGCACGCCAGTACTTTTTGGGATACGGCCGTACCTTCTCAGGTACGCTCTAAAGGCACGACTTGCTCTTGAGGGGCACTCATGTACCCTTCTTCCTGCAGATCTATTTCGACAGAGACTTATTGGTTTCCGACCAAAATCATATATTTCACTTTTCATATTATTTCTTTCACTTCCAATTGATCCTTTTAACAACTAAAAACTATATAAGCCAACATACTAACATACTTTAATCAATATTTACCTATTTAATTTACTAACTCATATTACTCTAAAACTTGATGTAACACCCGCTTTTAGGACCCGGTCATTGTGGAGGTGGTAAGTGTTTATTTAATTATTTATATTTATATATTTATTGTTTATATTTATTTGCTATTTGTTTATATATTTGTTTGATGATTACTTGGTATTTAATTGGACCGCGAGATAAGAAGTAAAATATGAGTTTAATATTTTTATATGTTAGTTATACCTCATGATTCGTTTTTACACGAGGGTCCCGAATAATACCTCGTTGCGTGTTTATGAATAGGATATGACCGCTTTATTTAGGTTCCTGTATGTTATTTGATACTATGTATGTGTTTAATTAAATTCTCAGCCGACCTTAAATGTATTTGACTATGGAGAAGTCAAATTTCGTATGTTATGTGTCTGTATACTCTTTCCTTGTGTAGAAGCAACCAAAGAACTCAAACCCAGCCTTGATTATCTTTCTTTTATGCTAATTTGCTGCTGTTAAAGGTAAGTATATGTGTTCTTGATTAATCTTTGACATATTCTTGATGAGTTCTTGCATAAAAGCTCTTATTTCAAGTTTCTAGGGTTGATGATTAAATTTGGTTTATGTCCAATTCGAATTTGGTTCATGTTTGTACAAGTTCTTACAGTATTGTTACTGATTTTGTGTCACTTATATGATGATATGCTTGGTGTTTACTGATTTGAACATATAACCCCATTAATGGAGGTTTTGGGTTAAACTTGAAGATGTGAATTCTTGTTTTGATGATTAGATTTGTGTTTTGATGTTTGTTAATTGTTCCTAGTATGTTTCTTGAAGTTTTAGGATGTTTAGATATGGTTTTTGGTCGATTTATACTGCTGCAAATCGAGTTTTGATGGTGTTTTTGCTGCTGGAACGGAACAGAAGAATGCAGACCTGCATCTGCTATGTTTGCTGTTGATGCGGCCGCATCGTGTTCTACGCGGGCCGCGTTGAGCTGCTGTGCAAGTTTTTTTGTACTTCGTTTTTTATCCGATTTGCTTTGTACTCTCTCGTATGCTATTGTTTGATGTTAGTACATGTTAAATATATGTTTATAGGATATATATGTAGGGTTTTTGTTGATGAAACATGTGTAGGAAGGTTTGATTTAATTATGTTTAATTCATGATAAATGCCTACTTTAAATTCATAAAACGGACTTACGTGACTTGTATTCGTGTTTCGTTGTTTCATACATGTTTGATATATTATATATAGTGAATATAAAGTGTTGGACATGTATATCATGTTAGTTTGGTGTTTTAAACCGAACAGGTTGGTTTTGACCCGTTTGTGACCTAAATTGTGATATATGAACTTTAAATGTGTTTTGTTGATTGCTACACCTTGTTTGTAACATATATGGATATTCTAAATGGTATTAGATGTTTTCCATATTGATTATATGCGTTTTTGCGTAACTGTTAAGTTTTAACCCGTTTGCTATTTAACTTGATTTCTAGAGTTAATTGGAATTTGATTTACTAATCTAGTTGTGTTGCATTCTCAGGAAATCCGAAGCCTCAGTGAAATTAGACAACTGAGCTTGGTGTGTCGAGGACACAAGTGAGTGGACTTTAATTCACTGGTCGTTTTAGTTGTAACTATTATGGTTACTTGAATTTTATACGATTGGTCATGTGATAGACTGTTTAGTCTGATATGATTGTTTGACCGGTTATTTGATGATTATTGCGATTGAATTCAAGATATGAGTATCAAGGCATGAAATTGTGCTGATGATGTTTGTGGCAGAGGTCAGCTAAGCGTGGTTTTGGGCTGGGCCAGTTGCTTCTGGTTAGGCAGTTTTATATCCTCTGTTGCATTTGTTGTAGCAGATGGGGTTTAACTGTGCCAGTTAGCAGATGACTATCGGTAGATCATTGCTATGGCCAGCATTGGTCGTAGGCTCGGCAGAGCCGCCAGTCCTTTGATATTTGAAATTAACTGTTCTTGTGATCGTTGTGGTTCTACTATTTGTTGCTTGTGGCTTGATTTCCATTCACTTAGCTTTGTGCTAATTCCACACCCTAACTCTCTGTTGCATGTTTTTTAGAGCACGGTAGGTTGCAGCTTTTGTGTACAAAGTTTGACCGTCGCTCTGATATTCTAGGTTTTAAACAAACGATGAGCCAATTTTGTTAAATGTTTTGTAACACTAAACGAGGTACTGTGTGTCTGTACAGTGTTTGTTTTAAGTTATGATGTTATTTTCTTTTTGTTTAATGATGCAATACTTCCTTTGTGATTTAAAAAAAATGGCTAATATTTTACGTTGTTAGACTTGAGATATTAAAAATATGAATTAATACTTGCTAGCTAGGGAGAGGTTAATGCAGATGGTAAGAAAGAAAGGAGGCAAAAAAAATAAAAATGGCAAGGTGGCAAGAAAGAAGGGTGGTGGCGCAAGTCCAAAGAAGAAAAGAAAGCACCGCCTCTTTAGGTGGTGACTTACTTGGGCAGGTATTCCGCTCTTCTTTCCAGCTTACAACTAGTCCGTACGATATTTTTAAAACAATCACGTAAAATTATTTAATAATTCATAACTTCTAACTACATTACTCGACTTTTATTTCATAATATATTTTATCACTTTTATACATTTGGGATGTTACAACTCTCTTCCACTTGTAATGTTTTCGTCCCCGAAATCACGTCCTTGGTGGCCTTATCTCAAAATCTCAATAGTTCAAGAGTTGACCTTTACATATTCAGAATATCGATGTCATTCTATTTGGTTTACTGTTCGTTGCCACCAATACAGTCTTCTGCGTTCAATACTGCCATATCCGGTTTCTTTTATCCATCTTAGTGGTATACACTATCTGATGATATTTTAGAGGAAACAACTACCAATTATTCTTATTTCTTACGTACACATATTTTATATAATACACAATTTTTTTATCGTGACTCTGACCCGTATCACTTATATAATACACAATTTTTTCTCATTCATTCTAGGTATCACTATCAAGGTGATTTATGTAAATCATCCCAACATCATAAACCGTTCCCATTTATCCATAAAACTCCCTCAATTGGAATCAACTCATGGTATAATCAATATGTACTAACCATTACTAGTTTAACAACCGATACAAAAGCTCTATTTACTTTAACTAACTACAAGATTAACATTATAATAGGAAGGTACATACTATATCTGCATATGTTACACATAATCTAAAAAGGGACCTCCTACTACTATTTCATAGTTTACTCAACACTTCAACTAATTAGGACACTCCGAAGAATCATGTCCATACTGGCTACATTCATAACAAAATTTACCTAGACAGTCTTTATAATAATGCCCTGGGAGCCCACATGTATAACAAACTTTATCCTTGTACTTACACTCCCCAACATGATTCTTGCCACTGGTCTCACATACGGTCCTAGGACTTGATCCTCCAGCCTCGGTCTGTACTTTCTCTTTCCTGGGTCTCTTATTTAGGTCACTTTTCAATATACGAAATTCTTCTCGAACCGCACTCCTTATTTCGCTTCTCATCTCACTCTTCATCTCATATATCATATTTTTTATAATAGGTGGCACGTTCCTCCTAAAACATTTATCAAATTGATCTGACATGACTTCTCTAAGATGTCTCGTGGGTACAGCTAGACACCTGCCCCCATGAATGGTAATATAATCTTGAACCTCTCCTATGGTGGTCATATCCAAAATTTCTTCGTTTGTTTCCTCGTTCACACCTCGCTGGTTTAGATTTCTATCCATGTTACTGCAACAAAATAACTTTAAGAAAAAAATAAGGATTAAAATATCATTCATACCTTTTTATCATTTTTCCTTTCTTATACTAATATGTTTCAATCTTACCATATTCAGATAATGTCAATTATATAGGGTTTTATGGCACCTCCCCATGTCATCCTGATCCAAACTTGACTGGTTTGAACCAACACGGGAATGAAACCGGTTAACTCTCACAAGGCGGAACTTGAGGACTAACACCCCCAAACCCAAAGGGGTTATGATTTTTATTTAATCACAAAATATATATAAACGATAATATGTATGTATGAACAATAACATTAATATGAACAGTAACTCTGCAAATTGTTATTATATAAAATTTGAACCAACAATGAAACCAAGTTAACAGTTTACCATGGTGGTTAACAATAATTGCATGCACAGGCGCCATCAAGGGTTCGAGCATCTCTAAAGGCTGTTTATTTTGATTTTCTAAATTTCCTATTTTGCCATAGTATTTGCTTTATTTTCTACGTAACAAAATTTCATATTATATTTTCATTAATAATACTTATACGTTTTCTTACTTCTACGTAACAAAATTTCATCTTTTTCTTATATAACTATTTACTAAAACCATTAATTTTATAATATTTATAAAAATCATTAATTTATATATTATTTGTTTTTCTTTATAATGTTTAACACATAATATTCAATACCCTTTTTTGTAATAGATTTAGAAAAAAATGAACTTTTTGAAATCTTATTTTTTAAAATATATTTAGTTTAAACTTGAATCAAACAAGGTATTATAATTTAAAATTTTAAAAATGTATTCAAGCCTTATTTTGAATATTTATTTTAGTTCTTTTAACATTAGTTTTATTATTTGTGTTTATATGTTAGTTATATTATTTATCATTATTTTTCCCGTCGCAACACGCGGGTCGTTGTAAACTCGTTTATATTAATCATCAATAAAGAACAATACACAAGCTTATATATATACACGATCGAACAACTATATATATATATATACACACACACACACATATATATATATATATATATATATATATATATATATATATATATATATATCCGAATAAATAATCAAGAACAATTAAAGTCAAGATTACACCATTGGTTGCTCAAGTTTAGATCATCCATGATGAAACAAGACGAGACCCGCTAGAAAAGATTGCAAACCACCGCAACTAAAAACTATATAAGCCAACGTAGTAACATACTTTAATCAATATTTACCCATTTAATTTACTAACTCATACTACTCTAAAACTTGAGATATTAAAATATGAATTAATACTTACTTGTAGCTAGGGAGAGGTTATGGCAGATGGTATCAACTTGTAATCCATTTCTTCAATTGATTTCTCATACTAATATACATGTATGTATCCGTGACATGGAAAGAAAGAAAGGAGGCAAAGAAAAAGGGCAAGGTGGCAAGAAAGAAGGATAGGTGGCGCAAGTCCAAAGAAGAAAAGAAAACACCGCCTCTTTAGGTGGTGACTCACTTCAGCAGGTATCCCGTTCTCCTTTCCGGCTTACAACTCGTCCATGCGATATCCGCAATCCTCAACGAGGATATATTTGAAACCATCATGTAAAAGCATTTAATAATTCATAACTTCTATCCGTATTACTCGACTTTTATTTCATAACATATTTAATCACTTTTATAAATTTGGAATGTTACAGTTTTCAAGATTTTTTAAAGAGGGAAAGAAAGGTGAAGGCCAAAGAAAGGGGGATGGAGGGCCTATTTAGTTAAAAAATAATCATCCTAAATATGGCTTTAGTAAACCAAAACAAACACCATCTAAGAATACAACCTAAGCCTCTCTTAATTTCATTCCCTTCACTTTTTCTCTCCCCACTTTTCTTTTTTAAAAAACTCGGAAACATAACATTAGTAAACCAAAACAAACACCCTCTAAGTTTGTTATATAAAAATATAAACTTGATATTTGTTTTTTTGTCATGCAAAAGATCCAATAAATTAATGGCTTTTTAGTGCATAAATCGATTAATTGATGTGCAACATGTAGCAAAACTAGCGCTTGTAGGCCGCGCTTTGCTGCGGCAATATAATTTTATTTAAAGCTTGTTTGTTTAAAAGATTTTCGAAAGTTATAAGAGTTTTCAGTTTTAGTTTTTTTTTATAAAAAAAAGGCCTGTCAGAGCTTGAAAAGAAAAAGCTACTTGAAGTAGCTTTTAAAAACTACTATAATTTTTGATAAACCATATTACATAAATACCATTATTTAACTTTGTTTCTTAATTTTGTTTACCATTTTATGTCATTTTATATGTTAAGCTATAACTATAACTATTTTGTCAAACATCTTTATGCAAATAAAAGTTTTAGCTTCTAACCCTATAGAAAAAATTCTAGCTCCAGCTCTTAAAAACTCTACTACAGCTTTATCTGCACATGTTTACGTTAGACTTGCTCTTATATTAATTTAGGTTATTACATCCATATTTATAGTGACATAAAAAAAATTTAAAATGTAGAAAAAAAATTATTTCTTACTAACAAATCATCAAGAAAAATAAAAAATGATGAAAGAAAGTTACAAAATTATGAAGAAAAAACAGAAATATTATTTAATAAAAAATGATATATATTCTCTTTTTTTTCCTACTTCATCCTTCTATTCACCATAAAATTATTTGTGGAGTCAATTAATTCTCTTTCCTCATCTCTTTTATCGATTTTAATATTTGTGTTGATTTTGTGAGTATGATGATAAGTAGGAGAAAAATATAAGAGGATATATCACCTTTCATATTTAATATATCTTAAAAATACTCATGTTAGAAAAATACATGAATGAACATTAAATCAGTTTACTATTAAAAAAAACATTAAATCAGTGTAGGATAAATGACGACATATAAATATAAATATATATATATATATGTATATATGGGAGAGTTCATTCGAGAACCGTTGTTAGTGCGAGAACAGTGAGAACCAATCTTAGCCGTTCCTAGGATGTGGGAAGTTTCATGGATGGAGAGCGTGGAGGGATAGAGTGTGGCAGAGTGCATGTGAGGAATTCATGGGTGGACAATGACATTAAAGGAGGGGGAATTGGACGACTTAGATTGGTTCTCGCGGTTCTCGCGCTAACAACGGTTCTCGCATGAACTTTTGTCTATATATATATATATATATATATATATATATATATATATATATATATATATAAATTAGTGTGTATACTATCATATTTCAATTTTTTTTAAAAATAGAAAAAATAATATATCTTCATAGACTAAAAAGAAATAAAAAAAGAAAAGGCAATAAATTGAATGATAATATATCAAAAAATTATTATATTAAACTTTAACAAAAAAGAATTAGAAAAAAAAGAGAGGAGGGAAATGAAAATTAAAGGGGAAAAGCAACATTGAAAATGCAGGAATAACTTTAACAAAAAGGAATTAGAAAAAAAAAAGGAGGAAAATGAAAATTAAAGGGGAAAAGCAAAATGAAAATGCAGGGATCAAAAGCTGGTCATTTGAGTTCCTTGTGAGTTGTGAGAGGTCTAACCACCCAAACCAAGAATGATATTGAATCAAGGATACTAAATATTATATATAAATAAAGAGAGTGTACATATTAGCAAAACTTTTTTATGAACAGTAAAAAGAGCTCATGTTAAGACTTGTACAATTTATATATTATTAATATTAATATCCAATACAACCTAAAGTTAAAACAAAATATTCCAAATTTGTTCACATCTTTCTTTTAATCAAAAGATCAAGAGTAATTCTAACAATTCTGATTTAAAAAATTTTAGTTAAATTATTCCTTACTATCATATGCCCCAAATAAAATAATAATAATAATATGCACCAAGCCACCAAATATAAATTTACCATTTATACACTCATATAATACAAAAAGAAACCAAAAAAAGGGTACGACAAAATTGTTGGGGCCCAAGTCACAGCATTCTATTTCTAGTTAAATGTGCAAGCTGCGGTCACGTCGTATGTTTCCATTACTTACATTTTACTTTTACCTTCTTTTTTTTCTCATGTAAACACACTATTTAGTTAAGATTATCACTATCCATAATGAGCTTTAATAGAGTTTTATATTATAACATCAATATTCATATTATCTTTCACTTCCAACTTTTTCTAATCCACAAACCCTCATATCCAACCTTCTTCAACTCACATATATTATTAATTATTCAATGAGGCAAAAAAAGAAAAAAAAAACAACTCGAGACCCGCACTAGATAGGGAACCATCACTAGTTGGAGCCATCCCCATCTAGAAGGGGTGTGATGGTGTTGAGGGCTAGATGATGAACCAACCAACGCTAGTTCATCATCGATGTAGATGGTCTAACAATAAATTGCAAGCACATGCAAAATTTACAAACCGGAGGTGCAAGACAACTGTCAATCAGAGCTTATGTTCTTGTATAAATTCTCTAGACTATATAGAATACCAGACACACATTTCACAAATGGGTGGGTCTATTGGTATGGGTGAAATTGTTTGTCACACTCCTAAATCGAATTTGTCAATTACGAAATGTACTTTTGTCGGATATTCAGGGTGAAATTGCTTGTGACCCACTGATTTAACTTTTACAGATCTCACTCTCTACTTTACAGATCTCTATTTCTCTCTCTTCAAATCTTGTGTTATTCTTTTCCATCATTTCTCTTTCTTCTTCTCCATCTACAAAACTCATCTAGGTTTGTTTGCATATAATAGCTCTAGATCTACAAACAAAAAACCTTAAACAAACAAAAAACCATCTCGGCTTAGAGATTAGTCTTCGGAAGGAGATGAGGAAGACACTGGGTTTGGTGTTTGAGGTTGGAGAAGAAGAGTGATGTACATCTTTTTATGCATGGCGTACACGTCACCATAATTGTTTTAATTCAAAAATATGTCTGGCTCATTTTCTTATTACACAATACATTTTCGATCACCCCTTCCTTCATGAGAACCACTTACGAGGACTAAGCTTTCTGGCTATAAGCTTTCCGGCGAACTTGGGTCTCCGGCGACTAAACTTTCCGGCGAGATATGGGTATGAGAGAGATGGTAAATAGAGAGAGTCACGGAGAGATAAGTTTTGTATGGTTATCAAAAACTTTTGTAATGAGATAGGTTGGGTAAGTAGGATTAAGTAAACACAAAGTAGTAACATATTTCACTTCTCATAATATAATTGTACTCTGTACAACAATTTAATCATAAAACCAAATAAAAGAGGATTTTGAATCAAAATATAAAATTAAAAAATCAATATCGTTACCAAGTTAATAGACTTTATGACCTACTCTAGAAATCTACGTATTGATAGAAGTGTTTGACAATTAAAGATTGAAACACTCACTCACCCACTTTCTTTCTCTCTCCTTTCTTTTACTTGTCCAAAATTATTTTAGGCTCCATTTTATAATTTTAGGTTGGTCTTACTAAAATGTATATATATAAATTATAAAATATATTTTTTTAGTGGAGTCCACACACCTCGTTTAGTAAAACATGGGATCGCCTCTACATGTGGCAGACGTGTTTGAGTTGCACCATAATTGAATTTCAATTTCACTCTCACGCAAGCGGCTACGCCAGAAACATATGAAACTTTTAGGTTTTAATCCCTAATAATTTGTTTTTTTTAACTTGTAAAAACTACAGTATATAGTGGATTGATTCTCGGCCTATAGTTTTTCCTTTTTGTGTTTTTCACATAAATCTCTGTGTCTCTCGCTTTTACTTATTTCATTGATTTATTATTGCTTGGTTGATTATTATTGATTGATCATATTCGTTAAAACTGATATTAGTTGAGTAACTTGGATCCTGGATCTTTAGAGGTTTTGATATTATCCTAATTTTGACTCTAGTCATATAAATAGATTAGGGGAGAAATTAATGACATCAATTTTTATCTCCGGTTTTTACAACAATTGTAGTAAAAAGCGGAGATAAAATACGTCACTAAATTATCCCTAATCAATATGCGACTAGATTTAAAATTAGGCTAATATCAAAATCTTCGAGGATCAAAGTTACCCAATTAATATAAGTTTAGCATAATAGGATCAACCAACTAATAATAATAACCAACCACAAATAATAAATAATAATATAAGTAAAAGCGAGAGACATGGGATTTACATGAAAAACCTAAAACAAGAAAAACTATAGACAGAGAAGTCTAAAAATCAATCTACTACTTACATGCTTGAAAGAAGAGTAAATTATAATACTTTAATGACGAATGGCGATTAGAAATTAAACCTAAAGATTTCGTACGTTTCTGCCGCCGTACGTCGCACAAGAGAAAGGGATGAAAAAAAAGTTTTAATGTGAAATTAGATTTTGTCCTTATCTCATTCTCGATGCCTTGATGGCATGGATGAGATTTATATCCCATTTAATTCACTTTTGGTCATTTGGCAAAAAGACCCCTCCAACTTTTAGATAGTTGGCATTTGAAGGTATATATATCAACAATTAATAATATCAATGGAAAGAAAATAATATTATGTCAAATGATAAACTAACACTCGTATAATACTTCTCTTGCTGTTGCATGTAATACTGCCCAAGTTCTAGCATAATTATATGGATCAATTAACCGCTTCTTGAAAGCATTCATAGCTCGACCTAAAGTATTTATATCAAAAAACAATCATCAACACAACATTGAATGCTTTCAAGAACTAGTTAGTTGATCCAGATGTTTATCCTAAAATTTGAAAAGTTGATATTATCCGAGACCCGTGTTAGTGGGAGCATATTTCATGCAACGACAAGAGAAGTATTATACAAATGTAAGTATGTAACTTTATCAATTGGGATAAAATTATTGTTGTTGCAGTTGATATTATTAGTGTAGTTTAGTTATAGAAACGCCTATTTTGGTGTTTGTCATGTGTACGTAGCGATCTTGGAATCACAAACTTGTCTAGTCAACTCGTTCACAACACTTGGCTAATTTGGTGTATTTGTAAGTCCTCATATAATTCTCAATCTCCGTACGTAACATTCACTTTATTGTTACAAACACAATCGACTGTTAGTTTGATATAATATTTTAATTTAACGAATAAAAAAATGACTATTATCCTATTATATATTAAAGTTAAATTACTAAACTAGCTCGTTATTTAGGGTAAACTTAAGAATTGAAGAGAGTAGTCTAGTGTAAACATAATTAGATACGCTAAATATGAGTGATAAAATATATCTCATGGCCACTAGCTCCGACCACCACACTAAGTACCGATGATGTCCGCCTCCTCACTGTGATTTTTCTTTCGTCATCTCCTTTTATTCTTGCTTTTATTTTCTACAGATGATCAATTTGTACGTGTTTGTATCTGTGTTTGAGTATGGATCTAGGTGTATGTGTTTGTGTTTGAGATTGGATCTAGACGTACGTATTTGGATTCGAGTGTGTGTTTTTGTACACGCCTATGAAAAAAGATAATTTCTTGTTTTTTGAAAATTTGTTTTAAAAGTAAAGAAAAGAGATGACGGAAAAAAGAGAAATAAATAAAAAGATATGTTACCGAGTGTAATCTATTTGTTGAATACTATATTCCTATATTCTATAAATTGATATGTTATTGGATAAAAACTACTGGTCGTCACAATGTTACATGGGTAACATGCTAGTTAAGTATAAAACAAATTAAACAATTTTAAGCATTAAAGTATACTTGAGAGATTTCTAACATGTTTGTGACTAATTATTTTTAATAGTATAAAATGGTTATAAATGTGTATGTAACATTTATTCATTTTCAAATTTGTTGACCTTTTAAATTTTCTTATCAATGCAATCTTACATTTATATAATTATATTCTCTTAAAACGCTGTCGTATTGCATCTTACGAAGAGACCAATAGAAAGCCTAAACAAAAGATGTACAATAAAGAGAATAATGTAATCTTAACTTAAAAAACTAATTACTCCCACATGACCAACATTATTTAAACTTAGGTGACTATTAATTAATGTTTGGATTGCTTTACCAAATTATGATTTTATATTTCCAATTTCAAATGGGCATATATCGTCATTGATGTATAAATAAAGCTAAACGTAAGATTTTAACTTGGCGTATTTGGTGTTGTAATTTTATTTTTTTGTTTTGAACATTTGTAATTGATCTAGCATTTTGCTAGAAGTAATAATTTATAATCTCTAAATATGACTTCATTAGAGGTGTGATAGCCATACTAAAACTCTTTGTCTAGTGTTTTTTTTCTACTATTAACAAAAAATGTATAAATAAAGAGAATAACGTAAATTCAATATAAGGTCAATCTTAAACCATTAATAATACTAATTATATGCATAATGGTATATATACCTAATAAATCAATGTAATTATATGTATAATGTATTCATTTGTTGACATAGGGGTTTGATATTTTCTCTCATCAAGTATTTGCTTTTAAACTTTACATGAGTTGTTATTTCTCCTCACATACATTTAGACACATTTTAATGACACGAAATATTTTCCAAATTCAATATAAGCACAATTTTAAACCACTAATAATACTAGGGGTGTTCAAAAATATCCGTATCCGATCCGTAATCCGAAAATCCGATCTGAAATTATCCGAAAATTCGGATATCCGAAATTTCGGATACCCGAAATTTCGGATACCTGAAATTCGGATATCCGAATTTTCAGATTCGGATACGGATAGCATTTTTCCAAAAATTCGGATATTCGGATATCCGAAATATCCGAATTTTTTTTTATTTTTTATTAAAATATCAAATATTATCAATTAAACCCTAGTTCCTTAAACTCCTCTTCTCATTTGACGGCTCTCCATTTCGAGATTTCGGTGACGCCTCCTTCTCCACAGGTCGACGCCTCCTTCTCCACAGGTCGACGGCAACTCGACGCATCCTTCTCTCCAATGGCCGATGCCTCCATCTCCGGTGGCCGTTCCACCCACGCCTCATTCTCATCGACAGCGACCCACGACAACTCGAAGGCGCCTCATTCTTTTCGACGGCGATAGAGCCCCCGATAGCGACCCACAGCAACTCGACGGCTGACCACCTAGTGACAGTGACCCACAGCGACTCGACGACGATAGGGCTCCTGACAGCGACTCGATTGGCAGCTTCCATCCTTCAACACCGCTATCGATTTCACTGTTTTCACCAATTTGCACGGTTTCTTCTTCAGTTTAAGCTTTTAAATTAGTTAATTATCTTATTGATTAGCATTTTTTATTTTGTTTGCTATTGAGTTATAAACAATTTAAGTACTGATTTGGTTCTATTTACATATAACCAATGAAGTTTGCTCATGATTACCATATACATTTTACATATAATCCTAAAGTATTTCCTATTTTCCTCTACTGATTTTGTTCTTCCTTGTGTAAACTGTAAAGTGAACAAGCTTGTGTAGAATTAAGTAAATGTTTTTGGTTGACTTGCTTGATTCAAAGTTCAAACTCAAGTGACATCCCTAGGTGTAAGAGTTTTCGGATATTTCGGATTATCCGATATCCGTATCCGAAATTTCGGATATCCGAAATTTCGGATACGGATATCGGATACCAAAATCTTCTATCCGAAAATTTCGGATATCCGAAAATCCGGATATCCGAAAATGAACACCCCTAAATAATACTAATTATAGATTTACTTGACATCATTATTGAATACAAGGAAAGCAATACACCATGATTAGTTTAGACAACATCTAATTATGATTGTCTGACTGCCACATCAACCTTTTATGTTTATTACTATCCTATAAACAGTCGTAATTAAACTGTCATGACTATCATCACTAACATCCACGTTATCACCCATCTTCATTTTAGTTTTCGTTTCTAATACAAGTGTCACGTCGCTCTCTTGCTTCAAAACATTTGCATAAAGAATCTCCATGTCATGTCTACAAGCCAATGGGCAAGACCATTCAATCAACTTGCGAGAATACATATGGTAGATAACGAATATAAATCTTAAAATACTACATTAAAAACATAATATTACATTCAAAGTAAATCAATACAATAAACTTAAAATCTTATCTTATATCTTATTAAAAGAAAATGATGCTTACCTCGTCATTCCCCTTCCTTGAAAAATCTCCACCAATCACATCCCTTCATTTATAAAAAAAAATTAAAAAAAATAGAAAATAAAAGCATTATGACATCACATGGGTTCAAAGGAGTCTTCATCGATTTTTTTTACATAATTAGATTAATTGGAAGGGGTTGAATGTAAATTGTTAAGGGGTAGTATGGAATATGTGAAGGGATTTTAAGAAAATTGTATATTAATGTAATTAATTATAAGTTGTTTGAAAATTATGTTTAATAACTTCAAATATATTTTGTTTTGAGAAAAAATAATTATATATTTGTAACCGTCTAATTTTTATCTACGTTTTGATATAAATTTTATCGGAATATGAGGTTTTTTAAAAAACTAATATAATTTAATTGTTTTATCAACATCTAAGTAGTTATTAAACATTTTAGTCGTCTTTTATAGTTATTCCCTCTACATAATGTAGTCAATAAAATCATTGATTTCTTGGTATTTCGATAAAAAAATTTAAAAGTATACTAGAACTAATGGTTACTGACATAAAGTTGTTTATAAAACTACCACTACCGTTAGAGTTTTTAAAATAATTGTTAGTTGTGACTAAATAATCCTTCAGAAACTATAACTCTACATAATTACTGGTAGTGAAACAACTATCATGATAGTGAGTTTTGTAACTTTTTTTTTTTGAAACTACTTAAAAAGAGTATTTATAAAAAGTATTAAAAATACATGTTTTTACTCATAGATAGTTATATGTGACGGTTTCTCGAGTAAAGAGTAAGGACTGGTTAAAAGTTTTAATTTGCGATGATGAAGGAAGCCATACTAATAAAACCATTAATGTTGTTTATAAAGAGGCTTTACAGAAAATTTAATGTAATCTTATGTATGAATTTCAAAATTTTGTAATGTTTTCATTTCTTATTTTCTTACGATATCTTATTTTTCTATCTATGCTTTGTAATTATTTTTACTATACGTGTTATGACTCTTTAAAACTATATAAATTTAAAATTGACTTATATAATCCCATGTTGATACACGGGTCGCTTAGCTAGTATTACATTAAACTAAATAATCAATCTAGACTGTTACATTAAACTAATAAAAATACGTTAAAGCTAGATATTTAACCTAATATTTTACTATTAGAGGGTAGTAGTTGACAAAAGTATGAGTCAAAGGATCTATATACAAGGTGTTAGATTATGTGCAGAGATAATTAATGGGCATATTGTATCCAATGTTATAAGAGACTAAAGGGTCACACCGCTGCACACCCAATTTGGAACAGTTGGTTTTCACCTTTATTCTGTGTGGAAATAATTAATCAGCTAGATTAATTATTAAAGAGTAAGAGGAAATAATTAATCAGTTAGATTAATTATTAAAGATAATTAATCAGTTGGATTAATTATCGAGAAGAGAGAAATAAATAATTAATCAGTTTGTATTAATTATTAAGGAATAAATAATAAATAGTTATTTATTATTTAAAGAGAATTAAATATTAAGTTTTAATATTTAACGGACAGTTAATTAATAGTTAATTAATTAACTAGTAAAGTCCAAGGGGTGAATATGAGAAGAGTTGAAAGTTTAATTAAAACCAGCGGGCTTTTAGTTAAACTGGCTTAGGTCCAAGTTAATCCTTATAAATATATCCTTAAGGCTTAAGGATTAAGATAAGAGACAAGGGATTAACCCTAGCCACCACCACCTCTCTCTCTCTCTCTCTCTCTCGATCTCGCCCTCCCTCTCGTAGCTCTCTCTCTCGATCGCACTCTCTATCTCGGATCTCTCTCTTCGACGATCACAAGAGAAAACACCAAAGGGTGTTTGCGATTTGGTGGTCGACGCAAAGGACACACACACACACATTCTCGGTTTTGAGAATTGTAGGCTCGGGTGATCCAGGAGCGGTCTAGCAGCCAGTTCCAGTGAGGTGCAGTAGTGGTGGACTATCTTTAGCAATCCTAAAGTTTTTGTTCAGGTATAATTCTATAACCTTATCTATGGGTTGTTTGTAAGAAACTATGTTGATCATATAAAAAGTTTAAAGATTCTAACCCTTTTGGGGTTTAGAGGGTTGTGTTCAATCCAGTTCCGCTTTTAGGATTGAACCAGTGGAATCAAACCCAGGCTTGACCAGTTTGGTCAGGTTCAAAACTCTTCAGTGGTATCAGAGTCTCGGCTCTATGATCCATAGTTTCTAGTTTTATCTGTTTTTGGGTTAAGGTTTGATTCTTGATCTTCTACTTGCTCTAGCCTATTTCGAAAATCACCAAGGGCAACAAAACAGTTTGTTTTTTGTTATCCAGTTTAATCCTATTAATCAGAAAGTTTAAACAGTTAGTTTAAATGGTTAAAAAGGATTGTGGTTTTTGGATAAGAACAAGTTTAGGATTAAGATAAATTAAACAGTTTGTTTTAATTAATTAAACCTAGTTAATCTATTATTGTTTTGTTTAATGGTTAAATGGTCTACTTCATCTTGTTTCTTTCTCCACAAGTTTTCGAAAACCATAAGAGATAAAAACAAGTTTTTCTGTTTTTATCCAGTTAATAAAAGGTTTGATTTTAACCAGTTAGGTTTAAACCAGGATTGCGTTTAAACGGTTAAAAAGGATAAACCTTTTATCTAAAACTAGATTTTAACAAGTTTTGAACTTTTGTTTAAAAAGGTTGAAATCAAGTTTTAGGGTAATTAGTTATTAATAAAACAAGTTTTTGTTAATATTAATAATTAATGTTTTTGGTTTTTGAATTAAATCCAGTTTTTAATCAGTATATTAAAACAGTTAGTTTTAATAAGTTAAAAAGGATTTAAGATATTTTTGTTAAATCGGAAAACGCGAACCGAAAGCATCACCAGAACTGATAGCGATGCTAACAGGAGATTAGCGACGCTAAGGGCTGGTTAGCGGCGCTAAGCCCAGTTAACTGCGGCCCAGCGATATCGGCCCAGGTTAGCGGCGCTAAGGACTAAATGGGCTTCGGCACAAGGAAGTTTTCGGCCCAAGGTGGTTCTCGGCCCAATAGGGATACGGCCCAGGTGACTTCGGTCCAATGGGCTCTCGACCCAAGAGGGTCTCGGCCCAGTGGATTGTGCGGCTTAACAAGAAATGTTGGCCCAAGATAGTTTTTCCGAATTAATACAAAAGAATTATTAATTTTAAGTTACAAAATTAATAAGGTATTATATAAACTAGTGTTATATATATTTTAATTAGTTTAGTTAAAATATATATTAGTTTAGATTTTTATTTATTATGACTAGTTTAAGTCATTTTTAAATAAATTCTAAAAGGGATAAAGTTTATATAATGGAGAAACAAATAAAATAGTATTTAATTGACCAAGGTTGTCGGTTTTAAGTTTTTGGAAAACTAATAATAAAACTCGACGTAGAGGCTTTCATTCAAGTTTTGAATAAGGCCAAGCTTTTCAAATGATTGTTGAAAAACTATTTTGGTCAAATTAAACTAGAAGATCATAATTCTCATTTTTTGGTTAATAGGTATTAATCAAAAGGGTAAATGAGAATATTTAAACAAATCAGGCTGCGTGCTTAACAGCACAGTTTATTGTTTATATATTATAACTGCGTGGTTGACTTTTATATATATAGTGCTTATATATAATTGTGTGGTTGTGATAGCTATAGTTTTGCCGACTTAGGACTCGTTTTTCCTTTTTTTCTCTATTTTGGTTTTGGGAAGGCTTGCGTGCCAATTACAATCCCTTTATTAATTGTAATATTGTACTGGTTCGGGGAGGCCTGCGTGCCATTTACAACCCCATTCAATATTGTATTTGTAATAGATTAGTAGTAGTTTAATCCCTCAACCAAGATTGGACTCGAAGAAGATGACGACGTAAATAGTGTTCTACACGTGAAGCACGGGCACTTCGGGGAGGTGCCAAGGCTAGTGGGAGCAGCATGTCAAGAAAGGCGAATCCAAGTCACTTTGTCCTTAGGTTTGACCTTAGGATTAGTTGGCAAAACTATAGGTTTTATCTGCTTATTATTATCTGCGTGGTTGTGATTTATTTACTGCTTTTCATATATATGTATGGTATATATATACATGCGTGTGATGGTAAATAAAAAGGGGTTTAATGACAGACTGTTATTAAACAAGTGAAAAACCACGCTTTATGACAAACTAGAATATGACTTCAGTCTGGTAGTCGTATTAATTAATTTTTTATAAATTTAAAAGTTTTGTCAAGGTTATAAGTTTGAAACTTATAAAGGCCGTTTTGTGCACCTAGTTTAGGTACACATATAAATCGTATTTTTAAAACAGTTAGTTTTAAAATGGTTTTTCAAAAAACTGAAAAATTAAGTTTTTAACTTAATTATAAAACCCAAGAAAAATCTTAGATCAGTGTGCTACCCACCTAATGGTACACCCTAACTGTTAAACGGTACTCTTGTGTCGGAAGTGCCCAAACCTTAGGCATCTGGGTTCAAACCATTGCGGGAAGGGGCATGAAAGATTCTGCGATAATCGGGAGTCCCGGCCAGAATTCATGCTGTCTTAGGTGGTGCGATCTATTTTGGTGATAATCGGGAGTCCCGGCCCAAAAAGCACTAGAGTAGAGTTAAACATACTAGACTGGGTCTAAGTGCTCTACGAGGTTCTAGGAGTCGTACCAGTTAGGTACGATTGGTACAGGGTGTTACCTACCAGAAATAGCATGACTTGGCGGGAAGTGCCCAAACCTTGCGTCAAGTATGTGAAATATGGGTCCTAGGTCTAATATATATTATTTATGGGTTTGATGATATATGATTAGAAAGTTTATTTGAAATTACTGATTAAACCGGGTTTTAATTTGTAGATGGCAACCAACGTTACCAGTACTAATAACCTCTCTCTCCGCTCTATCCTTGAGAAGGATAAGCTCACCGGGTCCAACTTTCTCACTTGGGAGAGAAATCTCCGAATCGTGCTGAGGCACGAGAGAAAGTGGTATGTCCTAGAACAACCCCTAAGAAATCCCCCTGCCAGCAATGCCAGGGCAGAGGTTAGGGAGGCTTTTCAGAAGCGCTCCAATGATGCCCTAGATGTTAGCTGCCTCATGCTCGTAACTATGAGTCCAGAGTTGCAGTCTAGCATGATGGAGACTCCTGCATATGACATGATCCGCCAGCTGAGGGACATGTTCCAGGAGCAAGCCCGCACAGAGCGTTATGATGCCACTAGGGCATTTAACTCGTGCAAGATGGCTAAGGGGACCTCGGTCAGTGACCATGTCATGAAAATGAAAGGTTACATGGACCACCTAGAGAGACTTGGTCACCCAGTACCGTTGCAGCTAGCAACGGATACGATACTCAATTCATTGTCAGATGACTATAAGCCTTTTATAGTCAACTACAACATGAACAACATGGAGAAATCCGTGGCTGAGTTGCACTCAATGCTCAAGACTGCTGAGCAGAGTATCGGGACCAAGTCTAAGGACATTCTTATGGTGGGACATGGTGGACGTAAGAAGAGGAAGGGGCGCAACGGAAAGGGAAAGGGCAAGGCCCAGCCCAGCCAGAATGCACCCAGAGCTAGTAACGACAACAAGGGCAAGAAGCCAAAGCCAAACAAGGCAAGGACCGAGAATCGGTGCTTTAGGTGCGGCGAGGCCGGACATTGGAAACGAGATTGTCCAAAAGGTCACGAGGCAGGAGGCAAATCTGGCTCCTCAGGTATTGCGTGATTAGCTTCTTTGTCACTTTCCTACTTGTAAAGTTTTACGAGTACTCTAACATCTTGCAATCGTTTATTGCAGGAGTAGATGGAAAGTGATGCGGCCCAGCATGAGAAGATCCTACGTGCAGCTTACGGATATTATAATAATTCCTATTTCCTAGTTTATTAAACTCTTTAAGTTTTGAACAATTTTTACATTATTGGTTTATGGATACTTTTTGAGTTTTTGGAAATTTAATTACTTTAGTTATATATCCGTGCACGTGTTCTTATATGAATCATGATTAGTCCAGTTGTGACTAAAAGAGTGCTAATAAGTCAAAGCTTTAACTCGATTAGTGATTCATAATAATCTTATGCTATGGTTTGTTGTAGTTACATAAATGCCGGCTCTACTATATAAATACTTGTATAAATAAGTTTTGTTTATAAGATTAGATAGTTTTTCTAAATTCAATAAGTATTTAAGATTTTATGAAAAGTGAATGTTCAAAGTCTTGAACATATGGAAATAATAGTCATTATTTCTGGGTAAATTAATTTTTGATAAAACATTTAAGAAAGTATAAAAGTGATTATAAAAGTTATTATAGTCAAGGGAATTTTATACTAAATGTTTTTAAGAAAAGAAATTTAAAATACCATTATGAGTATTTCATACTTATGATCATGGTAAGTTTAATGAAACCACTTTCCGTAATTGGAAAGATGGATATATGAGAGATCCAAGATCATGGTTTCATAAAACAAATTTCTTACAAAAACTAAGTTGTTTAAAACATGTGTTTGGAACACAAGTTTTAGGCATGGTAGTCAAGTTTTGACTAAGGCCTAAAAAGGATGTTTTAAAAAAATGCACTTTTTCATAGAAGATAGTGGGAGCACCTGACTAGTGTATTTATCAGAGTTAATAAAAGGTTATTTTTTAACCAGTATGATAAATACAAGATCGAACTTTTAGAATATATAATTATCGGATGTTTTTAGAAGCTATCTAAAACAGTAAGTTCTTGAGAAAGAACTAATCCGAGGGATGCATGATTTATTGAGAGGTACTCGATAAAGATATCTTTGCAAGTTTCTTGAGTCAAGTTATGACTTAAATAGAAATTATATATGTTCTAAAATGTTCAGTAAGCCAGCTTAATAATGTTGTTGGTTGGTTAACGTTAGAAATGATAAAATAGGATGTTCTTTAACATTCTTAGTAATAAAATTAGATAAGTGTTGGTATACACCGGGAATCTAGTTTCAAGTTTCTTACAAGTAGGTGTAAGAGGTTTTATCATTTCAAAAGGATATAAATCTAGTAAGATTTAATACATCTACAAATGTAATTAAAGTTTTAATTACAAAGAGGTTGTTTTATAAATCAGAAACAAGGAGTTATTTCCAGTTCTCCAAGTTTAAGGAATTTATAAAATAAGTAAGCCTAGAAGAGTTCTTAGGTTGCAAGAACGATTTCTAGCAAAACCAAGAAAAAGTACTCCAAAGTACTAGTCTTGTGTTTTATGGTTTATAACCATATTATTTTCTTTGTAATCCGTGATAAGTTACAATGTAAAAAAAATAATAATAAGTAATTCAGATAAAAACCGTGAATCGAGTCAGTGAAATGGTAGAAATTATACATCTTTATTCCAGGGAGGAATATGGAAGGATGTAGAAATTAGTTTCATTGTTCTTCACAATTTTGTATGTTTTGGTTTATCCAGGAATAAACTAGGTTTATTCGAAACATTATCCGTGACTACTTATCTTGGTGGGAACCTCGATAGGGCTGTAAAGTCATCGTAATTTTGGGGTAGATTCGAAAGTATATCGAATATAGCTGCGAACGTTTTTTTTGCGGACCAAAATTTACGGATATTCGTTAGGGTTACGAATATTGGATTGACCCACCGTGAAAAATATTTCGTGGATTCGTGTCAAAAGTATTTATCACATAGGTTATCCTCAAGCCCGAGGTATTTGGTTTGGGATGCGGTAACTGTTGTCTTCTTAGCGCGTTCTAACGCCACGCCGTAACAGGGTGGTTATAAGGGGCGTGTCTAGATTCAGTGGGAGCCGTGTTGCCAAATGCAAATATGCAAGATGGTAATTGCACCTCCTTTTTAGGAGAGATATTTCTGGGCCCCTTGACTGATTAAAGAAACTGGTAAGTGCACGGCCGTGCCCAAACGAACTGATCTGTTCTTTGTCGTTTATCACGCAGTTTCGAAATCAAGTATGTCATGAACATAATTCTTGAGTCTCTGAGTTGACACTCCATGCTCTTGCTCAAAATTAAAATATCGCGCTGCAAGGGACAAACCTATATAAAACGTACCCATTCATGAACAGGGAGTTTATGATAGTTTAGTTTATAAACAGTTAGTTTATAACAGATTACTTCTAAGCAGGTTGCTTATAAAGTTTTATCACAAGTTACTTTGGGGTATAAGAGTTCTTATAACCTGGTTATCGTTAGTGTCTGGCTAGGGACCTCCTTAGACTAACAATGTGCAGTAACTATTACTTATCTTGCACAAGTGGGAGTCTGTTAGATTATGTGCAGAGATAATTAATGGGCACATTGTATCCAATGTTATAAGAGACTAAAGGGTCACACCGCTACACAACCAATTCGGAACAGTTGGTTTTCACCTTTATTCTATGTGGAAATAATTAATCAGTTAGATTAATTATTAAAGAGTAAGAGGAAATAATTAATCAGTTAGATTAATTATTAAAGATAATTAATCAGTTGGATTAATTATCGAGAAGAGAGAAATAAATAATTAATCAATTTGTATTAATTATTAAGGAATAAATAATAAATAGTTATTTATTATTTAAAGAGAATTAAATATTTTAATATTTAACGGACAGTTAATTAATAGTTAATTAATTAACTAGTAAAGTCCAAGGGGTGAATATGAGAAGAGTTGAAAGTTTAATTAAAACCAGTGGGCTTTTTGTTAAACGGGCTTAGGTCCAAGTTAATCCTTATAAATATATCCTTAAGGCTTAAGGATTAAGATAAGAGACAAGGGATTAACCCTAGCCACCACCACCTCTCTCTCTCTCTCGATCTCGCCCTCCCTCTCGTAGCTCTCTCTCTCGATCGCACTCTCTCTCTCGGATCTCTCTCTTCGACGATCACAAGAGAAAACACCAAAGGGTGTTTGCGATTTGGTGGTCGACGCAAAGGACACACACACACATTCTCGGTTTCGAGAATTGTAGGCTTGGGTGATCTAGGAGCGGTCTAGCAGCTAGTTCCAGTGAGGTGCAGTAGTGGTGGACTATCTTTAGCAATCCTAAAGTTTTTGTTCAGGTATAATTCTATAACCTTATCTATGGGTTGTTTGTAAGAAACTATGTTGATCATATAAAAAGTTTAAAGATCCTAACCCTTTTGGGGTATAGAGGGTTGTGTTCAATCCAGTTCCGCTTTTAGGATTGAACCAGTAGAATCAAACCCAGGCTTGACCAGTTTGTGTCATATGGTGGTTTGGTCAGGTTCAAAACCCTTCACAAGGTTCATACTAATAATAACCAAATAGTTTGGAAATGTCAGTAATATTACCTTCACACGACCTAACAACTCAACTAGGCAACCTCATGAAAAAATGCTTAATTAACATTAATTAGTATGAAAATCCAACCTTGACTTGGCACTTGTTTGGCCAACTTTTACCCATAGAATTTATATTTTACAGCATCATGTGTAATCAAATCCATTGCAATATATTGTAATGGAATAGGAGTTATATTGTAATGCAATATATTTTACTATTAGAACTGTATTATTGTAATGGAATAGGAGTTGTAGAATAAAATAAACAGGAGTCTTGATCTCTTCAGCATCTTGAGGGTCTTGTGCTTATTGTCTTGTAGCGCTCCAGTAACCTAAGGCATTGATCGCCTTCGGTTATATAATCAATTTAGCATATAGAGGTTTTCAGCATCTGGATCCTTGAGCATTGGTAGCATCAGCGGAAACATATAAGGATTCATCAATAGGTGAGAATATGTTGCTTACTCCCCCTAGAATCATGAACGGGGAAACCCTCCCCCTACAATGTTGCTCTCGATCCTTGAAGATGAGATTGGGGCGAGAATAAAATTTTACTTTCATCTAAGTACTTCTCCCCTAGACTGAATACCTCGTACAATAACCAACTGAATAAATCTTTATATCTCCCCCTCATGATGTCCAAAGTCTTTACTGGTCATCATGAAAAATGATCAGTTGTGAAGTATCAGTCTATTAACTTCTACCACTTGTGAGCCAAAATGGATCGTTGAGGAGTGAATGTAGATCAGAAGTGAATACATCAACCAAATCGAAAATTTGAGAAGTCTCGTACAAGAGTATCAACCTAGTCCCGATCACAACAAGTGACAAAGAGAACGAAAGACAAGTGGATGCAAACGAACTTGGGACGGATAAGGATTATTGTTTGTACGTAAGAACGCACAGGTACATATTATGCAGCAGATCGGAGTGAAGGAGGATTGGATGTTTAGTCTCCCGTTACGGTGGTTAACCCCGAGCTAGGAAACGGTGTCCATGGCGGGGGTGACATGAGGATCTCGTGGTGTATGAACCCATGGTCATTAGAGATGGAAGGCATGAGTATGATCATGATGATCATATGATTCCTTTGTGGGTGCTGATAGAGGGAGAGAGAGAGAGAGCCCCTAGAACCTTGGTGCCCTCCCTAATATATAGGGAGGTGTCTAGGGTAAGATGGGGTAAGATGTGCCCAAGCCAAATGGGTATACCATATGTTTAGGCCTTACCTAAGGCCCAAACATAGGGTACACCAACAAGTCCCCCTAGTTTGGTGCGACTGTGCAATACATGTCGTGGCAAACTATTTCATTCAAGTGGGTCAAACCAGAGATCCTTTATAACATCCAATCAAATTTGAGACATATCAACAGGTGTTGGAGTATGTCTTGCTGTGATTTGTGCGTGCACACATAATGGGTGCTAGTTTGATGTTTGTGTTAGTGTTGCCCTGATAATTTGATCAGGATGGTATCTGACATATTTCACATTTACACTATTGTTGAGTGTTCGGATGATGGCTATGCTTGTATCCCAGAACGAGTAGTAGCCAATGACTATACTTACGCCATTTGGGAAACGCATGGCTCCACTTTACCAGGCTGTGTGGTGATACCCTGCAGTCGTGCTGTAAGTTATGTATTTCATTTTTCAACATGTATGTGGTGACTGATGGATAGTGACCATACTTACACCGTTAGGGGGAATCAATGGTTCCGCCCTACCAGACGGTGTGGTTGTGATGTATGTATGTATATAATGGGCAATGCCCTGGTTTATATGAAATGAATGGGGGAAGTCCCCCATTGTTTTTGTCTTTTGTAGAAGTTATTGAAACCTGTTATTGATGATATGTTGGGCAATGCCCAAGTTTATAGTCCAGAGCTAGTGATGGTCGATGACCATACATGCACCTTCAGGGGAGTCCATGACTCCGCCTTACTAGACTTTCCGGAGCTAGTGATGGCCAATGACCATACCTACGCCTTCGGGGGAACCGATGACTCCGCCCTAACGGACTGTAGTATATGTGATGTATGATGCCACGCAAGGGTGTAATATATGTAGCATGATATATGTATTAAGAACCTGATTGCAGATGTTAGAGCTTTGATCACAGCCATGCGTAAGAGCCTTGTTTTTGTAAACATAAGAGCCTTGCTTTTGCAGGCGTATGAGCCTTATCTTTGTAGGCGTAAGAGCCTTATCTTTGAGCCGTGCAGGCGTATGAGCCGTGCAGTGCAGGCGTATGCCGTGCAGTCGTATGAGCCGTGCAGGCTTAAGAGCCTTGTCTTCTAGGCGTATGAGCCTTGCCTTCTAGGCGTATGAGCCTTGTCTTGTAGGCTTATGAGCCTTGTCTTGTATGAGGGTGTACCTGCACTAATGCATAGAAATGTAATCACTAGGGACGGACGTCATACCGTCCCGTAGTCCCAATCCCCAGTTCATTGTTAGTAACTACTAGTAGTAGTAATAAACTTTGAAGTTTGCATCTCAAATAACAATAATTATGTTCATGCAAAGATGTGAAACTCAAATAGTATTAACTCAAGCATGCACGTAGATTATCTGGTTTGCAGGGGCATCAATGAAGCCGTTAACATGACGATTATAGGATCCTTAAGGACACAGGGTAATTGGCAGGGCTTCGGGTAGTTTCCCAAGGTAGCATCGATACATGTACCCTGTATCACCTTGTATTTAAGAATTAAATAATTATCTTATGGTTGTCAACCCGTGTAGGTACGGTTCGTGTTCGCAACTTTATACGAGCTACAGCAGGTAGGGCAGTTGTAGTGGCACGTGATGGTGATTCCCATAGTATACATTCCCCCAGTTTAATGCTAGTAACTAGTTAGTAGCGTTAAACTACCATAAAGATATGACTGCGTAACTGGGTATGTTATGCGGTGCATTATGACATGCAAGTGTAAATAAAAGCGACATATCACATATGATCCAGGTGTACTTGTAGATAAAAGTTGCCAAGGAATGTTGTGTGAAAACGAAGATGATGGCATACATACTTATTGGTAATATTAAATGTTTATAGCTACAAGATGACATTATCTCCGTATTTCACGGTGGCCAATAAATGATAAGTCTGACACTCGAGTTAGTCTATAAAGGCCCGAGAAGGGTGCGTATGTATGTCTTAGCTATGTGAAGTAATGTAAAGGTAGTTGTTAGAATGTTCCCCTGATGATGTTATTAGTCTTATAGTAGCACTAAATTTATAGTAAGGTATCTTTGCAAACGGGTGTGTCATACTTACATATGTAGTAAAGGAGTGATATTCATCCAAGCGTATTCTAAGTCGGGATTCATTAGGAAACATGGATATGGTTATCAGGCGTATGTGTTTCATACGGGTTCAGGATCACCAAATAGGTTGTGAGTGATGGCTAAGTATCGTATGTTTGAGTGACGACCATATGATAATGAATGTGTAACCTGACCATGAAGGAGTAAGTTCTATAGGTAGCAAACACGTGAGTTTCATACTGTATCACTGGCTTGTATATCATATGTTCCTACGTGAATTTCTCCTATGGTAGGGTAGGGCATGTGCCATACTTAAGTATTGTACCTTGTATGAGGGTTTCTAAAGTTTTCCTTTTTAGAAAGTTTCCATTTTGGGCAGTTTTTTCGAGATTTTCGAAAATTGAAATTGATGGCACAAAACTGAAATTAACAATATCAGATATGAAGTAAATTCAAAGAATCCCCAAAAATACATGATTTGTATCAAGAACGGTGAGCAAATGATGCTTGAAAAATGGAGAAATTGGGGGAAAAGTGAAATTGAGCCCTTAAATGGTCGAATTTGAGCCCGATGCTCAGGCCAGTGAACTCTTGTTTTACTGGTCAAAGGGTAGGTCTTGTCGAGAGCTTTCCGTTGACTGGTTATGGGCCTCGTAACTCCTAAAGAATCACAAGTTATGGCTTTTACAAGTTCAACACCATTGTTACACAAATTTGAGGAACATTTTGAGCGTGCAGTCCCTGCGGTTACCCTGCGGTTAGCAGCTCTGGGCTAGGCAGGTGACTCCAGGGCAGGGCAGGTGACTACAGGTCACTCCAGGTGACTGCAGGTCAATCCAGGTAACTCCTAGGGACTGCAGGTCAGGGCAGGTCACCGTAAGTCAGGGCAGGTTGCTACAGGTTATGGGTCTCGTAACTCTTGAGGAATCTCAAGTTGTGGGTTTTCCAAGTTTAGCACTATTGTTACACAAAATTAAGGAATAGTTTGAGCGTGCAGGTCAGGTCACTGTAGGTGACTGCTGGACAACGCAGATCAGGGCAGGTTACTACAGGTCAGGGCAGGTGACTGTAGGTCAGGGCAGGTCACTGCAGGTTACTTCAGGACAAGGCAGGCTAGGGCCGGTGACTGCAGGTTACTTTAGGCCAAGGCAGGCTAGGGCAGGTGACTGCAGGTTACTCAGGCCAAGGCAGGCTAGGGCAGGTGACTGCAGGTCCGGGCAGGTCACTGCAAGTTACTCCAGGCCAAGGCAGGTGACTGCGGAGCTAAGGCAGGTCACTCCAGGTGACTGTAGGCCAGGTCAGGTCTGGGCAGGTCTATGCTGGACTAAGGCAGTTCACTCCAGGTGACTGCAGGCCAGGTCAGGTCTGGGCAGGTCGCTCATGGACTAAGGCAGGTCACTCCAGGCCTATGATAATACTTGTACATTTACCGGCCTGGTTCAGGCTTTGTATCCATGTGTAGGGGCTATCAAGGATAAGGCCTTCTGAAAAAGCTAAAGTAGCTGATAAAGCTGACAAAGCTAAAAAAATAGGTTGTGTGGTACCCTCTCATTGGTCTGGTACATTTTTGCTTTATTAAAGCTGTCATGTCTTGTCATGTACTGGTGTTGACATGTCTTGCTTTAATAAAGCTATCATGTCCTTTCTTGTACTATTGAACTGTCATATCCCACCTTTTCTTGTACTATTGTCCCCCTTTCTTTTATTATTTATTTAAAACATCAGAATAAACATATTTTAGGCCTGAATTAGCAATTTAAAGGCATGGAATGACAATTTAAAGGCCTGGAATGTCGATTTTAGAGGCCTGGAATATGCTCATTATTTCTGGATATGTGTTTATTCATATTCAAGCCGTACTTTATTGCTTGGAACATGTGAAAAGAAGAATATATAATGATCCATGCTCACATATCAGTAAATAAACATGAATATTCATGAAGGGTGAACAACAAAACATCACGGTTTGTAGAAAACGAACCTCATCCATGATTGTTCATCCAAACAGTAAGTTCATAGATAAAATAGGAAGACCTAACCTGAAATTTTGATAAAGGAAACATGAACCTTTGGGCAAGAAACCAAGAACACGAACTCATGGAGTTCTTCTCGTGAATTTTTGTCCAGGTCCCACGGATGGCGCCATTTGTTTGTACGTAAGAACACACAGGTACATATTATGCAGCAGATCAGAGTGAAGGAGGATTGGATGTTTAGTCTCCCGTTGCGGTGGTTAACCCCGAGCTAGGAAACGGTGTCCATGGCGGGGGTGACATGAGGATCTCGTGGTGTATGAACCCATGGTCATTAGAGATGGAAGGCATGAGTATGATCATGATGATCATATGATTCCTTTGTGGGTGCTGATTTAGGGTTCTTGAGAGAAGAAATAAATAATTTGACGATAAATGATAAAGAAATGAGAAAGTAAGAAAATTTGACAGCTTTGATACCTCTTTAATGGATATGTTTGGGAGAAGCTTTTCGGAGCTTTTATGAGCTTTTAGTTTTTAGAAAATAAGCTTCACTAGTTATGTTTGGTTACGGGAGCTTGAGCTTTTATTTTTTTTAAAATAAGCTAATAAAAGTTCAAAAATGAAAAGTTAATTCGAGTAGCTTTTAAGAGCTGCTGGGAGCTTTTAAAACTTAAATTACATAACTAACCCTTGATTAATTATGTTTCTTATTTAATGTTTATTTTTGTGTCTTTTTATTTAATTTTAAAATTTTAAGCTACTGCTATTTTGTCAAACACTTTCATACAAATAAAGTTTTAACTTTCAGCTCTTAATAAAAGCTACAACTACATCTCCACAAAGCTCCAGCCCCAACTTTCACCTAGTTACGTCAAACATACCCAATGTTTGGGACGTTATCTCACTTATACGAACTCGAAACGAGGATATTTAGAATAAGGCCCGAGAGCTGCAGAATACAAAAAAATAAAATAAAAGTTGAAACATTGAAGTGATATGAGTTGTTGGATTGGATGTAGCTGGGCCGATGAGCAAGTGATAATTGAAAGAGAAAAAGCCAATTTAATTTCCTGCCATTTCATTGTTGTTGGAGGGCTTATGGGCTACGAAGCCCGTTACCAAAAGAAAAGGAGGGTTGTTGAATTAAAAAGGAGGAGGTGATATATATATATATATATATATATATATATATATATATATATATATATATATATATATATATATATATATATATATATATATATATATATATATATGAACGACAAATAACGAACAACTAGGTAAGGAGTTTCGGTATTGCCATCACCCCCGCTTAGAGGCCAAAAATATATTAATAAAAATAAGTTCTAGCAAGGCGCTAGAAACAAAGATTACAATGCAAGCTAGAAAAATATAGAAGGGTTACAACACCACATGGACCATATTAAATCCTTACATTTAGCCCTGAATTTTATCCATGTGAATAAGGTAGCTTGAGTTTCATCCACAATTAACGGTGTTGAGAATCTCTTTCCATTAAATACCATATTGTTACGAGCCTTCCATACAAACCATAGCAAGCAACCAATTGATGCTTCATAGAACTTCCTTCTCTTTTGTGCATTACAACTGTCAAGAATGTTGAAGATCAAATGCTCTAATGAACTGTGTTGCCCCACATTAACATTTACCCATTCAATCACCCAACTCCAAACCTCTTTAACCCTTATACAAGAGTAAAAGAAGTGATCCACAGTTTCTTCTTCAATATTGCATAACGGACACCGCATTGATGAAATTGCAATTCCCTTTGAGTTCAAATTCAATTTGGTGGGAATTCTTTTCAGAAGTAGACGCCAAATAAAATAGTTAACTCGAGGGGGCAACCATTTATTCCAAAAACTGAAAATTGTGTTCAAGTTTATCGAGGTAGACAGATTTTCGAGAATGATTATGAATGATTTGATTGTGAAAATACCACTAGGATCTCCTTCCCATCCCCATTCAAACAACTCTGGAAAAATGACTTTCAAAGGAGTAGACCCAACCAATTATTGCCCCAAAAACTAGTGTTATTGCCATTTCTTACTACCCGTGTAAAGAAATCATCTAAATTTATATTTAAGGAAGATATGCCAATACCTGTTTTCACAATATTGTTCCAAACTCCAGATTTTCTATGAAACAACTCGAATTGCATCCTGTTTTGCCAATAATAGCTTCAATTATCCTTACCCACAAAGCTTGATTCTCAACTTTAAACCTCCACTACCATTTAGTTAATAATGAAATATTGGTACCTTTTAGACATCCAATCCCAAGACAACCCTAAACTCTTTAGAGTAATTGTCTTATTCCAATCGACCCAACATATTTCAGGCTTCCCGGAGTCAGACATATCCCAAATAAACTTTCTTCGTAATATATCAATTGAATCAAAAACTTTGATAGGAGCCTTAAATAGAGACATAAAATAAATCGGGATGCTTCCCAGTACTGATTTACTGTAACATCCAAAAATGAGTCTAGTAGTACTTAGTTGTACTTTGTGCTCAAGTGGTTGTACCTTGACTTTAAATAAGTGTTAGTGGTTATTTTATATTTTAGTTGGTTAAAGTGGATATATGAGGTGTTATATGAAAGTTAGGGTTAACAAGTAAAAGTGATAAACTGTTAAACGGTTTCGCGTAATGATTCCGTAGATATCCCCGTTAGTTAAAATGTGTTAGCGTGTGTTTAGTTGTAAGTTGAAAAGGAGAACAAAATACTCGAGGTTTAATAAATAAACCCCAAAGTCGGTTAGTTGCTTCTTATCCTCTATTGAACCTGATGTACGTAAAGCGTACCAGTTTTTTATTTATAATTTCCGTTATTATTTAGTACGACTACAACACAAATAGGCAAGAGGACCTAATCGTATAGTAGTATAGAAAATAAGTACGGGTGTCGAACTCAAGGGGAACAGGTATGATTTGATAAAATTATATTAATTGAAATATTAAACTAACGATAAAATAAAGGGGGGAATTTTGGATAAATGAGCAATCAACCAACTGACACTACCAACAACCCTGGAAAACTCCTAAAACAACCAATGAAACATAGAGAGCGAATGAGCAAGGAACATGGAAATCAGATAATATAAAGCTAGCTTTCCCTCTCTAGATTCGATTACACTTTTCTCATG
The DNA here is from genome assembly GCA_947179395.2 of Pulicaria dysenterica. Lineage (NCBI taxonomy): Eukaryota > Viridiplantae > Streptophyta > Magnoliopsida > Asterales > Asteraceae > Pulicaria > Pulicaria dysenterica. The sequence goes on from OX359288.1 coordinate 26,178,527, forward strand.
GCAATTAGATTCATGGTAAAAAGAACTAAAGATACTTAAACATTCATGCATCGATTTCTATAATAGTTTAAACCTTGGTCCGGTTATAACCGTCTAATTATACTACTTAATAACCTTTATGGTCAAAAGCGCGATTAAGAAATATAATTAGCCAATTAATTCGATTAACAAGTTAAGCCCTAATCTTAATGCTTGTGGTCAATAAAACATTAAACTAACATATAAATGGTCATTATATGGACATCACATGCAAAAGACTCTAACTTTAATTGCTCAAAACATAGGATTTGGTCAATCACTATTCTTTAATCATCTATTGGTCCTAGAAAATCAAGATTCAAACTTTATGATTCAAGTGGCCTCTCAAAACATAAAAATCAGATTCTAAACAATCAAAACAGATTCATAAGCATGGATAAACATAGATTAGGCTAAACTAAGAACAAACATGAATTAAGCATCAAAACCATGAATTAAATCAACCATAATTAAAGTTCATCTCCTCTAGGGATGAAAATCAGAAGTCTAAGTCTAGAACAAACATGTCAAAGCTCTGGAAATTATTCAAACAAAGAAACATGAAGAACTAGAATGAATAAAACCGTAAAAGCTGAATGTTCCGGGACTTGATCTTCAATTATATGTTCAATCCAAGCCCTAATGCTCCGAGCTATGCTCCCATATGCTACATGGTGTTTTTATGGAGTTTCCAGAGGTTGAAGATGGTGAAAAGTCGGATTGATTGAATGAATCCCGAAGATATGATCAAATAAATATATATAGGCTACCAGGGGGGGTTTCGCGCCGCGAACCCGGGCTTAGCGCCGCGACGCGCAATGGGTTAGCGCCGCTAACGCGCTGCTCGGACAGATTTTCGGATTTTCAAGCTTATTTTCGATTTTTATCCTTTTTCTTCATGTTTATCCTCACTAATCCGAATTTAAACCTGGAAAATAATATTTAAACATATTAAACATATATTAAACACATTTTAATGATTTTCCATGATTTTTAATTTAATATCGCATTAAATTTATATCTAAAAATCGCGATATCAGAACCCATCTACACACAATAGAACACATACATACATACGAAAACCCACACTCACATATGCTCTCAAGTTTGGAAGAAGAATTAAAAAAGAAACAATAGATTTTTGTATTTGTGGCTGCTGAATTATGTGTATGATCTGTTTGTGAAGCTTGTCTCCATATTTATTGTAAGTATTCTTCAAGAAGTAACCTAGTTTTTGTTTTGGAAGAGAAACACCATTTTATTGGTGTAATATTTGTTATTATGATTAGTTTTTGTGTCTAAAGTGTTCATAAGCTCCCAATGATGTCAAACGAAGTGTGTGGATGATTGAAACTGAGTTTTAGTCGATTTTGGCGATTAAAACGTGATTTACAACAACTGTCGAAGACGTTGATCGTTGTGTTAGCTTATTGTGAGCTTAAGGTGAGTACCGGTTTCCCATGAGGCTCAGTAAGTAGTGCTAACCCTTGTATGTTTAAATATGTAATTGGTGTTTCCACATGTTCGTGCGTAAGGTATGTTATATCGTGATATGCCATGCTACAATATTATATTGTCAGTGAATAAAGGTATGTAACGGGAATCATGTGTACGCCATGTTTTAGTGTATTGAAATGTTCTATTCATCCAGTATGAGTAGAACTTGACTTGATATTATGCATGCACGCAGCTGGATTCTGATTGGATTCGGCTATGTGTTTATGTCCGGACACTCGGGGGGCTGTATATCAGTTCCCGACTCGGTTGAGGTTAGCTGATGATGGATCCTTGAGGGCCTAGATGGCTGGTTATTCGGGATTAACGGTGGCTCGGTGGTGCACGCCGGGTCTCAGGTTCTGCAGGGTCGCCGTTCCTTGACAACCTAGAGGTCTTGGTTTATGATCAAGATTCGATTTGAGTCCAAGTGACTCCGTAACGCGCTGGGGTGACTGCTCTTCGCTTCCCCCACCAGTGTGGATTGGTGTTGCTGATTCCCCAGTTGGAGTAGTTGAGCGGGACTTGCAACCCTGCGAGATATGACTCCTGCTGACATGTTGGCACTCCGCGTTGTGATAGGATAGCCCTGTGTGCTTTTCCTATGATATGATAACATGCTTGTTGATACTTATGTGCAACGTGTACTCACTAGCTAGTGTAGCTAACTAGTGCATGATTTACCTTTTTCGCAGGTAATGATTAGGCAGCCTGGTGAGGCGGGTCCCTGTCGGTAGTTATAATTACTTTCTGGGAATACTACTTTGTTATACTTATTTACTTGTGATCTGGTGGTCGGTTTATAGTGCGATAATACCGGTTCGTTTTGGGACTTGGCTTATGGTGTTATTAATCACCAAGTTGGATAACAACACTTTATATTTTGTAATAAGTGTTTAATTTCTGCTGCACGCTTGTGATAAACAAACCTTAAAATTTTAAATTATTACTGATTTTAAGCTCGTGAAAACCGGTGTTACATTTACACAAAGTCACCCTCCCACCAAAAGACATGTTTTTTGCTTTCCACATAGATAATCTTGAGCTTACCTTATCAAGTACAGGTTTCCAGTGTCTTGCGATTCCCATGTTAGCTCCAACCGTAATTCCAAGATATGTAAAGGGCAGCTTAGCATTTTCACACTTCAAAAAAGACGCCAAATTTTTAATTTCATCATCCCGAACTCCAATTCCAAATACCTTACTCTTTGCAAAATTAACTTTCAATCCTGATGCAAGATGAAAGCATCTAAGGAGCCTTGTAAGATTAATTGCAATTGAAGTTGTCCAATTACCAACAAACATCACATCATCTGTGAATAACATATAATCGAGCCATTATTAGGAAGTGAGATCCCATGAAATTGACCTTTATTTGTGGCCGCAAGCATTGCTACATGAAGGCCCTCCATGGCTAAAATAAAAAGGAAGGGAGAAAGCGGGTCACCTTGTCTCACCCCCTCGAGAGTGAAAATTCTGTAGTGGGTGGACCATTAAGTGTAACGCCACCTCTAACGAGCTTAAAATTAGAGTTAATTTAAACTTTTTAACCACTATTATCAAAATCGTGCAGCGGAAATAAACGCCATTTACAAAAGCAACGTTAACTGACTCGGCTGTTTAATTACATCTAAAGAATTAGCCAAGTTCGTAATCTACAAGCGATACCTACTAATACCGTCCATCGGATCCATATATAACAAGCGTGTTCCCCAAAAGATATTTACAACAAAAGACTACCAACAGTGCCCCGCCTCACCAGGCCTCTAGCATCAACCTGCGAAAAAGGTAAACTTGCACCGTTAGCTACAACTAGCAAGTGAGCACCAATTACACATAAGCATCAATAAGCAGGCTATCACATATAAGAACAGCACACAAGGCTATCCTATCATATTGTGGCGCGCCAATCATGTCAGCAGGAGTCGTGTCTCGCAGGGTAGCTAGCCCCGCTCAACAACCCAAGCTGGGAAATCAGCCACAACCAATTGAACCAGTGGGGAAGCGAAGAGCAGTCCACGTGGTATACTCTGTCATACTGGTTCCATCCTAAGCAAAGAACCCAATTCCAAAGAGGAACGGCGGCCTGCAGAGCCATACCCAAGCGTATACTCCTGAGTACCGTTAGTTCCCCAATTCATAGTCCCTAAGGACCCTGGGAACCCAGCCAGATCATCACCAGTCTACCTGACTGACCTCAGTTGTTCACCCGTCAGTGTCCGGACAAAATCTCATAAACAAATAGCTGATCCAATTAGGATCCAGTTCATGCGCGCATATAATCACAACAATTATCTTTCATACTGGTAATTAAGCATGCGAATATAACTCTATCATAGCATACCTCGTGTCCCACGTATGAATACACCAATCACGTGTCAACATGAATAATAGATAACTTACCTACTAAGACTCATGGGAAGCCGGTACTCACCTCGAGATTACAGGAGGCATATATAGTGTTGGGAATCCCAGGAATCCTCCGAGTCACCTAACATATTAGGTTCAGGCTTAGACACCAATCAAAGATAGTCAACGAGGCTTAAAACACAAGACTATAAAGCTGTCAACACAACAACACAGCATGCGATCGCAAGGCACCTCCTTGCGATCGCAAGGCATCTCCATGCGATCGTAAGGGATCTTCATGCAACCGCAAGGGCCCTCTCACAGACAACCCAAGCTTATTTCCGTGAGGGATACCCATACGATTTCAAGGGTGGTTCTTTGGGTGCTTACGATCGCAAGTTATGTACCTACGACCATAAGTTATGTTTCCTTCGTCCTTAGACGGTAAACCATGACAACGACCCCCTTACGATAGCATGACCCATGCATGCGATCGCAAATGTCATCAAACACGCATGCGACCGCAAAGGATCACCATGCGATCGCAAGGCTTATAAAACCTGCTTGCGATCGCAAGGCCCATCCATGCGATCGCAAGGACCCCTATTACAGTGGGTTTTTGCTCTGTTCGAACACAGCAGCTGCAAATCGCCATTTTTGACCCAAAATCGACTTGAATCCGTATTCAAGTGTTTATACAACATCTTTAATCGATATATGAACTTACTAACATGTATTTAACATAAAACGAACACTACAACACATTTAAACATTCAAATTTGACACCACACACACATGAACACCAAGAACTAGGTTTAGGACATGAAACACTTACAAGGATGGTGATTACGAACTGATTGCTTCAGAAATCAACTAAGGAAACCTCAAACAACAGATTGCTTCTTGAATTTTATCTCCAAAAGAACAAGGGTTTGTGTATGTGTATAGTTACATATGTATGTATGCGTATGTGTGTTTGTGGGTATTAACAGATAAGTCATAAAAGACTTAGGCCGACTTATTTGGCCAATACCCCACGCGGGTATTTTGTTCTCCTATTAGATCTGCACTCAGCAGCTATATGTCCCTTTTTCTGACAGTTGAAGCACACGTCATTCTTGGGATCAAAGGAACTTTTCCCTTTGCTCCTGTCAGATCTTCCTCTTCCCCTTTGAGCTTTTCTCAAACGTCTGGCTAACATGGCCATTTGCTCAGTGATGATCTGAACATCATCAGTATCACTTGAGTCTGAGTCTGAGTAGTCAGCTTGAGATTCTGACTCAGTCTCAGATTCAACAACCATAGCTTTGGAACCTTTCTTCTTCTTCTGTGCAACTAATGCAACTTCTGTTTTGTCCAAAGATTCTTTTAGTTGTTGTTGAGAAGCTCTTTTGTGTTCTATGATCTATTCATGATTCAGCAAGAACCCATAGATGGAATGTAGGTTATACATGTGTAATGTTCCTTCAGCCCTTAGTGCAGTGGTTACTTCATTGAACCTTTCTGGTAACACATCCAGAAATTTCAGCACGAGCTCAGCTTCATCTCTCTTTACACCCACACTTAGTAGGTCATTTATCAAGCAGTGAAATCTTGTGAACAAATCTGCCAAGGTTTCATTCTTCTTTGAAAAGAAGTTTTCATACGATCTATTCAAGTGATTCTTCTTTTGCTGCTTGACCAGATCTGTGCCCTCATAAGTGACACTCAGCGTATCCCAGATATCCTTTGCGGTTTGACACCCAGTCACAGTGCGCATAATTTCATTAGTTAGGGAATTCGCTAGAACACTCTTTGCCTTGTCATCTAGATTGAAGAGTTTCCAATCTTCATCAGTCCAGGATGCAACAGGCTTTCTTGTTTCTTTCTCAGATTTGCCAGGAGACGTATCACTGACAGTAGAGGGAATCTTGGGGATTATTGGTTCTTTTGTGATGACTTCCGACATACGGTTGTCAATGGACTTTAGGAAGAGCATGACTCTGAACTTCCACATAGGATAGTCAGATCCATCAAATATGGGACATCCATTAGCAGAGATCTGAGGAAAGTTTGATGGAGTATTGCTTGTTGACATTTCAATCTTTCTCAGAATCTTGAACTATTCAACTGATGAAATCGTTCAGCCTGCTCTGATAACAGTTGTTAGTCCCTTGTATGAGAGAGTAACAACAAGCAACAGTGTGTAGAAGGGGGGTTGAATACACTTTCTGCAGAAATTGAACAAATCAAAGAAAAGTGTTACACACAGTAAATCAAACCACAATCAATCAAATGCTTTTATTAATCAGAAGATGATTACAATGCTTTGAATATGAAGATGATTACAATGACTATCAAGTAAGCAACTCTTGATATATAATCACCTAATATAAATCTCTCAATTATCTCAAACTTAGATATCTATAATTAACATATAATTATAGATACCGACGACTCTCTAAACAGGATTTACACAGATTGAATCAACACATGATAACTTACCAATATCACAACTGATGTGACAATTCGAACACACGAATATCTTTGGCAATCTGTGAGTATCTTGATACTGAATCAAGATTCGTAACACATACGATGAGGTGAGGTTTGGCTCTGCAACACTTAGTTGTAATCGTTCCTGAGTCGTACCTCTAAACTTATCAGGAGATAAGTATTTATAATCATGTGCCTACGGTTCCTAAGAAACTAAGACTCAACTTAATTCGCTAACTAACTCTAGGATAATCCGGAATCTTGAATCTTCAATCTTGATTCTGGAGTCTTCTTATCCGCGCCGTAGATATAGAGAGAGATAAAGATGAATTTAAAACATATTTAAATTATCTTTAAACTGACTTCTTCAGTCGGACTGAGTTACTCAGCTTGAAACTTATCAAGCTGAGTTCTTCGAGAACAAATCTGAATTCATACATGAACTAACATGTACTTTGATAAACTCATCCTTTAGAAGTCTAACTTAGTTGACTAAAACATATTTAGCAACTCTGTCGAGCTGACTCTGCTTTTGAGCTGAGTCACTCAGCTTGAAACACATCAAGCTGACTATTCGATATATACCTTATGTGACATACACAGATTATCAAACACATTAATAATCAAACTAAGGTATAATATAAACTGGTCGAACATATGCTCAGTTTATATTCAGCTTATACTCAGTCTGAGTCACTCTAAGTGTTCAGTCTGACTAAGCTTCATAATTCTGTTTAAGTTATATGTAGAACTCATCTTACAAACTTAAATTTGTCTCATCAAATTCAAACTGATGAGATCATTTTCCCAACAAACTCCCCCTATTTGATGATGACAAAACCATCAAACAGTTCTTAAGTTTGTTTAACAGAATTATGTTTTAAATCTTAAACTTATTAAGATTTTATTATTTGAACTGATCAAATATTTATTGAACATATCAATATTAATTAAACTTATCAATTTAAATTAGAACACACCAATTTTTTAGTTGAACACACCAACTAATTATATTAATGAATAAGAACTTATCATTTATTCATTAAGCTGAACTTATCAGACTTATAGCTATGAACACATCATAATACAGTTGAACATATCAAACTTTATATTTGTATTAATAGAACTAATCATAATACAAAAGTTGTTGATCACTTAGATCATGTACACTAAGTGCTTACAAAAATATTAGAACTAGTCTAATATTTACAATAGAACTAATCTATTCTATCTGATGAACTCAGGATGTAGAAGCTCCCAGATGATGATCTCTTTATTGATCTCATCTAACAATCTTTCAGCTTCATCGTTTCCCTGAAGTTCCTTCTATTGTACTCTAATGAGTTTGTTCAGTCTATACTTTATTAACTGATTTAACTCCTCACTACCACAACAGTTTCTTATTCTCAAGGCATCCTCAGCTATTAGATAGCAAACCTCATTTAGCTTAATAAAACTGGGATTACCTGCCTGATCCTTAAACATGAAGCCTTGAAAAGGAGTGTTGATGCTTTGATTTTCTCTGAATTCTACTCCTACAGGCATGTCGAACAAATTTTCCCATTGCAAACCAGGAACTGGGACATACCTCGGTTCTTCAGCTCGAGCAATCAACTTGGAGACTTCAGATAGAATTTCTTGTTTGATCTGACTTCTTTTAAATTTCTTGAGCAACATCATTATCCTTTACCCTTCAATGTAGCCCATCCTGTGAACATATCTCAGGTCCATTCCCACTGTTGATTTGTCACTAAGCTCAAAAGTGAGAATGCCAGCTCCATTTGCTCTGCTCAAGGTCATTCCTCTGATCTCTTTGTTGTAGCTCCTTCTGAAGTAACATTCCTGCAGTTCTGCATCTGAGTATGGAATTTGATCAGGTCTTGGACCAGTATATACAACTTCAGCTCGTGCTAAAGCTTTCTTTTCTTTTTCTTTTTCTTGATCCCTGGCCTCTTTTTCTTTCCTTTTCCTAAGCTCATCAAGGGATATGCCCAGCTCAGCAGCTTCCTCTAGTTCAATCATTTCAATCATCTCCCTTGTAGCTTTTTCCTCTTCAGTTTCAGAAACACTGTCAGCTTCAGATTCATTTTCTATCACTTTTTGCTTTTTAGCTGCAGATTCCTCTTTGTTTATTTATAACTCCCCCTCAGTCTGAGTCTTCCTCTCTGCCCCTTTAGCTAGAACTAGAAAAGCTTCAGCTTCAGCTCGAACTAGCTCAGCTTCAGTATTAGCTTGAACCTTCTCCCCCTTTTTGTCATCATCAATAGAGGTTGAAGTGTTTTGTTGTTGGAGCGTAGCAACTGTAGAGGCAATCTCTTGAACATCCTTTGTCAGCTTCTCAAGCCTCTGATAGATTTGGCGTTTGTGCTTCTTCTGCTTGAGATGGAACAAACCAAACTGAGCAGCAACATATTCTTTCAACTGCTGGATGCCTGAGGAGGCAGTATCAGTGTGAGGAGAGTCTTTGGGTGCATCATCCGAAGGTTGGTGATTACCTTCAAATTCATTTGCACCAGAGTCTTGACCCTGTGAATCACCCTGGTTTGAGGATGAAACATTGACAGGTCATGCAAGAGAGTGTGAGAAGTGAAGAGAACGAATAGGGCTCGAGTCATGAAGTGTATGGGTTGGTGGTTGGCTAATTTGGGTAGTGGGGGGTGATTGACCCTGGGGATTGGTCATTCTTTCAATGTTACCTGAGTGTGGCTGCTCAGGCACAGTAACAGGCTCTCCCATGGCTCGAGTAAGTGTGGGCTGAGTAGACACCACACTCGGTTTAGGCTGTTGGGTTTTAAAGAGCCTTGAGGTTGATACCTTGAGAGTAGGCGTCTCCCCCTCAACTCCTGCCGGAGGGATCAATGTGATCTCAGCTCCAGTGATGCCTTTAGGAGTGGCACCACCTATGGTAGTTTTACGTTTGTAGGTTCGGATATTCTCCCTAGCAGCAGTGGGCATACTAGGGGTGGCTTCAGATTTGGATTGTAAATGGAATGAAGGTGGAGGAGATGGGTTAGACTGAGTTGGTTCCACTGCAGTCTTATCTCCAAAGGTGGATGAAGAAAAGTGAGAAGAAAGAGAAAGTGGAGAGGTTTTACCTGAAGCAGCTTCTGTATGTGATGGTTCAGCTTGAGTAGAGAGCTCAACCTGAACCTCGGTGTCAGCTTGAGAAGCTCCCCCTTGATTTGAATTCTCTGCTTCACTTTCTGATGAAGCTGCCTCAGCAATTTGGAGCATGGGCTCACTCAGACCCTCTTTCTCTGGAAAGATGTCGTTGTTGAACATCTTAGAGCTGAGTGTAGGAAACAGGAACAGATTCTGATCAGCTTCAAAGAGCACTGTCCCCAGCTTGGCTTCAAATGCCAAGGACAAGTACCTTATGAAAGGTACATGAAGATCCCTTTTGGTCTTCATCACTTGGACCCGGAGCTCGTTGAAGATGACCTGTGCATAGTCTATGTTTCTCGCAAAGTACATGTTGTACAACAGCTGCATCTCGAACTCATTGATCTGGTCCAATCCTCCAACCTTCGTACCAAGTGAACGAACCACTGTGGACAACATGAAGCCCCATCCGGTTGGAAAAGTGGCCTTCCTGATCACCCCTTCAGTCTGTGGGTGACCCATTCTAGGTAGGACAGACCTAGCCACTTGCCTTGTGACTGCCGACTTGAACTCATCAGATTGAGGGAGTTGAAGAACATCCCTTAGCCGCTGCACTGACAGGACGACTGTTCTTGTACCATTAAGAACAGTTCCTGTTATTTCTCCCCTGTTCTGGTCGTAAGCACAGGTGTACCAGAACTCTAGCAGATGTTGAGGAACGATGTGGAGGGGCGCGCCACAGAAGGCGAATGCCAGAGGGTATTTACGAATATAAGCCACCCAGGCTTCATAACCTCTGCCTTGTTTTCTCGGATGAATTGCAAGGCATGCCCGTTGATTGTTGACTTTCAGCAACGGCACTCCATTGTTCCTGAACTGAGCACCTCGAATCATTTGATCACTGAGAACTAACGTGATTCCGTCCATGTTGGTTAATTACACTGAGTAATTGGAAATACGCACTGAGCGGTTCAAAAATTGCACGTAGCAATTTAGGATATTGAAACGAACGTATGCACTAAGCAATGGAGGTGTATGCGAAAGGTAGTTTAGAAGGTAAGAAGTCTGAATTGTAAGCGTAAACTTCTCTAATCCGAATAAGATCGGTATATATACCTTTCTGAGGAGAGAGAAAAATTACCGTTAGAAATCCCCCTTTTTATCCATTACGCCGTAAAATTGTGATGTAACAGTAAGTGGGTAGAACTAATCATCTTCCAACGGTTACTAAGTTAATATAATAATATTGACTGACAATAAGATTATATACACTGATGTATTATACCTATACACAAGTTAGTATAATACGCGATTTGAGACTGACTCAAATACGCAGTAGTCATGAGTCACTCACACTTAGTAAATAACACATGAGATTGGACACACCAAGCTGAGTAAACCTATTACTCAGTTTAATTCAAGCACTCAGCTTGATTTAAGCACTCAGCTTGAAATATGCACTCAACTTGAGAATGAAACTCAGCTTGAAATGTGCACTCAGCTTGAGTAGAGAAGACAGCTCATAAGTAATGACACTAAGTCGTTTTCGTCTGAGACTGACTCAAACGAATCTACTAACCACACTGAGTAGTTATAGAGTGTTTGGAACCAACCAAACGTGTGAATTTGTAGGCCTAGGAAATATGTCATATCACACATCATACTCATCTTGTACTTTTGTGACATTATTTTGGAAAACCACTCACACAGATATTCATTGGTAGAACCAAAGATAATGTCATCCACATAGATTTGTACAAGAATCACCTGTCCGTTACTCTTTTTAAAGAAGAGTGTCTTATCTATACTACCTCTGGTGAAATCCATTGATAGTAGATAAGTGGACAGTGTATCATACCAAGCTCTTGGAGCTTGTTTAAGACCATACAAAGCCTTGTCCAACTTATAGACATGATGTGGAAAATTTGAACTGACAAAGCCAGGAGGTTGTTTCACATAGACTTCCTCCTGAAGTTTTCCATTGAGGAAAGCGCTTTTCACATCCATCTGATAGACTTTGAAGTCTTTATATGCTGCATAAGCTAGGAACAACCTTATGGCTTCAATTCTATCAACAGGGGCAAAGGTCTCATCATAATCAATTCCTTATTCTTGCTTATACCCTTGTGCTACCAGCCTGGCTTTCTTCCTAACTATCACTCCATCCTTGTCCATTTTATTTCTATAGACACACTTAGTGCCTATAATTGAATGATCTTTGGGGGCAGGGACAAGGGTCCAGAATTTATTCCTCTAAAACTCATTTAATTCCTCTTGCATAGCAACAATCCAATCCTCATCTGTTAAGGCTTCCTCAGTCTTCTTTGGTTCCATCTGAGACAGAAAACCAAAGTGAGCAGCATAGTTAGCTGTAGCCTTAGATCTGGTCATGACTTTCTCTTGGACATTTCCAATGATTTGATCTTGAGGATGATCTTTGAGGAAATTAAATGTGGTAGTTGGAGAGTCAGGTTCTGAATCTGAGTGATGTTGAGAACCTCGAGGTGAAATTATCTCCTCAGTCTCAACAGCAGCATTGTCAACAAACTGATTATCACTAAGATTCTCCGTCTGAGTGACTTCAGCTCCAAAAGGATTGACGAACTCATCATCTTTCTCAGCTTGAGAATTCCTTGGAGCTGGTGATGATTTCTTGGATGAACACACATCATCATCACTATCATCTCCTATGACATACATAGGATTTGACATGTTGATTTCCCTTGGCCTTTCAAGCTCACTTAGACTAACTGAGTCAGCTTGACTTTTCTCAGCTTGAGCAATACTGTCTTCATCAAATGAAACATGAATTGATTCTTCAATGGCCTTTCTACTAGAGTTATATACTCTGTATGATTTGGAGATTGAGGAATAACCAACAAATATTCCAGGATCAGCTTTGGGTTCCAACTTATGGAGCTGATCTCTTTCATTCAGCACATAGCATTTTGAACCAAAGATATGGAAATAACCTATATTGGGCTTTCTAGACTTATACATTTCATATAAAGTCTTTCCATGTCTTTTGACAATGATTGACCTATTCTGAGTATAGCAGGTTGTACTAAGCTTCATCCCAGAAATAGAGTTTCAATCCTGCCTCACATAGCATTGTCCTTGCAGCCTCAATTAAGGATCTATTTCTCCTTTCAGCAACTCCATTTTGTTGTGGAGTTCTGACAGATGAGAAATTTTGTAATATTCCTTTTTGTTCACAGAAGCTTTCAAGGGTTTAGTTCCTGAACTTAGTCCCATGATCACTTCTGAGTTGCTTTACAGGCAAACCTTTCTGCAACTCTTCCCTTTTGATGAAACTTATTATCTCCAGGGCAGCCTCACTTTTGGCTTTTAGGAATATTACCCACGTGAATCGTGAGAACTCATCTACTATCACCAGAGTGTACTTCTTGCCACTTAGGCTTGGAGTACTTATGGGTCCAAACAGATCCATATGCAACATATGCAATGGGTCTGTTATTGAAAAAAATTTCTTTGATTTAAAGGACCCTTTATGGTGTTTCCCTAGTTCACAAGCTGAACACAATTTGTCTTTGACAAATGTGATTTTTGGTAATCTAGAGACTAACTCTTTATTGGACAGCATATTTATATTTTTAAAGTTCAAATGAGACAAACGTTTATGCCATAACCAACTCAGCTCAGGAACAGAATGGGAATACAAGCAGGTTTCATTATCGGGATCAACAGAATTAAGATCAAGTAGATACACATCTCTTTCTCTTTTAGCTATTAATACAGGCTTTCCCTTAGCATTATAAATTGTTCCTGCTTTCTTCCTAAAAGTAACAACATTATCCTCATCACACAATTGACTGATACTAATCAGGTTGTGTTTGAGGCCTTTGACATATGCAACTATCTGGAAAGTGACTTTACCAGCTTGCATCTTCCCATAGCCTTTGGTTCTTCCATGAGAGTTGTCCCCAAATGTTACTTTAGGACCTTCATCTTCCTGGAAATCACTGAGAAGTCCTTTCCATCCGGTCATGTGCCTTGAACATCCACTATCCAAGTACCATTTACTTGAACCCTGCACATGATATAAAAACTAAACACATTAGTTTTGCTTGGGAACCCACTTCTTGGTGGGTTCAGATGAGGAGCACTTAGCAGCTTCATCTTGTTGAACTGACTGCTCAGCTTGAGCAGGAACTGAATCCTATGTAGGCTGATCAGTTTGTTCTTACTCTGGCCTTGAGATTTCAGCATCACAGTCCTTAGCCTCATGACCTCTACTTCTGCATTTGTAGCATCTCCTTCTTCCAATGATGACAAGAGGTAGAGTGTCTAACAATCCTTGTAAGAATTTACTTTTAGTTTTAGGATTGTATGTGGTGGATAACTTCTCAACTTTCTTTGCAAGCTGATTCACCTGGTGATCACTGACTTTGGACTTACCTTTGTCAGGTCTCTGTTTGTTATCCTGAGAAGATTGACTAACAACCTTCTTCTTCATGACTTTGGACTTACCTTTGTCATGCTTACTGGACTCACCAGTTTCAACAGGTTTGGACTTACCACTGTTGATCTTCTTGGACTTACCAAGATCAACAACTTTGGACTTACCATTGTTGTAATTTGACCTCTGACTTACAGTGGTCTTCCTGTTCTTATAACTTCTCTCCGAGCCAGATAGAGAATTTTGTCTTTTGAAAGGATTTGGATTAAGCCTTTCTATGACTGAAGTTCTTTGAACAGGCTGAGTGCCTAATCTATCCAACACAGACTTACCATGTTGTTTGGATGTTGAGCACTCATTACCATGATCTTTGGATTTCACAAACATATTGAATTTTAGGCTTGGATCATTTCGTTTCTCTGAGGCTGACTTCTGAGACTCAATCAGTTGTCTATCTTCCTCAGAATCTGTACTTGCTATCTCATCATTAGCTACATAAGCTGCTGTTTGATAGTCACCTCCAAGTACATCCTTCACCTGTTTAGGTATCTGTTGGTTTATGCATTGTTCAGAAAGTTTGATGACTTACACCAAGACTCAGTGATCTTTTGAAGTTGATCAGCTTTGTCTTTTGCTTCCTGAAGTTCTTCACTAAGAAGTTTATTAATGTGCCTCTGACATTCAAGGTCACACTGTGCTTTCTTACCAACATCAATGAGAGATTTATTTTCCTTAATGCAACTTCTTTGTCCAAACTTTGGAACCTTTCTTCTTCTTCTGTGCAACTAATGCAACTTCTGTTTTGTCCAAAGATTCTTTTAGTTGTTGTTGAGAAGCTCTTTTGTGTTCTATGATCTGTTCATGATTCAACAAGAACCCATAGATGGACTGTAGGTTATACATGTGTAATGTTCCTCCAGCCCTTAGTGCAGTGGTTACTTCATTGAACCTTTCTGGTAACACATCCAGAAATTTCAGCACGAGCTCAGCTTCATCTCTCTTTACACCCACACTTAGTAGGTCATTTATCAAGCAGTGAAACCTTGTGAACAAATCTGCCAAGGTTTCATTCTTCTTTGAAAAGAAGTTTTCATACGATCTATTCAAGTGATTCTTCTTTTGCTGCTTGACCAGATATGTGCCCTCATAAGTGACACTCAGCGTATCCCAGATATCCTTTGCGGTTTGACACCCAGTCACAGTGCGCAGAATTTCATTAGTTAGGGAATTCGCTAGAACACCCTTTGCCTTGTCATCTAGATTGAAGAGTTTCCAATCTTCATCAGTCCAGGATGCAACAGGCTTTCTTGTTTCTTTCTCAGATTTGCCAGGAGACGTATCACTGACAGTAGAGGGAATCTTGGGGATTATTGGTTCTTTTGTGATGACTTCCGACATACGGTTGTCAATGGACTTTAGGAAGAGCATGGCTCTGAACTTCCACATAGGATAGTCAGATCCATCAAATATGGGACATCCATTAGCAGAGATCTGAGGAAAGTTTGATGGAGTATTGCTTGTCGACATTTCAATCTTTCTCAGAATCTTGAACTATTCAACTGATGAAATCGTTCAGCCTGCTCTGATACCAGTTGTTGGTCCCTTGTATGAGAGAGTAACAACAAGCAACAGGTGTGTAGAAGGGGGGTTGAATACACTTTCTGCGGAAATTGAACAAATCAAAGAAAAGTGTTACACACAGTAAATCAAACCACAATCAATCAAATGCTTTTATTAATCAGAAGATGATTACAATGCTTTGAATATGAAGATGATTACAATGACTATCAAGTAAGCAACTCTTGATATATAATCACCTAATATAAATCTCTCAATTCTCTCAAACTTAGATATCTATAATTAACATATAATTATAGATACCGACGACTCTCTAAACAGGATTTACACAGATTGAATCAACACATGATAACTTACCAATATCACAACTGATGTGATAATTCGAACACACGAATATCTTTGGCAATCTGTGAGTATCTTGATACTGAATCAAGATTCGTAACACATACGATGAGGTGAGGTTTGGCTCTGCAACACTTAGTTGTAATCGTTCCTGAGTCGTACCTCTAAACTTATCAGGAGATAAGTATTTATAATCATGTGCCTACGGTTCCTAAGAAACTAAGACTCAACTTAATTCGCTAACTAACTCTAGGATAATCCGGAATCTTGAATCTTCTATCTTCAATCTTGATTCTGGAGTCTTCTTATCCGCGCCGTAGATATAGAGAGCGATAAAGATGAATTTAAAACATATTTAAATTATCTTTAAACTGACTTCTTCAGTCGGACTGAGTGACTCAGCTTGAATGAGTATTGTTTTAACATAATTATTACATAGATTTTTGTTTCTAAAGTCATAATTATAGCTTTCTTTTTTATTTATACAAAATAATCATGGAAAATTAAAAAGTAATCTTTATTAATATAAATAAAATTTAATATTTTTTAAATTCATATTTTTATTTTTATTTTAAAAGAAAATTTCACTTTCTAGTTTAAAATATTAAAAAAGTTATAAAAATAAAAGATTCATGTTGAACGTATTCCTTTTAAAATTACTAATATTTTTTTAATTTGTCATTTATTTTTATAATTTTTTTTAACTTCGGTATTTTTCTTTTAAAAGAAAAGTTCACTTTTTACTTTTTTATATTTAAAAATTTTCACACAAGACGCATTTTTTTTATAAAAGTATAATAAATATGTTATAAAAAAGCAAAAAACTAGTTATTTGTCTCATTTTTTTATATAATTACAAAACAGAATTATGCCCCCGATGTAACGCCACCTCTAACGAGCTTAAAATTAGGGTTAATTTAAACTTTTTAAACTACTATTATCAAAAGCGTGCAGCGGAATAAAACACCATTTACAAAAACAACATCGTTTGACTCGGCTATTTAATTACACCAAAAGAATTAGCCAAGTTCGTAAACTACAAGCGTTACCTACAAGTTCCGACCATCGGATCCATATATACAACAATGTGTTCCCCAAAAGATAATTACAACAAAAAAGTACCCCCATCAGTACCCGCCTCACCAGGCCTCTATCATCAACCTGCGAAAAAGGGAAATCTTGCACCGTTAGCTACAAATAGCTAGTGAGCACCAATTACACATAAGCATCAATAAGCAGGCTATCATGTATCAGAACAGCACCCAGGGCTATCCTATCATATTGCGGCGCGCCAATCATGTCAGCAGGAGTCGTATCTTGCAGGGGAGCAAACCCCGCTCAACAACCCAAGCCGGGGAATCAGCCGCAACCATTTGCACCAGTGGGGGAGCGAAGAGCAGTCCACGTGGTACACTATGTCTATCATGCTGGTTCCAGCCTAAGCAAGGAACCCAGTCCATAGAGGAACGGTGGCCTGCAGAGCCATACCCAAGCGTATACTCCTGAGTACCGTTAGTTCCCCAGCCAGATATTATCACCCATCTACCTGACTGACCTCCGTAGTTCTTTCGTTCAATGTCCGGACAGAATCTCACAAACAAATAGCTGATCCATTAAATATCCAGTTCATGCGCGCATATAATCATAACGATATCTTTCATACAATAATAAGCATGCGTATATAACTCTATCATAGCATACCTCACGTCTCACGTATCAATACACCAATCACGTGTCAACATGTACCACAGATAACTTACCTACTGAGACTCGTGGGAAACCGGTACTCACCTCGAGATTACAGGAGGCAGATATGAATGCGGGAATCCCAAGAGCACACAGAGTCGTCCGAATCACCTAACACAAAGGACACAGATTAAACACTACTTAGTATACACTATTTTTTACTGTACTAACAATTGTCTCAACAAAAGGTCAACATGGCTTCTGACAACCTCCTACGGCCGCAGGAACATGTTCCTACGCCCGCAGGATATCTTTCCAACACCTCCTACGGCCGTAGGGGATATACCCTGCGCCCGTAGAAATCCTTGCCAATGAACCATGACCTACGGCCGTAGGGACCATACCCTACGCCCGTAGTAGATATCCTTTGGGTAACTATGGCCGCAGGTTATGTACCCACGTCTGTAGTCTTGTTTCCTTCACCCGTAGGTGGTAATTCTCTCAAACATAACCCTACGTCTGTATCAACCATTTCCTACGACCGCAGTAACACTGACAAGCTCCTACGGCCGTAGAAACTTTCTACTACGCCCGTAGGAACCACATTTACAGTAAGTTCTTGCTCTGTTCGAGCACAGCAGCTGTTTTACGGGTTTTTGACACAAAATCAGAGTTGAAAGGCGTTTATACAACATTTCTAACATATATACTAACTTACTAACATGACTTGGACACGAAACAACACCACAACACAATTAAACCTTCAAATTTGACACTACACCCATATGAACACCAAGACTAGGTTTCAAACAATAAAACTTACAAAGATGATGGTTATGAACAGTTTGCTAGCTTGGATTCTTGTTGAAATCAGCTTCTAATCCTTTCCCTTCTTGATTTCTCTTTCAAAAGATCAAAGGGTTAGGTGTGTGGTGCTTAGTACATATGTATGTAATGTGTGTGTATGTGTTTCTAGTTCCCAGGGGATAAGGAAGGGTCAATAGACCGACTTATGATCTAATACCCCTTCTCGGGTATTATTTTTTTCTCCTATTCAACTTAAAACACAACTTAGGGTTATCCATTTCAACTAACGGAGATATTTTTGGAATCATTATTTAAAACCGTTCAACTATTTATCGACTTGGTCAACTTATGACACTTTTCATAATACCACATTTTTATCCACATTTAACACCAGTTAACACCAATTTACATTTAAAACACCAATTAACATATAGAACACCATTTAACAACATGTATACTACAATTAACAACAAAACATCAGTTAAAGTCAAAGTACAACTCATAAGGCTACATGTACAACTGTTTACAACTAGGCCCCACTTTGGGGTGTTACAAATCTACCCCCCTTAAGAAGATTCCGTCCTCGGAATCTGATCGTCTACAAACAAGTGAGGGTATCGAGCTTTCATGTAATTTTCCGACTCCCAGGTCATGTTCGAACATAGGTTATGCTTCCATTTGACTAACACCAATTTGATCATCTTTCGACGCAACTTCTTGGTTTTAGAACCAAGTATCTCAACAAGTTCTTCAACTAAGCGCTTTGAAGCGTCAACCTTCAATTCTTGCAGAGGCAAAATTTGGTTATCCTCCACCTTACACTTACGCATATAACACACGTTGAACGTGTTGTGAATTTCAGAAAGCTCTGGAGGCAACTCTAGCGTAACAGTCTGATCATTAACCACGCGAATGATCCGAAATGGACCAATGTAACATGGACTCAACTTGCCCTTTCTACCAAAACGAATCACGTCCTTCCAGGGAGAAACTTTTAGGAACACCCGATCGCCCTCCTGGAATGCAACTGGTCTGCGCTTAGGGTCAGCATATACTTTCTGTCTGTCACGGGCTGCTTTGAGCTTTTCCCGTGCAATCTTCACTTTATCTGCTGTAATCTGAACAATCTCAGGTCCGGCAAACGGCTTTTCACCGGGTTCTAACCAACATGTGGGAGTACAAAAACGCCTCCCACACAGCATCTCATAAGGTGGCATCCCAATACTGGAATGGTACGAGTTATTATAAGCAAACTCGATCAACGGCAAGTGAGAATCCCACGCACCACCAAATTCGAGAACACGTGCGCGAAGCATGTCCTCCAACGTCTGGATCGTTCTTTCCGACTGGCCATCTGTCTGTGGGTGATACGCCGTGCTCAGATGAACACGTGTACCAAGCTCATGCTGCAAACTCTGCCAAAAATGCGAAGCAAAACGCGCATCATGATCAGATACAATCGAACATGGCAAACCATGTCGTGACTCCACTTCGTTTACATACAACTTTGCTAACTTTTCCAGCGGAGTAGACTCGCTGATAGTTAGAAAATGAGCGTTGTTGGTCAATCGGTCGACAATGACCCAAATAGCATCATGACCCCTGAGGGTCTTCGGCAACTTTGTCACAAAATCCATCGTAATGTGATCCCCCTTCCACCCAGGGATCTCTAGTTGCTGCAGACTACCAAAGGGCTTCTGATGCTCTGTCTTAACTTGCGCGCAGATCTGACATTTCTCCACGAAGGAAGCAATGTCTCGTTTCAAAGTAGGCCACCAGTATAATGCCTTCAAGTCATGGTACATCTTTGTGCTGCCCGGATGAACCGACAGCCTAGATTTGTGAGCTTCCTGGTATCAGCTCACAATTTCCACCATAAAGCGGCACCCATACGCAAGACTGAAAAGTCTTTAGGTTTTCATCTTGCAATGCCACTTGTTGCGCTTCCTTTAATCGAGCAATGATATCAGGAAACACAGTAAGCTTCATGAATCTAGCATCTACTATAGAGCTCTTGCGACTCAAAGCATCCGCCACCACGTTGGCCTTACCAGGATGGTAGCGAATTTCACAATCGTAATCTTTTATCAACTCGAGCCATCTGCGTTGTCTCATGTTAAGCTCTTTCTGCATGAATACATATTGTATGCTCTTCTGATCCGTACAGACCACACATTTGGTGCCATAGAGATAGTGTCTCCACAATTTCAATGCGAACACCACCGCTGCCAACTCAAGATCGTGAGTCGGATAGTTGCCTTCATGAGGTTTCAATTGCCTTGAAGCGTAGGCAATTACTTTATCTTGTTGCATCAATACACACCCCAATCCAGAATACGAAACATCACAATAAACAACGAAATCTTTAGATCCCTCTAGCAAGGAAAGTATTGGAGGTTTGCACAATAACCGTTTCAAAGACTGAAACTCTTGTTCTTGAGCTTCCGCCCAAACAAAGGCAACATCTTTGCGAGTTAGATTAGTTAAAGGACCTGCAAGTTTAGAAAAATCGCGGATAAACCACCGATAATAACCAGCTAAGCCGAGAAAACTTCTAACTTTAGAAGGAGTTCGAGGAACTCCCCAATTCATAACCGCTTCGACTTTCGCCGGGTCAACTTTCACGCCATCACTGCAGATCACGTGACCGAGAAAATGAACTTCTCGCAACCAGAACTCACACTTCTTAGCGTAAAGCTTCTCCCGCTTAAGAGTTTCGAGAACCTATCGCAAATGCGACTCGTGTTCAGCTTCAGTCTTAGAGTAGATGAGAATATCGTCAATAAACACAATCACCAATTTATCAAGAAATGGATGACAAACTCGATTCATCAGGTCCATGAAAACAGCAGGAGCATTGGTTATGCCAAAAGGCATCACCAAAAACTCATAATGACCATAACGAGTACGGAAAGCCGTCTTTGGAACGTCTTCGTTGGCAACTAACACTTGGTTATATCCAGACCACAGATCAATCTTTGAGAAGCACGTCGCTCCCTGCTGTTGATCAAACAAATCGTCTATCCGCGGCAGAGGATACTTGTTCTTTACCGTTCGCTTATTCAGCACCCGGTAATCAATGCACAATCTCATCGTTCCATCTTTCTTTTTCACGAACAATAGCGGAGCACCCCAAGGAGAAGAACTTGGGCGAATAAAGCCTTTGTCAAGCAACTCCTGAATCTGCGTCATCATCTCGCGAACCTCGGAAGGAGTAAGACGATATGGAGCTTTGGCTACAGGGGTAGCCCCCGGAACAAGATCAATACGATATTCAACATCTCTGACTGGCGGCAACCCAGACAACTCGTCAGGAAATACCTTTGGATAATCGGTTACCACCGGAATATCATGAACAACTCGCTTCTCCAATTTAGCATCAATCACATGGGCTAGATAACAATCGCAGCCTTTAAAACCGACTTCCGAGCTTTCATCAGAGAAATGATAGGAATATCTGATTTACGCCTTTCGCCACGAGCCACAACATATGACCCGTCAGATAAAGGAATTTTGATCAACTTCTTGGAACAGAAAATCTCAGCTTTCAACTTGCTAAGCCAATCCATCCCGATCATAACGTCGAATCCCGCAATTGGCATTAGAAGAAGAGAAGCAGGAAAACTACTCCCGTCGATATCAATAACCGCTTGAGGGACATTATCTACAACTGGAACTACTTTACCACTAGCAGTTTCTACTCTTATGGGCTCAGACAACACAGATACAGGCATTAGCAGTTTAACACAGAAAGACACAGACACAAAAGAATATGTAGCTCCAGAATCAAACAATACTCATGCTGAGGTAGAGTTAATAAGAAATGTACCAGTAATCACGTCCCCAACACCCTTCGCTTCCTCCCTCGTCATCTGGAGCGACCGCCCTTTAGCACGGGGAGCGTTATCTTTCTTCTGCCCTTAGGCAGATCCTCCAGCTCCAGCATCTGACCTTGACCGACAATCTAAAATTCTGTGCCCTGGTTTATGGCACTTATAACAGACGTTTTCTTTGAACTCGTACTCATTCACCGAGTGCCCTTTATGACCACACCTAAAACAACGGGTACTGGCCTTTGAACAATCACCAGTATGGTAGGTACAACACTGAGAGCACCATGAACCCTCAAACTTAGCATTTTTCAAAGAATCAGGCTTTCCACCGGTCGACGATTGCCCATTTGAGGTACCAGACTTTGAAAACTGCTGAAACTTCCTTTTCTGACCCTCAGCAGCGTGATCCCCTTTACCCTGGCGTCTATCCCCATCAACTTGTCGGGCTATCTCAAACGCCCGATCTATGGTAGCCGCAACTCTCACATGAGCACGATAATCAAGTGACAACATGTTCACAAACTTCCGCATCTTGGCTTTCTCATCAGTCATCAAATGCGGTATGAATCTCACCTTATCTGTGAAAGTGCTGATAAGGTCCTCAAATGGTTTGTCCCCCTTACGGAGACTGTTGAACTCATTCTCCATTCTCTCCAAATCATAATCTGTATAGTACTTGGCTTTCAATTTCTCAGAAAACTGCACCCAAGTCAGAGAAGAGATCACCTCCGAGCTCAACGTATCTTTCACTGTATCCCACCAATCCAGAGCATGCCCCTTCAACAATCGAGCAGCGTACTTGACATGGCTTTTAGGTTCACAATCACAGGACTCAAAAACTTGGTCCGTCTCGCGCAACCAACGTATACTATCAGAGGGATTATCACTACCCTCATAAACTTTCGGCCCGCAAGACATAAACTTCTTATACGAACACTTTTCTGGCTTCTTTCCTGCCATTGCACTTTGTAACAGCTCCCTCGTCAGTCGGAGCTCTTCCTTAAGTAGTCTAATATAGGCCGCCTTCTTTTGATCATGTCTTGGCGGCTCGGTGTTATGCTGAGAAGCCTCGTCCTCAGCTTCCCGATGTACACTGGAGGCCTCGTCCTCCATTTGCTTGAGAGCCTCTTCTGTCGTAGCTCTACGTTCGGCCATTTCTAATCAACATACTATCTAAACGTAGACCACAGTTAGTACACCATTTATTCGATAGTTATTTATCACTACATTTAATCTATCACATAGGACAACCACATAACGCTAAACTCAACCCCAATTACTCCGATAGGAACACTTAATGATGGTCGGGCCCGAGCTTGAGATTGAATACTTCAACGAGTACCCAATTCCTCAAACTTATACTCTGATACCTAATTGTAATGCCACCTCTAACGAGCTTAAAATTAGGGTTAATTTAAACTTTTTAAACTACTATTATCAAAAGCGTGCAGCGGAATAAAACACCACTTTCAAAAACAACATCGTTTGACTCGGCTATTTAATTACACCAAAAGAATTAGTCAAGTTCGTAAACTACAAGCGTTACCTACAAGTTCCGACCATCGGATCCATATATACAACAACGTGTTCCCCAAAAGATAATTACAACAAAAAAAATACCCCCATCAGTACCCGCCTCACCAGGCCTCTAGCATCAACCTGCGAAAAAGGGAAATCTTGCACCGTTAGCTACAACTAGCTAGTGAGCACCAATTACACATAAGCATCAATAAGCAGGCTATCATGTCTTAGAATAGCACCCAGGGCTATCCTATCACATTGCGGCGCGCCAATCATGTCAGCAGGAGTCGTATCTTGCAGGGGAGCAAACCCCGCTCAACAACCCAAGCCGGGGAATCAGCCGCAACCATTTGCACCAGTGGGGGAGCGAAGAGCAGTCCACGTGGTACACTCTGTCTATCATGCTGGTTCCAGCCTAAACAAGGAACCTAGTTCCATAGAGGAACGGTGGCCTGCAGAGCCATACCCAAGCGTATACCCCTGAGTACCGTTAGTTCCCCAATTCATAGTCCCTAAGGACGCTGGGAACCTAGCCAGATATTATCACCCATCTAATTGACTGACCTCCATAGTTCTTTCGTTCAATGTCCGGACAGAATCTCACAAACAAATAGCTGATCCAATAAATATCCAGTTCATGCGCGCATATAATCATAACGATATCTTTCATACAATAATAAGCATGCGTATATAACTCTATCATAGCATACCTCGTGTCTCACGTATCAATACACCAATCACGTGTCAACATGTACCTACTGAGACTCATGGGAAACCGGTACTCACCTCGAGATTACAGGAGGCAGATATGAATGCGGGAATCCCAAGAGCACACAGAGTCGTCAGAATCACCTAACACAAGGGACACAGATTAAACACTACTTAGTATACACTATATTTGACTGTACTAACAACTATCTCAACAAAAGGTTAACATGGCTTCTGACAACCTCCTACGGTCGCAGGAACATGTTCCTACGCCCGCAGGATATCTTTCCAACACCTCCTACGACCGTAGGGGATATACCCTGCGCCCGTAGAAATCCTTGCCAAGGAACCATGACCTATGGCCGTAGGGACCATACCCACGCCTGTAGTAGGTATCCTTTGGGTAACTACGGCCGCAGGTTATGTACTCACGCCCGTAATCTTGTTTCCTTCACCCGTAGATGGTAATTCTCTCAAACACAACCCTACGGCTATAGCAACCATTTCCTACGACCGCAGTAACACTGAAAAGCTCTTACGGCCGTAGAAACATTCTACTATGCCCGTAAGAACCCTACGGCATTTGCAGTTTACCCTACGGCACAACAGCATTTTTACGGGTTTTTGACACAAAATCAGACTTAAATCCATATTCAAGCGTTTATACAACATTTCTAACATATATACTAACTTACTAACATGACTTGGACACGAAACAACACCACAACACAATTAAACCTTCAAATTTGACACTACACCCATATGAACACCAAGACTAGGTTTCAAACAATAAAACTTACAAAGATGATGGTTATGAACAGTTTGCTAGCTTGGATTCTTGTTGAAATCAGCTTCTAATCCTTTCCCTTCTTGATTTCTCTTTCAAAAGATCAAAGGGTTAGGTGTGTGGTGCTTAGTACATATGTATGTAATGTGTGTGTATGTGTTTCTAGTTCCCAGGGGATAAGGAAGGGTCAATAGACCGACTTATGATCTAATACCCCTTCTCGGGTATTATTTTTTTCTCCTATTCAACTTAAAACACAACTTAGGGTTATCCATTTCAACTAACGGAGATATTTTTGGAATCATTATTTAAAACCGTTCAACTATTTATCGACTTGGTCAACTTATGACACTTTTCATAATACCACATTTTTATCCACATTTAACACCAGTTAACACCAATTCACATTTAAAACACCAATTAACATATAGAACACCATTTAACAACATGTATACTACAATTAACAACAAAACATCAGTTAAAGTCAAAGTACAACTCATAAGGCTACATGTACAACTGTTTACAACTAGGCCCCACTTTGGGGTGTTACAAATCTACCCCCTTAAGAAGATTACGTCCTCGGAATCTGATCGTCTACAAACAAGTGAGGGTATCGAGCTTTCATGTCATTTTCCGACTCCCAGGTCATGTACGAACCTAGGCTAAATGTGATGTGGCACTCAATTAGGTGATTTTTTGTCCCACATCGCTAGGTGAGGCAAAACAATGATATATATATATATATATTAAGATCCCGCATTGCTTCTAAAAAACAAACCGAAGGATGTCCTTGCCTATATGTTGGTCTCCCATCATCTTTTGATTTTAGTTAAAAAGCTTTAGTAAAGGCTGGTTCGATGCGGGTTGATCCGGTTCAGCGGTTTTATTCCGGTTTTAGAGAACTCGCTGGTTCAGCATGAACGCTGCTGTCTCGAGTGCGTGTCCCCAAAATGACAATGGTAGTGAACTTCGACTCATCATTGATCGTACCATGTCAAGCAGTGTACGATTCCTCCTTCCTGATACACCATTCATCTGAGGTGTATACGGAGGTGTGAGTTGTGAAACAATCCCACATTCCTTCAAATGATCGTCGAATTCCTGACTCAGATATTCGCTACCTTGATCCGACCGAAGCGACTTTATCTTCTTGTCCAGCTGGTTTTGTACCTCATTCTGAAACTGTTTGAACTTGTCAAAACTTTCAGATTTAAATCTCATGAGGTAGTCATAACCGAACCTACTGAAGTCATCAGTAAAGGTTATGAAATACCGGTATCCTCCTCTGGCCTCTGGAGTGAAGGGTCCACACACATCTGTGTGTATAATCCCTAATAACTCACTGGCCCTTTCATTCTCACTGTTGAAAGGCTGCTTTGTCATTTTACCAGATAAACAAGATTCGCATATATCATATGACTCCAAGTCAAATGGTTCTAAAATTCCGTCATCTCGGAGTTTCTCAATGCGTTTCTCGTTTATATGTCCTAAATGACAATGTCAGAGATAAGTTTGATTCAAGTTACTCTTGGATCTCTTACTTATATGATAGATGTCATTGTTATCTAGATTTAGCGTATATAGACCATTTTCTGGAGTAGTTTTAAAATAGAAAATATCGTTTTTGAATCAAGAAATAGACTTTTCATTTAAAACATAAGTAAACCCACGGTCTATAAGTAAATCAAACGAGATAATATTTTTAATTAGTCTTGGAACATGATAACAAGGTTCTAGTTCTAAGACCATGCCCGAGGGCAAACTAAGACAATATTTCCCTACAGCTTCAGCACCAACCATGGAGCGTTCGCCTACCCGCAGGTCCATATCTACTTGTCTCAGCTTCTTACTTCTCTTGAATCCCTGTAAATGATTGCATATGTGATGACCACATCCGGTATCCAATACCCATGATTCATAAGAAGTAATAAGACAATCTATCATAAAGATACCTGACTCATTGGGCGAACCAATGTCCAGCTGATCTATGTCGAGTGAGTGCTCGCATTAATCCTTGCTACCACAGTCTGGGCAACAAATTTCTCCAAGTTCTTCCAGCCAGTCATCCTCCTGCATTGGGTCCACAACTGGTGACCCTAGCTGCTTCGGGTTCAACTCGTCGCTAATGCACATGAGGATTTCGTGCAACCCTGCGACAATCATCTCAAAATCACCGAGGACATACGTTACTCTTTTCTGGTAGTAGTCCGACAAGGAACCGAACATGAGCATAACTAGCTCATGTGGTTTTGATTTTGACCCCAAGCTCTCATAGCAATCCAAGAGCCTTCTTATATTAATGAGATGGTTGCTAATAGGCTGACTTTCTTTCATCTTGGCTGAAAGGATTTCCCTCATCAGTAGCATACGACATATCCGTTCACTAAACTTGAACTTTTGCTCCAATCCTTGAACAACCTCATAAGATGACTTCTCACGGAGATCATCCATAAACTTGGATGATGCTGTGAGAATGAGAATCGACATAACTTCAGACTCATCATCCAGATACTGATAGTAAGTGTCATACTCACTATCCTGGGCATCTACTCCTGGTTGCTCTGGAGGCAATGTCTCAATAATGTGAAGCTTCCCCTGTGCATCCAAAATATTTTTCAGATGCAACTTCCAAACAGCAAATTTCGTACCTGAAAGCTTCCACTTGCCCGTGATGATACTTAGAGACTCTCTTGGTGAATAAAAAGGAATAACAGATATAATAGACATCTACAGAAAAAGAAAAAGATAAAACCGATTCAGTATTGATTATATCTTCTAATAATTATTATCTTTTAACAAAAATTATTAGACTAGGATCCATATTTCACATTTCCCGATGCAAGGTTTGGGCACTTCCCACCGGGATAATGCTATTTCTGGTAGGTAAGAACTATACCAATCGTATCCTAACTGGACACGACTCCTAGATCCGCGGGACATCGGTTATAGGAACCGTGCATGTTTAGTCCCTCTAGTGCATTTTGGGCCGGGACTCCCGATTATCACCAAAATAGATCGCACCACCTAAGACAGCATGAATTCTGGCTGGGACTCCCGATTATCGCAGAATCTTTCATGCCCCTTCCCGCAATGGTTTGAACCCGGATGCCCAAGGTTTGGCACTTCCGACACTCGAGTACCGTTTAACAGCAAGGGTGTACCATTAGGTGGGTAGCACACTGATCTAAGATTTTTCTAAAAAGGATTTTCCAAGTTTTCAACGTGAAAAACTTTAATGCCAGTTTTCTTTTAAACATCTGTTTCAATAATTAACTATTATTAAAACCCTTGTTTTATTTCATCGTGTTAATCACAACCACGCATATATAAAATATGTAAAGAAAAAAAACAACCACAAACAACTATGCCTTAGCCTTGCCCTTAACTAATGTCGGTCAAAACAACTATGCCTTAGCCTTAGCCACACGAAAAACCCGACGGTCAAAACCTAAGTGGAAAAACACAACACACATGGCATGGCGTTCTGAAGCTCCCACTGGCTCCAGCATCCAATCCTTCTCTTTGCTCCTTGCTCCTTGCTTCTTTGTATTAGCTTCATATTTATTCTAATAATCTATTCTAGTCTAAAAACTAAAAAGAACTAGAAAATATAAAAAAAAATTACAAGATGATCAAAGGCACGCAGGCCCGCTAATTCTAGTACTTTTACAAAATAGAATAGGGGTTGTAAGTGGCACGCAGGCCTCCACACACCATAGAATAATAAAACCAATCACAACCACAAGTGCGAGAAAATAAACAATCCACAAGGTCTAGGGCTCGGCTATGACATCCCAAACATGTACTAAACTAATACATGAAAGTAAAAACAACTGATTTCTAATTATTCTCCTTGATGAAAAATACTGATTTTAACAACCTGTTAAAATCCCTATATTGTTTTTCATGTTATTTGCAATAAATATATATTTCGAGTTTTATACTTGATAATTAATCAAAAACTCAAAATAATATATAGACTTTAAATTAAAATAATAACTGTATCTTAATTTAATATTGACTATAAATATCTGAACCGCAGGCTGGGCCAAATATTTAAACTAGGTTATAAATCGGAAAAAGGACCGGGTAAACAAAAACTGGGCCGAGGCCCATAAAACCTTTAGCGCCGCTAACCCTGCCGCTAAACCCGAAACTGGGCCGCAGGCCTACTGGGTCGTGGTATACTGGGCCGAAACCCACCACACAGTTAGCGCCGCTAACTGGGTCGCTAACCCGCTGCGCAAGGTATCCCACGGTCGACCGTCACGCTGCAGCCGTCGCTGCCCTAGTCGCCGCGTACCACCACGTCGCCGACCACCATACTTGGTGGACCGATTGACTTCCGCCGCTGCTGGGCCGTCGTCGACCGTCGCTGGCAAATGCCGCCCCGCCTGGGACCGCCGTCGATCAACAACGCCGCTGCTGGGCGCCGCCGACCAACCACGGCCACCGCCCGAGGCCGCCGCCAATGAGGGTGGTGGTTTCGTTTTTTGCAAATAACAACAATAAAAAAACAGATTTAACTAATAATTAAATCTAATAATCTTTTATCAAAAGGTTTATCCAATAAAAAAAACAGAAACTTGATTTTTATTATCCCGGATAAAAACAAACCTTTTTTCTTGATAAAAGATAAACCCTTTTTCATCAGAATAAAAGAAACCTACTTAGTTCCCTACGAGGTTAGAAGTAGCTCTGATACCACTGAAGGGTTTTGTGGGGTATAAAAACATATTATCATACATGCACAGTGGAAATCAAAAACCCCCTCCAGTGATCTCATCTAACTCATACATGAACTAAAAGAGAAGAGGATTAGAAAGTTATACCTTTAGGGATTAAAACTTTTCTTTGACCTCTAGACAGCTGCAGGCTATCCACCGCTACTGCACCGCCTCGAACTGGCTGCTAGACCGCCTAAGGATTAAACCCTTGGATCAAAATCGAGATCCACGTGTGTGTGTGTATGCGTCGCCGCCGGCCACCGCCCTTGGTGGTCGGTTTCTTCTTGCGCCGCCGCCGAAAGAAGGAGAGAGGGAGAGAGAGAGCACTTAGGGTTATTTCTTTTTAACTTGCAATTGTCTTATGTGATTAATTAGGCTTAATTAGGTTTATATAATAAACCCTTATTAGGCCAAGCCCGTTTAATTAAAGCCCAGCTTTAATTAAACTATTAACTAATTACACAAAATACCCCTTGACCTTTCTAGTTAATTAATAACTATTAATTAACTGGACCCGTTAATATTTAAACTAAATATTAACATCTCTCTTTTAAATAATAATTAACTATTATTATTTTTCTATTTCTCGATAATTAATTAAACTAATTAATTATTTCTTTTCCACACAAAGGTTATAATCCAAAAGGTTCTAATTGGGTGTGCAGCGGTGTGATCCTTTAGTGTCACATAGTATTGGACACGATGATACATGTTATCTATCTCTGCACATAATCTAACAATCGCAACATTTTCAGTCAAATTCAAGCTTACTCCTACTTCTGGATAAAGAATTGGATTGGGGGTGATAAAATCGATCACACGTGGAACAGCTGGTGCCTCTATCCTGCCCTTTGTTTTTAGATTAATATGGTGTTGTTGTTCGACTGTTTTCCTTTTATTGTTCCTGTTTTTCGTTCTTCGCTAGAAGCTTGCTAGTGGACTGTTGTACTTTGTTCCCATATCAATAAAATTTGGTTATGCTTGGGTTGTGATGGCCGAGCCGAAGCTCTCCAAAGTATAACCGTTCGCCGTTCAAAAAAAACTTATATATACATTATGTGCCTCCTTATTACCAATTTGAGCACTTAGCATGGTGGTTAGGTAGCTATATGTTATAGCTTTCGTCCTTAGTTCGAACCTTCCAACCTCATTTTTTTTATACTCTTGATTTAAGTAATATGTAATTTTTGTTTTTTTTCTGTTTTTAACGTAAGTATTTATTATATCATTCGTATATTATTATTGTTTAACTTTTTTTTATTTTTGTTTTATTTTGTTTTTAACTTACATATGTATTAAATCGATAGTATATTATTTTTGTTTTAGTAATCTGTGCTGGATAGATTATATTTTTTTCGTATTTATTTAAATTGCATGTATTTTACACCTAAATGGATATAACTAAAATAAGACAAATTTTGTTTTTTATAAAGTAAATAGTAAAAAATAAATTTGATAGATAAAATGATTTCACCAATATAACAAAATGTATATTAATAAATCCTGCAAAAAAGCGCGGATAACATATCCTCGTTATAAATATAGTTAATCTTTAGACCATTACTATAATTAATAATAACTGGGTTGCGTTTTTATTAAACTAGTTTAATCTATTTCTAGAGTTATTTATGAATTCTATTCTGATTATGGGGTAAACCTTTTATTTATAATTACCATAATGAACATGGTATATGTTTGATTTGAATCTTTAGATCGTATTTTTTTTTTGAAATGTTATGTTTATGCTTTTTCAAGATCCTTGAGTTTTTTATTTTAATCTTTATTGAGTAATATGTTAAATACAGTTTGTGCATTCTCTGAGATAATGACTTACATGTGTATTTTCTTCTTGATTATTGTTTGCTTGATATGAGACAATGATGTTTGCATGCAACAGGATAGATAACTTTTTTTTTTTAGATAATGAGGGTTAAGATTATTCAATAATGTCATAGATAAAAGTTTAAGTTTGATTCACATACAACTAGAGTTAAGTGTGTTTTGAAATGATTAAGTCATAATCGGATTAGCAGGACGGATGGTTGTTGGTTCGAATGCCCTTACAAACTTATCATATTAATTGTGCTTATAACAAATTGAACCTATATGGAGTGATTCATTGGTAAATACAACTTTGTCATTTGATGTATGTTTCTTAAAAATTGTTTTCAAATTTACAGCTTTAATCAAATCTTTCAATACCTTAGTAGCGGTTAGCTGTTATTTTCAAAAACCCATATTTAATTATAAGCATTTTAGTTTAATTAGTTTATTTCTTTATAGTACTTTCAATTCCTGTTCCCTGAGGATACGATCCCGGTCTTGCCGTGTTTACTGCTATACGATCATGTGGGCTTGCCCGTTAGTGTGTTAGTCAAATTAGGTGAGATTAGTGTATAAATTTAAGATTGATATTGGCGTATCAAGAACACTTCGCACATTTCTGGAGCATCAATTCCTCATTTTCCCGCCTATTAACCCACTTGTCACGCGTCATTGAATTTCACACTATGTCCCAAGAATTCTCTTTTCCTATTTATTCCACATTAGAATTTTCATCGAAACATCTAAATGATACTTGTGGGTTTTCATCAATATCCTCTAGTCACCCTCTAAAACCAGATTCCTTAAGATCATAATCTCAGTCACAACAAATGAGAAAAGCACTTCCACAGGCCAGTGGTTGTATAATATTTAATTGAAGCAAATTATGAGGAAAGAACTTCCGGCACATCAAATAAACAATAGAAAAAATTGAAAGAACTTTCAACGCATCACTTAATAAATATAGGAGAGTTTTGAAGTGGTCAATCACAATAGGTCGATGAAAAGTAAAACTAAGTTCATATGTTATTCAACTATGCAAGGTTGTTAGTGCCAAGTTGTGTATATTTTACTATTTTATAATAGTTTTGCTTATATATGTATTTCCTAGAAGTATAGGGTAAGTTTAGTAAATACTTTGGGTATATAAACTTTGTAATCAACCCTAATCTAATTAAGCATTCATATTTTCAGTCGTAAATTTGCTCTCATTCTTCATGTTCATACATAGATACAAGAGTTTATTCATTGTGTTGATTGCTTCCATTGATTATTCTGGACCTACAATTGGTATCAGAGCATGGAGTGGATGAAAGGAAAGTTTGTTTGATCATTCTATCTTTATAATTCTCGAACAACGTGGGTTTCTGTTTTGTCGAACGGTTCTTCTCGAAATATCATCATCCGAGTTGTTTAATTTTAATCATGGTGTGATTAGTGATTGTCAAGCGTTGTTAAGTGATTTAGAATCATCAAACATCGATATACAGTTCTTGTTTGTTCTGGATTAAAATTGTTTCGTAACTGAGTTTGAAGGAAAAAATTGGATTTTTCTAGGCTTCATCATTTTTTTCCCTGTATTTGGAGTTCATCTTAGATTTGGAGGTGTTTGATCGAAATTGGTTGTTGTTATTTATCGAGAATCTGATTTCGAGAGTAGTGGGATAAAATAACAGGAAGAATTACTTGCATTTCTTGAGTCTGAAAGTGAATTGAGATCGACAGAGACATTTCAATTGAAAACCTCGTTGAGCTGGATCTCAAAACTAAAGTTGAAACTTTGTAGTGTGGAGGAATTGAAAACCCAGAAATTAAAAACCTCCTCATGCCCTAGTTGAAAACCTTTGCACCATCTCAGTTGAAAACTTTTTCATCCAACATTTCAATTGAAAACTTTTTCATCTTAAATTTCAATTGAAAACCATCACTTCCTTAGTTGAAAACCACAGTTGAAAACCACAATTGAAAACATCTTCAATTGAAAACCACAATTGAAAACTTTTTGATCCATACCTTCAATTGAAAACCGCATTTGAAAACTTTTTCATTCTAAATTTCAATTGAAAACCACAACTGAAAACTTTCTCAATTGAAAACTTCCTCAATTGAAAAGCCACAATTGAAATCTTTTCTATCCGCATCTTCAATTGAAAACACATCAATTGAAAACTTTTTAACTCTAAATTTCAATTGAAAACCCATCAATTAAAAACCCCAACTTTCTCAATTTTCACCTTTACATTCCGCTAAAAGATCCATTGTCAAGTATCAACCATGCTTCGTGCCAAAGAAGAAGAAGTTATCAAATTAAAGGAGGCAGAAGATCGTGTTGAAACTCTTATTCTTTGGGTACATTGTGCAAAGAAACAGAAAAAGAGAGCAGATGATTTAGATCAAGAAAATGTCAAACTTACTTTATAACTTTCTGAATTGACCGAAAAACTTCACATGTCAAAAAACAAGTATCACGAGTTTGAAAATAAAGAAGGTGCCAAGATAAGGAATCTTGAGCAATAATTGTTGGATATTCGGAGCAAGTCACATTCAGAAAGCATGAATTTTGAGACTGAAAGAAATCAATATGTACTTAAAATTAATAAATTAGAACAAAACTTAAAAAATTGTGTAGAAGAAAAGGTCACAATTTCTTCTTATTCTGAAAAGGTTCAAAAGTGTAAGTCTCTCAAAAGTAAAGAAATCAAGATGGTTCCTTTAAAAGTCCATGCACGTGAATCATTAAAAAGTGTTGTACATCCAAAAACCACTCGATGATCATACTGCACTCAAATCTTACATAGAGAAATTAATTATAAGGGTTAAACTTCGGAGAAAGCTTTGGAATGTAAGTAAAGATCATTCTAAAGAAATGAAACAGCAATGTCTTTCGCAAAACTATTTTGGCTTTGTTTCTCGTGTTACTCATCATGCTTACAAGAATTGTGTTGCTCGCCATGATATGAATAAGGTTACTCATAACTTCATGAATCACAACCCTACTCATCCATCTATGTGTGTTAGTCATACAAAATCGCATTGGAATGATAACACAAATGCATGTCTTCCCGTGTTACCTGAATTGAAAAATCCATTTCTGGTTCGCTCCGTCAAACATTTCTTAAGACTTTCTAAAGAGAAGATTTGTATAAAGCCACATCACTTTTCCCCGATTGTCTACCATAAGAATATATATGTTCAAAAAATCAAGGGGGCAAGGTAATAAAAAGGTTTCAAGTCATTTTTGAAGATCGAGAGCTACATTCTAGGGGGAGTATATTTCTGTTTGATGAAAAATAACAAGGATGCCGAAACTGAAGATTCCCTCAATAATATTTCTATGTTTATGCTCAAGATCAACTACTCTAGCGAAGAAGATATTTTTCGTTATTATGCTTTATTTGTACAATGAACACAAAAGAGGAGAATGTTAGTGCCAAGTTGTTTTCATTTTACTATTTTATAATAGTTTTGCTTCTAGTTGTATTTCCTAGAAGTATAGGGTAAGTTTAGTAAATACCTTTGGGTATATAAACTTTGTAATCAACCCTAATCTAATTAAGAATTCATATTTTCAGCCGTAAATTTGATCTCATTCTTCATGTTCATACATACATATAAGAGTTTATTCATTGTCTTGATTGCTTCCATTGATTATTGATACTTGATATTGGACCTACAAAGGTTAATAATTGTAAATCGTCTTCTTGAAATTGTAGATCCTTCTTTTCAATTGCACAAACCATAATGTTCACTACCTTCAAACTAAATTTGCGCCACTCTCTGTTTGATTAAGTTGGGTGAACAATTTAGTGGGTTGCAAACATTGTGGTTATGGTTTATGCGTTTACGATTCACTAGATTTTTCCCTTTTTACAAAAATTGCTATAAGTCTATACTTTTTCTAAAGTGTTCTGATTTAGGGATGTAATATTGATTAAGAATTTGATAGTTAACAATTAGCTAATTGCAAGCAAGAAGTACATGCTAATTTGCTAATCCCGAAGGGTACCAATTTAGGAGTTTTAAGAAATTTGTTAGGATAATTAAAGGTTATTTGGAGAATGGCTTGAGGCTTTTGAGTTACTGCACAGTTCTTTTTTGAAAGTTTTTGTTTGTTTTCGGTCTATAGGACAACTCAAGTATGTGAACTGCAGGAGGTGACTGACTGTTTTATATAGAGTACTTGGTTTGAAAAATAAGGTAAGAGTCTTGTATCTTGGTGAAACTACTCCTATTTTAGTTTGTAAAATCATGTTTATCTATAGTAGTTCCGTGGTTTCGGTTTGTATTAAAGGTTATGTGGAGAGGTTCGAGGCTTAGAGTTGTTATGACCAGATGAACATTACTTGGTCATAGATGCACAAGAGAAACTTCCAAGTATTGCAACAAGCTTGCATTTTAAACCGATTCTACACATGTTTGTTGTGAATTCAAAATTAAGCTTCTCATGTAATTAGTATTGTATATTGATTTCCTAGAACATTTGTTTTAACTTGAACTAAATGATTCTGTTAGAACCTAGAGGGGGGTGAATAGGTTATATGCCCACTTTTTAAAGTTTATAACAATATTTGCAAGAAATTAAAGAGTTCAAAGAAGAAAGATGTCTCTAATGTAGTAGTTTGGACATAATGATTTATAGTGGTTCAATCAAGGGTTAACAACCTTGCTCTACATCCACTCCTAGGCTTCACCCACCAAGAGTTGCTCCACTTTATTCTCTCTTTGAAGATAGAGATAAACCTTTACAACTTCTCTTGTTTTAGCTTACAAGAATTACACTTCACTCTTGCAAACAAGGATAAGATAAACCTTACTTCACTCTAATTTAGAATGTTAGAGTTGATCCTCACTTCTCTCTAATTGTATAAGCTAGAGATGATCCTCACACTATTACAAATGAATAAGAAAGTTTGGTAGTGTTTGAACTTTGAAGCTTTATCTCTTGCTTGATTCTTGATCTTGAAAAAACTGGATTTGTATAAAAAACTATGAGCTTACAAGACTTTGAATATTTTCTGTGTTTTTCAAATTACAAGGGGTGGTTTGAAATGACGACTTGAGCTTGTTTAAATAATCAAGGAAAGACAAAAGGTGATTTTGTCTGGATGTCCCACGGTCGACCGTGGCATCGACCGTTAGGCGTTGGACATTTTTAGACACATAATAAGAAGTTGCACTTTGTCTAAAAATACACACAATCCATTTTTAACATAAAAATCTCTATAGAAACATCTTTTTAAAAGTCCAAGATTGATATGTACTTCTAATTTGAATTTAAAACAAAAGGTGGTGGATTAAGAGGGTGAAACATGCAAAGTATGTTGGATATTTGCATGCATCACCATCCACTTTTACTTCTATGATTTCAAGGAGAGATTTGGTTGGATTGTTACCATTTTAGGAAGATGTTTGTTTTATTGGTTGCAAGACTTCATTTTATAAAAGTTTCTTTGATTTTTATAAAAACATAAACTAATGTTATTATTTATTTTGTAAGCGTATATAATTCAAACGTTTGCTTGTAGGTATCTTCGATGTTGTCTTCTATCCGAACGCGAATCTTAGACGATTGAAGCTTGACAATTTGATGAAGATACTTTGTATACAAATAAATATTCTTATTTATCTGTTTGGATATATATATATATATATATATATATAAACATATAACCTAAAGAACCACTTTAGGTGATGACACGTGGCATTTTGTTTGAGGGCAAAACTGGAAAATTAAAAAAAAAACTCACGCCTCCCCCTTCCTTCCAACAAACTTTAAAAAAAATCCCCCTCAATCTTTAAATGATCATAACTCATTCGTTTTTAAGAATTTTAACAAAAAAAGTATACCGTTAGATTCAGTTTTTCGTCATCTTTCAAACAAGACCAGACTTCATATATTTCTGAAACTTTATTTTTTAAAATTTGCATTTTCAACTTGGTTTCATCTGAAATTGCAAAAATGCAAAAAACGAAATTGCAAAAATCGAATATGTAAGTCATGCATATGCTTCCAAAAATGCAAATTTTGAAACCAATACTGAAAATGCAAACAAGAACTAACTGAAAATGCAGCCCAAAATGCAAAACAAAATTTGCATTTTCATAAATTTTTTTGAAAAATATGGGAAGAGTGGTCTTGATTGAAAGAGATTAAAAAACTAAAAGATTGGTATAATTTTTTGTTTAAATTCACAAAACTTAAAAAGTTATGAAAATTTAAAGTTTGGGGGGTATTTTTTTTAAATGTGGGTTTGTTAGGGGGGGGGGGGATTTCCATGTTTGTCCTTTTACATATTAATTAAACATGATAATTATAATTATGCCATCTTCAATCTCATCCATTGATTTTGATGATCCAATGGTCCAGATTGGTTCTATGGTTCTATGTTTAAATAATGGTTCTATATTGATCCATTTTCTATATATATATATAGGAAAAAGTTCTTGCGAGAACCGCGAGAACCAATCTGAACCGTCCAATTCCCCCTCCTTTAATGTCATTGCCCACATATGAATTCCTCACATGCACCCTGCCACACTCTATCCCTCCACGCTCACCATCCATGAAGCTTCCCATATCCAAGGAAAGGCCGAGATTGGTTCTCGCGGTTCTCGCACTAACAACGGTTCTCGCATGAACCCTCCCCTATATATATATATGTGTGTGTGTGTAAGTGTGTGTGTATGTATAAGTGCATATATGTTAATATTAGTAAATACAATTATATAAACAAATTGCATATTTTTATATCAATAAAAGAGGATATATTTTATAAATCTATTTTTCCCAACATATTCTCTTTGCAAATAAATTATAAAATACATGTTTCTCACTCTTTTTAGTATCACATTTTGATGGTGTTTATTTACTTCCCATACATGGATAAGATCATAAGATGATAATTAAATTTTTTAACAGTATGTCTATTACCATTAAACATTACTACGTGACCAATATTGTGTGTTCTTTATCTAATTAATTTTTTTTGCCTTAAAACACAAACAAGAAATTGTTATTGCTTTTAACAAGTATTAGTATTAGATTCTTTTGATGTATGCAAACTGCTAATTAATTAGCGTTTGAAAGATGTGTCTACCAATTATTCATGTGAAGGTTTTGTTGGCATTCTATAAATATGATGTTCTTAGATCTTATG
The DNA here is from genome assembly GCA_947179395.2 of Pulicaria dysenterica. Classification (NCBI taxonomy): domain Eukaryota; kingdom Viridiplantae; phylum Streptophyta; class Magnoliopsida; order Asterales; family Asteraceae; genus Pulicaria; species Pulicaria dysenterica. The sequence continues at coordinate 26,217,355 of OX359288.1, forward strand.
TGTTTTTACGTGGCTGAATTTTCATGAAGATCTTAGCTTGAACCTAATCTTACAAGTAGTTAAATATCTTATGTACTATTGAGATAAGTTTTCTAAATTCTTTCAATTTTAGATTACAATGGTAAATGCATAACAAGACATTTATTGTTGTATACTATGAAGCCTTTTTTAAAAATTGTGATTTTTTACTACAACTTCCTTTTCGAAATCTGAGCATGATTGAGAGGTCAATGATCCATTTGAGCTCTCGGCTCGGTTCATAATTTAAGAACATGAAATATTCCACCCTCGTAACCCCCGATTCAACGACACAACAGTAAAGCATAAGATATTCAAAGCTTAACAAGACATTACCTGCTGTTTGCTTGCCGGAATCTTTCGAATTGATGTCGTAGCTCCACCTCGTCTCTCTTTCTCGATCGATACACGCACAAAAAACACGCAGACAGGGTCACAACTCACAGTGGCGTTGCACTATTACGTAGGAGGGGTTCAGGGCCTAAAGCCCTAATTTGAAAAGCATAAGGGTCATGTATGTGTGTCTAATATGTCGGGCCCTAACCTAACTTCAGTTGCAAAGCAATTATATATATATATATATATATATATATATATATATATATATATATATATATATATAATGTAGAATATGTATCAATAGAGAATCATGTGTTAAACAAAGAATCGAAAGAATCAATCTGGACTATTGAATCATGAAAATCAATGTATGAGATTAAAAGATGACAATTTTGTAATTATATATGATAATTGAATGTGTGAGAGCAAACATGGAAAATCCATCCCAAAAAAAAAACCACATCCCCATTTCAAATTGTAAAAAATTGCCCCTCAAAACTTTAAATTGTTATAACTATTTAAGTTTTGTGAATTTAAACAAAAAATTATACCAATTTTTTAGTTTTTAACTATCTTTCAATCAAGACCATTCTTCCCATATTTTTCTAATTTTTTTTTGAAAATGCAAATTTTGAATATGTAATTTGCATTTTTGGCTACATTGTAGTGTTGGGTATTGATTTTGCATTTTGTGTTTGAATATGTAATTTGCATTTCGGACTGTATTTTCATTGAATTATTTGGGTTTGCATTTTGCATTTTCATAATTAATATACCACATGTTATTATTAGGATAATTCTTTAGGTTCTATGTTTAAAACAAGTTCTATATAGAATCTTACCCTATATATATATATATATATATATATATATATATATATATATATATAAAATCTAAAAGCATGTGGGGGGGGGGGGGGTACCTGCGTATATTGAATTATAAAAACCGAACCCGCCCCGTGTTCAACGGGTACCATAGTTTTCGGGTTACGGATTTTTCGGATATCGGTGTCTTCGTTTTCGGTACATGCGGGACAGGTCGGTTTGTTGGTTTTTTGGTATTTTTGAACACCTTTAAATGGAGGAGGTTTTAATCCCGCATGATACCTGGCTTAAGGTTCACATATTGCTCGTATGAATATCACCGCGAACCTAACCCATATAACTTTGTTGTTAAAAAAAGATATAGGTACGAGTAAATTAAAAATAGATAAAACTAATTACTATACGATACATTTACTAGGAAAAAAACCTTTTTATAATATATATAATTTATAACACGTTTCTTAACAAAAGGTAGGTCCGCCAGAGTGGTAAAGGCGTCGTTTTGTGAGCCTACAGGCGCAGGTTCGAATCCCATTTATACATAATCCTGGATTTTTATTTTGCCAATTCATATTAGTTTTTTTGGATTTATAATTTCTTAGAAAAATGGACTTTGATTTTTTAACCCTTTAACTTCTTTTTAATCTTCTTACTTTTTTAATCTTTTTTTAAAATTTTTTTTGCTTAATATAAATTTCTAATATATGTTTTCTATAACTTTATGTAAAAAATATTTAATATATTTATTTATTTAAAAGTTTTAGTTAATGTTAAAAATAATTTAAACTATATTTCGATTAAACTCTAAAGCATTTTTTGTATTTTTAACTATAAAGCTAATGCTTATATTGTTGAAACCGTTGTTACCTTTTATTCTTAAATTGTTTAAGCATTTAAACTTAAGTTAATTTGATTTAAGTATAGTTTGATCATTTAGTCAATATGTAAATAAGTCATTATGGAACAACCTAAGTTTTTTGAATTTGCAACTTCAGTCCTTTTTAGTAAAAGTTATTCTTAAATATTTGTTGTTAGCAAAAAAAAATGAAAAAAATATAACTTACAAATATATTTCAAATTTTTTTTTTGCACCACTCTCTAATATTATATTTCCTTAAATAAACAAAAGACCACATGAATTTGTGCATTATTAATATGTATATTTATTTAAAGGTAAAAACATTCGAAAAGATATGAAGGTTTAAATCTATAGAGCTTAGTTTTTTTATGACGGAAATAATGTTTAAGTATAAAAGAAAATTTAACTTCTTACTTTGAAAGGTTAGGTTTTTGGAAAATAAAATGTACATTTTAAATATATTAAATAATAGGCTTAGTAACAAAATGTGGATTGGCCTGGCGGGAAGGCACATGTTTAAGTTTTTTGCCACTACAAAGTACTGAGTTTTTTTGCCACTTTGTCTTTTATAACCTTTGTATTTTTTAACCCTTTTGGTCTTTTTTAATTTATAATTTTATAATTATGGATTTTGATTTTTAAACATTTTTAACTTCTTTTTAATCTTTGTATTCTTTTTAACCCTTATTCAACTTTTGTTTTCTTAAAACATTGTGTCTACTTTTATTTTAATTTCTTTTGCTTTCGCAAACAATATTTAATATAAGAGTTTTAAGGTTAAAAATTATTTATCTATTTCGATTAAACTCTATAACTTTTTTAATATTTTAACTTTCAATCTTATGCTTGTTTTTGTTGAGCCCACTTTTAAGAGGATGTGGGTTCAAGTCGTTTTGCGGACAATAAAGTAGATTTAGAAGTAAACATAATAGGGGGTGTTTGCTATTAAAAATGTAGTGAAATAGACTCTCATTATTTAAATATTTACATAGTTTTAAGATACACAAAAGCTAAATTACTTTTGAAATTTCGAGCGAGTCAATTGTTTTAAGTTTCAAATATAAATTTAATTTAACATATTTGCATAAGTGGTTTAAAATCTTTTTTTGTTTTGATTTTTTAGTAAATAATAGTAGATCAATAATTTAATCAAACTCGATTAAAAAGTAATTACTTCCTGATGCGAAGCGTGGACACGCTAACCACTAGTTAATATAACATATGTTATGTTTTAATACACGACTTATAAAAATAAATATATCACCTACCACATTTATGTTCGTAAATAAATGATGTAGGCCTGAACTAAAAAGGGAGCACCTAGCAACTACTCCAACACACAATTTCACCCAGCGACGCAAACTACGGATCGAAAGAACCCTAAAACGCACCAAAACTCTTTCGCTGTGTTCCCTAGAAATGATTTGAGAAGAAAGAAGTTTGAATTACAGGAAAAAGACGTAGAAAGCAGCTCTCTTCAAAGGCCAGCAGAAGAGCAAATCTGTTGCTCCCAGCTGCCATGGAAAACCCCCAAAACTCGAAAGGTTTCAGTTTCAAATTCTCTTTTTTGCGTTTGTATTCTGTCCGCACTTACGATTTGAAAATTATTGCTTAATTTGGGTTTCTAGATTTGCATGAAAGAGAGTTGTGAAGCCTGCTAAGGGGGTGTTTAGGGCTTATTTTCCGATCTTATTTTTTATAAGCTAGTTTTTTCGGCTTATTTTTTTACTTTTGAGCTTATTATTTGTTACAATAAGAAAATAAGCCGGACTAGTGAAAAATAAGAAAAAAAAATCGAGCTTATGAAAAATAAGCTCGGAAAATAAGCCCATAATAAGCTAAAAACAAACACCCCCTAAGTTGAAATTTCACATTGGGTGTTGAGCATTAAACATAGTTTCTGAGTTTCATTTTGTCATTTGCAAATTCTTATAGATTGGATTAGCATCCTTAACATTATCTTAGTCACTGTAAGTCATTTGATTACATGATAAGTAAATTATTAGAAAAAGAATCTGTATAATTCTGACAAATTTATAAAATTTTGGTTGAACAGGTTTAGATCAGCTACAATTTGGCCTACTACAGCAACAAATGCTAACATTAGAACAATAGCTTCTTCTGCATGATCCTTTTGAGTGAACAGGTTAGTTCATGTGTTCAAGGACTGGGAATGACAATGGTTTTTGTTTTATTCTATTTAAGTTATGTGTTTAATTTGTGTGTCATGTTTTTTTTTTGTGTTTCATTCTATTTAAGTTACCGGTTATCCTTGGAGCTAATAAAGTTATATGAAGATGTATAGACATAAAGGCTTAACCACTTATATATATATATATATATAGGCAAAAGTTCAAACGAGAACTGTTTTTCGTACGAGAACTGCGAGAACCAATATGAGCCGTCCAATTCCCTCTCCTTTAATGTCATTGCCCACCCATGAATTCCTCACGTGCACCCTGCCACACTTGATCCCCTCCACGCTCTCCATCCATGAACTTCCCATATCTAAGGAACGGTTGAGATTGGTTCTCACAGTTCTCGTACGAAAAACGGTTCTCGTTTGAACCATCCCCTATATATATATATATATATATATAGACAAAAGATCACCCATGAATGCCTCACATTCACCCTGACACACTCTATCCCTCCACGCTCTCCATCCATGAACTTCCCAAATCTAAGGAACGGCTGTGATTGGTTCTCGCGCTAACAACGGTTCTCGAATAAACCATCATATATATATATATATAATATATATATATATATAGGGGAGGGTTCTATTGAGAACCGATTTTATTGCGAGAACCGCGAGAACCAATCTTAGCCGTTGATTTGATAAGTGGAATTCATGGATTGAGAGCGTGGGGGGAATGGGGATCAAGTGTGGTAGGGTGTATGTGAGGAATTCATGGGTGGGCAATGACATTGAAAGAGGGGAAATTGGACGGCTCAGTTCGCGGTTCTCGCACTAAAAATGGTTCTCAATGGAACTTCTTATATATATATATATATATATATATATATATATATATATATATATATATATAGTGCGAGAACCGATTTTAGTGCGAGAACCGCGAGAACCAATCTTAGCCGTTGATTTGATAAGTGGAGTTCATGGATGGAGAGCGTGGGGGGATCAAGTGTGGCAGGGTGTATGTGAGGAATTCATGGGAGGGCAATGACATTGAAAGCGGGGGAATTGGACGGCTCAGATTGGTTCTCGCACTAAAATTGGTTCTCAATGGAACTTCATATATATATATATATATATATCAAAAGTTTAAACGAGAAATGTTTTTCGTACAAGAACTAATCTGAGCGGTCAAATTCCCCTTCTTTTAATGTCATCACCCACTCATGAATTCCTCACATACACCCTGCCACACCTGATCCCCCCCCCCTCCACATCCATGAATTTCACTTTATCAAATCAACGGCAAGATTGGTTCTCGCAGTTCTCGTACGAGAAACAGTTCTCGTTTAAACCCTCCCCTATATATATATATAGATATAGATATAGGGGAGGGTTTAAACGAGAACTGTTTCTTGTACGAGAACTGCGAGAACCAATCTCAGCCGTTCCTTGAATATGGGAAGTTCATGGATGGAGAGCGTGGAGGGGATCAAGTGTGGCAGGGTGCATGTGAGGAATTCATGGGTGGGCAATGACATTTAAGGAGGGGGAATTGGACGGCTCAGATTGGTTCTCGCAGTTCTCGTACGAAAAACTGTTCTCGTTTGAACTTTTGCCTATATATATATATATATATGGGAGGGTTCATTTGAGAACCGTTGTTAGTGCGAGAACCGTGAGAACCAATCTCAGCCGTTCCTTGGATATGGGAAGCTTTATGGATGGAGAACCGTTGTTGGTACGAGAACCGCGAGAACCAATCTGAGCCGTCTAATTCCCCTCCTTCAATGTCATTGCCCACCATGAATTCATCACATGCACACTGCCACACTTGATCCCCCGACGCTCCACATCCATGAGTTCTACTTTATCAAATCGACGGTTAAGATTGGTTCTCGCAGTTTTCTTATGAAATACAGTTCTCGTTTGAACCGTCCCTTATATATATATATATATATATATATACACACACACACACACACACATATATAAGGGGCTTCTAAGCTTTACATGGGCCTGTTTTGGTTTAGTCATTGAAGTTTATGTTATTTCACAATGGATCGAGATTTGTTAATAAAAAACATACTTATTACAAATAAGGTATCTTTTAGTTATCTAATGCACATGGCCTCTTGCTATCTAGTTTTTTTTAACCCGTGTATTATGAAATAATCAATAAATTTGTATAAGTCCACCGTTGGGTCAGATATACTCATAATCACAAAACATGTGTGTCCTACTAGTCAAAGGGGGTAAATCAACTCCAAAAGCAGATTTCAAAGACTTATGATTTAAGGTTTTATACACTATGCTTAATATTAAAATATTGTTTCTTTGCCAAAATTTGGGGGTTTTACTTGAAGAAACTTGAATATTTTTTACCCGGTCCTTTTTATTCAAAATCTGGTTATTTTTACCAACTTTATATTTTGATTATTAATTTGTGTCATGTGTGTAAAATTTGTCTAGATTAGCACCTATGTGTGATTTGTAAGATTTTTTTAAATCTCATTGTGTACTATTTTACTGTACTTTTTATTAGTAATAGATTTTCAATAAATAATTAATTTTTATGTTTTTAATATTTATATTTGCGGTAAGTTGACAGATTTATTAAAAGCATATAAACATCTATAAGTTTTTTCAACATAAACAAAACAGCACGCAAAGGACGGACCTTTGGGCTTTGGCATGACCATCACCCTCCCAAACAAACTCAATATCATAAATAGCGCTACTAAAATACATATTCTACAAGTACACCAAAAATAACAAACAGAACAACCAGTCTCTCGCCTGTAGATATGGTCAAAACGCCATGATTATTGACCACACGCATGATTTAGAATATGAGGATTTGAGTTAATAGGAAGGAAAAATTGGTCGCAAATTAAAAGACAGTTAAAATAAGAAAAGAAGAACCATAATCATAACTTTAAGGGTTGTTCATAAGAGTAAAAGTATTAATATATTATAATATAAAAACGATAACCATAACTTTAAGAGTTGTGGATAAGAGTAAAATAAAATATAAGGCTATATATATATAAAATATAAGGTTCAAACGAGAACTGTTTTTCGTACGAGAACTGCGAGAACCAATCTCAGCCGTCCAATTCCCTAAACCCTTATATTTTATAGCCTTATATTTTATTTTACTCTTATCCACAACTCTTAAAGTTATGGTTATCGTTTTTATATTATAATATATTAATACTTTTACTCTTATGAACAACCCTTAAAGTTATGATTATGGTTCTTCTTTTCTTATTTTAACTGTCTTTTAATTTGCGACCAATTTTTCCTTCCTATTAACTCAAATCCTCATATTCTAAATCATGCGTGTGGTCAATAATCATGGCGTTTTGACCATATCTACAGGCGAGAGACTGGTTGTTCTGTTTGTTATTTTTGGTGTACTTGTAGAATATGTATTTTAGTAGCGCTATTTATGATATTGAGTTTGTTTGGGAGGGTGATGGTCATGCCAAAGCCCAAAGGTCCGTCCTTTGCGTGCTGTTTTGTTTATGTTGAAAAAACTTATAGATGTTTATATGCTTTTAATAAATCTGTCAACTTACCGCAAATATAAATATTAAAAACATAAAAATTAATTATTTATTGAAAATCTATTACTAATAAAAAGTACAGTAAAATAGTACACAATGAGATTTAAAAAAATCTTACAAATCACACATAGGTGCTAATCTAGACAAATTTTACACACATGACACAAATTAATAATCAAAATATAAAGTTGGTAAAAATAACCAGATTTTGAATAAAAAGGACCGGGTAAAAAATATTCAAGTTTCTTCAAGTAAAACCCCCAAATTTTGGCAAAGAAACAATATTTTAATATTAAGCATAGTGTATAAAACCTTAAATCATAAGTCTTTGAAATCTGCTTTTGGAGTTGATTTACCCCCTTTGACTAGTAGGACACACATGTTTTGTGATTATGAGTATATCTGACCCAACGGTGGACTTATACAAATTTATTGATTATTTCATAATACACGGGTTAAAAAAAACTAGATAGCAAGAGGCCATGTGCATTAGATAACTAAAAGATACCTTATTTGTAATAAGTATGTTTTTTATTAACAAATCTCGATCCATTGTGAAATAACATAAACTTCAATGACTAAACCAAAACAGGCCCATGTAAAGCTTAGAAGCCCCTTATATATGTGTGTGTGTGTGTGTGTATATATATATATATATATCCATTCCATTATATCCAACTTTGTAATAAGTATGTTTTTTATTAACAAATCTCGATCCATTGTGAAATAACATAAACTTCAATGACTAAACCAAAACAGGCCCATGTAAAGCTTAGAAGCCCCTTATATATGTGTGTGTGTGTGTGTGTATATATATATATATATATATATATATATATATATATATATATATCCATTCCATTATATCCAACTTAACACCATCTTCCTACCAAGTCTTAAAATCAGCTAGCAATATCGTCCTCTTTTCTACCCAAAAAAGATGCGCAGCCTGCAGGGTCTTAGAAGGAAACATGTTGCAGTTGTACAAGAGAGTGTTACGGTTACACCTCAAACATCAAGTGAGACGGTTCCATTTGATAATGTTCTTGCAAGCTCACCGTCAATGTCAAATGTTAGTCTAGCAACTATACCTCACAATACTGAATATGAGAGTACACCTGTATTTGATTCAGACCCAGTGATTAGTGAGGAGGATGCTGAATTAACACAAAGATTAGATGAACTCTTTCCTCCCATTAATATGTAGGAGTTCATAAAAACGCGCAACGGAAGCAAAGGTAAAACACATTTTTCAAACCGAAATGTATGAACTCCATAAATGGTAACAAACTCAACAAGACATGCATGCAATTAGAAACAACAAGGAAAGGGAGTTATACCTTTCTCCTTAGCTCCTTGCTTATGGAATTGGAGGTTGAACAAAATAGGGATGAACCTTGAAGAAAAAGCCTCCAAGAACTAGTGAAATCCACACCAATAACACCTCCAATCCCCTTTGTGCTAGCAAGAAAATCACTAGAACGCACACTTGCTATGATGATTTGTAATAACCCTCAAGTTCCAGAAAATACACACTTGAATGTATGCAAAAATGACAAAAAGATCCAAGGCCAATACTAATGTACACATATATAGACCTATCTTCTGGAACAACCCATAGCCGGCCAAAGCTTGATCCCTAATTGGACCTCACTTGAAGAGCCAATGAAAATCAAGTGACACTTAGATTTCCGTCCTTCACGACCCCTCACGGGCTCTCACGGCCCGTGAAGCACAAAGGCTTCACGGCCCGTGCCGTGTTATCCAAGTCATGGAGGAACTCGTGACGCATTTGATCGTAACGACCTGCTTCACGAGCCTACACGGGTCGTGAAGCCATATTGACTCACGAGCTGTCAGCCGTGTAGCCCATCAAGGCATTCGTGGAGACCACCTGCTTCACGACCCGTGGAGCATCCTTCACGGTCGTGAAATGAAGCCTTGGTCAACTGGAGTTTGACCCGTTTGACCGGCTGTATTCGCTTAGGGCTATCGGGGTCGAAGCTTGGTGTGTGACCCAATAGGCCCGAACTTCATCGGCAGTGATACGGCCTACGTGTGTCAGTGGGCATACTCCAACATAATAATCCCCAAATTAAATGGACATGACACCAACCCTGAGACTCAAATCATAGGAAATCGAGATGTAGGTGTTAGAACTCGTTCCACATCCGCGAATGAGTGTCATTTTTCAAATTTCCTTAGCATGATAGAACCCACTATAGTCTCCGACGCTCTTCAAGATCCTGATGGGGTAATAACAATGCAGGAACAGTTGAACCAGTTTGATAGATTACAAGTTTGGAGACTAGTACCTTTACCCGAAGGAAAATTTGCCGTAGGTACTAAGTGGATCTGTGGATCTTTAAGAATAAGCGGGATTCCGATGGCATAGTGGTGAGAAACAAAGCTAGGCTGGTTGCGAAGGGATACAACCAACAAGAAGGCATAGATTAAGATGAAACTTTTGCCCCTGTAGCTAGGATTGAGCCAAAAAAATATTTTTAGCCTACGCTGCCTATAAGAGCTTTAAGGTTTTCTAGATGGACGTAAGGACTGGCTTTCTCAATGGGATATTAAAGGAGGAAGTCTACGTGTCCTAACCCGAATGCTTTGTAGATCCCAAGAAGCCAAATCATGTTTACATTCTTGACAAAGCGTTGTACGGATTGAAACAAGCCCCGAGAGCTTGGTATGATGTCTTGTCGGAATATTTGTTAAGTGAGGGCTACTGCAAAGGAAAAACCGACAACACTCTCTTTACAAAGATTACATTCTTGTTCAGATATATGTAGATGATATAATTTGTGGTTATACTAACCCTAAGTACAGTGATGAATTCGCGAATACTATGCAAAATAGATTTCAGATGAGTATGATGGGGAAATGTCATTTTTCCTCGGATTACAAGTCAAACAACTAGGTCACGGAATTTTCATAAATCAATCTAAGTACATAAAAGACTTGTTGAAAAAAATATGAAATGACTAGTTGTTCATCAATTTCAACCCCCATGGCTAAACTATCTGCTGACCTTGACGGGAAAGCAGTAGATTTAAAAACGTATAGGGGTATGATTGTCTCATTGCTGTATCTTACGCCGAGTAGACCAGACATTATGTTTTCTACTTGTCTGTATGCAAGATTTCATGCCAATCCCAAGAAATCTCATTTACAAGCTATAAAACGAATACTGCGATATCTTAAGGGTACTGCTGATTTATGTTTGTGGTATCCTCGTGATTCTAGTATGATGTTATATGCTTATTATGATGCATGCTGATGCAGATTATGCTGGATGCATGCTGGATCGAAAGAGTACCTCTCGCAGCGCACATTTTCTAGGCGCTGTGCCTCCAAAAAGCAAAATTGTGTTTCCACATCAATAGCAGAAGCTGAGTATGTTGCTGCTGCGATGTGCTGTTCTCAAAGTCTGTGGATTTGGCCTGGAATACGACAAAATACCGTTGTTGTGCGACTCGCAATCCATTGCAATATCATGCAAATCAGTACATCACTCGAAAACCAAACACATAGATATTAGATATCACTTTATAAAAGACAACGTGGAAAAAGGTTTAATTGAACTACAGTATGTTCAGATTAGAAAACCAACTGGCTGACTTATTTACTAATCCATTAGATGATTCTCGTTTTAACGAGTTAGTCTCTAAGTTGGGGATGCTAAATTTTAAAATCTGACATTCTCTTTCAATTTATACGTTTTGTCTTTATGGGTTTGAGTAGATGTTACACTGTGTGTTTCATGTGTAGGAATCTGAAGCTATTGTCAAGGGGGAGTGTCTGTCTACATACAAGTATTACATACTTGTAGGGGGTGAAATAGACAGAATATTAAATTTCATAAAGTATTTTATCTACCGCTTAACTCAACGGTGTGTGTTTAATGTAAAATTTGAGGGGGAGTTTGTTTTTCAATGTGAAAATTAGAAAAGATGCAAAACAAATAGAAAAACAAGAAAAATACAAAAATAGCTTAATTTGTTTTGTTGTTTGATTTGAAAAATAGAAAATCAAAAATATTGCACCTTGAACTCGAATTCGAAATGGTCAAAGTCAAAGTCAAAGCAACTTTTCAAGTGTTTGAATCTGACACACAAAAAGTCCTTAGGACTTCGAATTTATGAAATAGAAGACTTCCAAAAATACAAAATAAAGATTCGTTCTTCGAGCGCGCTACAATACCATCAAGAAGGATTCAAGCGCGTTGGGTTATTCAAATCCGAACATTTTTAAACTTTACGTTATGAATATACAAGTGGTAGATTGAAGAATTGCAAGGTAGAACTATGTAGAATGTAGAGAGAATCTCGTTTACACCATAGAAAACACATAGTTCCTCTTCATTGAATGTGGCAATCCTTAGAACTATTACAATATTCATATGCTTATATACTCCCTTGAGTATATTTACAATAAGCACCTTCACATATAATATTAACTCCTATTCTATTACAATAATACAATATTAACACTTCAATAAGCCTTCGAGCGGTCAATTTCATTCAAATTCAAATGGTTTGAACTTCAAGAAGCTTTCAAGTTCGAATTGTTTGAACTTACATATGCTTTCGAGCGGCCAATTCTGTTCAAATTCAAATGATTTGCAAAACCCATAAAGGGTTTGAGTGCGTAAATGTTATCGAATCCGAAAATTTTGAAATCTTGAAGAAGAATTCGAGCGCGTTATAGGAGTCTTTTTAAACAAAGGGGTCTAATTAGAAGTTGACACGTGTCTTTGTCAGTTACATAAACAATTCATTGATTCTTCACTTGTTCGTATTTTCCGAATATGAAGAACACTTTGCTCTCGTTACTTAATTCGAATCTTGTACTGCCAAAATATCTACTTTTGTGTTCATAATCAGAGTTTTGGGACTGTTTTGGGTTCGAAACCGTATATGCACGAGAACTTTGAAATGAGTTGTTTGATGGTTAAAAGGTGTTGTTAGTGCAAATGAATGTTACGATGAGTGTTCTAAACACTTGGAGAATCAAACATGTGTTCTTCGTGTTCTTCGGGTGTTTGATTATACACTAATGATTTTGAAATGAGCTTGAATCTTGATGTAATGATGATATTTGGAAAAATTCCAGTGTTACAAATGTGTTTATACACATGTAAACATTGTAATTTCACTTTCAAAACTTATTTTCATTATCATATAACATCACTTTGTCAATGGGATTTTCAGTGTTGTGATCAAAAGGTTGAGTTTGATCTAAGTTAGACTATTTGTGATGATTTCGTGTGTGTGGGTTGCTCTTTCATTGTATTTGTTTACAGAGTTTAATCTGTTTAATGTCTTCACAGGTAAATGGCTCATATGGAAGAAGATGATGCTGTATCATACCGTTCTTCTACAGTCAGCCTGACCCATAACCCAGATGACCAACTCCTTTCTGCCAATCATTTCTTGTCTGTGGTCACACATGAGAACAATCACTTTATCAACCTTACTTCCTTAAAAAACCCTACCTTTCCCATACTTTCCGAAATCCTCAAAGTACACCCACTAAACCATGTCTTGACATATAACCCTTCTACTTCTGGAACCCATGTCCCGGAACTCTATGTTCAACAGTTCTGGCATTCCGCTCATATTCACACCAGCCCCAGAACTGGTAAGTTTTCAATCCGTGGGGATGTGGATCACTTTACAGTCGTTATCACTGTTGAAAGGCTTAGGGAGATCTTCCGACTCCCTGCTGCTAACAGTCGTCCTTTTTATCCTACATTTGAGGAAATCCCAGATGAGCACACTGCTCTAGCAGCTATTAGAAAAATGGGGTACATTGGTGATCTTGAACGGAAATCTCAATTTAAAAGATCCAACCTTCATCCTATCTATTATGTCTTCCTGACTATCTTGCAAAGGTGTTTGACCCCGAAGCACACAGGCTATGAGTACCCTAATGACCACCAACTGAAAATCTTTGTGGCTGCTGCTAACCATCTGCATATAGATTATGCATTATTGTTCTTTCAGGATCTCAAAGCCACCATAGAATCAAAGGATGATAAAAAGACGAGAGCAAAATTTCTACCTTACCCGAGGTTTCTGCCCATGATAATTCAGTTTGCAATGGACCATAACCTGGACATTCCAAGGAGAGCGGATCATCCTTCTATCACATCCAAGGTGTTCAACTACTTAAATCCGAACAACTTAAAGTCAATGATTGCTGCACATCCTATGGAACCTCAACCGTTTCCTATTTCACTACTAAACCTATGTGAGCAAAATGAGATAGTGGTGAGTTATAGGGAGAGCGTAGGTGTACCTCCTATGGTTAGGCTAGAGCGAGGTGTGCAGAGAGAAAATCCAAAGAGAGGTGGTGAAGTTGGTGAAGGTGAGACACATAGAGAGGGTGGAGATGTGTATGATCCTGGTACAGTTCAAACCCTTGTTGACTCTCTGGCATATGTGACTAATGACCCAGAATCTGAGTATGCCTCCGCTACCGATGCTGAAATCTCCGAGGCACAAACTGTTGAAACAGAGCAAATAGAGATTGGGACTCCTGACTCCAACCTTGAGGCACATACTGATACTACACCTGACTTCATGCAAATCCGTACTCAAGTGCAAAGTCCTCAACGGGTTGATAATCCTGCTTATCATTCCCTTGACCTAAACATTGATACTCATGCAGTTGTTACTGCTGGTCAAGGAGGGATTACTTTGGTGCTTGATCCTGCCCAAAGAAGAACTGATTTGATTGCTCAAGGGTTGGTGGAACCTCAATCTGAACCGAATAGTTTTCACACTGCTTCTATTACTCTAAGTGATTCTGGGGTTGCACAGAATATTTATAAGGGTTATGGATTCACAGAAGAAGTTGAGAGTGAGAGAGAGGTATTGAGAAAAGAACATGCGAGTGCTGAGGGACCCCCAGCCATACAAAGCCGGGAAGCCACAACTTCTACTAGACCTGACTTTGTTGGGTCTGGTATTGAAACAGACACTGTCATCCCAGCAATGCATATTTCTGCCCCTCCCAGCCACTTAGGTATCTCTCAACAGATGCCTACTTTATTGCACAGAGCTGTAGCACATACTCTATCGACCTCTCATTCGGAGACGGTTGGTATTGAAACTAGAGGAACGCCTCCCTCTTCCTCGAACATTCCTTTGTCTCATATCGATATGCCACAGATTTCTGCATTTCTTTCAAGACACAAGGACAATATTGGACAATTGGCCTTGTTATGTAAACATGCGCCCGGAACTTCCGTAGGTGACACCACCGAAGGTGTCATTCGAGGATCGAAAGGAAGTCCCACCGGAGTTAACACTACTCCAACTCCGACAGTGGGTGGTTCTGTCTTAGTGGCTGGAACCTCAACGGGCAATCTGAGTGATCCCGGATTTGTTACACGTGCTGAAGTGCCCGATTCTATTCAACAAGCCGTGAAACCCCTTCATGAAAAGCTAGACTCTCTCCAAGCCACACTAAATACCATGCAACCAAAAGTAGATGATGGAGCTGGCTTGTCAATTGATACCCTCAAAAGTTTTCTACTGAGCAGATTACTTGAAAAAGCTCCCCACCGTGAACAGGACAACGATCTAATTACCACTCTACAACTTGAACAGACCTACAAGGGGAGTAACTTAAATGAGTTTAAAGAGGAAATCAGAACTATGATAACCGATCTTACAAATGCTTTTTGGTCCAAGATGGATGTTGTTGATGACCGTTTAAAGGCAGTGGAGAATGCATGTAAAACTCAAGCAGCCGGCTCAAAAAGGAAACATGACGATCAAGATCCTGATCAAGATCGTCCTGAGGGGGAGAAACGCATGAGATTTTTGACCTTTGCCCTCAGAAGATAGGTGCTGCTTTGGGCTTGGTTTAAAAAAGCGCCAAAAAGCGCCGCTTTAAGTGCTAAGCGCTAAAGTTTTGGGCTAGTCACTTAAGTATGTCCAGTGCGCTACGAATACCAAAATGGACAATAAGCGTCGCTTTTTTACCACTTACTTAGATTAGTGTACAGACTATGGGTTATTAGTGAATGGGCTTAGGGTAGGATATTGAAGGGCCTAAAAACGAAACGACAGTACGTCGCTCACCTCATCATCACATACGCACGATTTCATAGCAAAAAACGGAAGCGTCAATCGTTCTTCTACAACCAGTCGCCTCATCATCATATTCGTTCTTTCTTTGATCGAGCATTCAACTATTGAGGCCACTCCCACTGTTTGCGCTGCTCTTCTAAAACAAAAAAGGTATGCTCTCGGCTCTCAATTGTTTAATATATAGTTTACAATTTTACATTGAATCATGATTCATCTTCATTCTTGCATGCAAGCAGTTCAACTTCTGTTAACTGCTGCAGTTGTTGGTTCCTTTTATTCCTCTTCTGTTATAATGTTCATAACTTAATAGTTAATACATATATTATAATGCATTTACGTAAGTTCAACTTCAAGTCCACTAATCAGAAGTTCAGTTTTCTTTTTATGTGAGTATGAAACTTACTGATTGTTAATCTGTTATCAATTTATCATATATTGAATAAGGGCAGTTGTTAGTTTTATAAATCATCTTGCATTTATTTTTGTTATTGAATCATCTTGTGTTCAAGTGTTCAACTGATCAGAAGTTCAGTTTTGTACTTTTGTTATTGAATCATCATATACGATCAAAAGTTCAACTATTCAAGACTTCAACTGTTCAACTGTTAGATATTTCAGTTTTGACTTTTGAGTTGCTAGTTATTTGTTACTTGTTACTTCAAGTGTTCAACTGTTCAACTGTTCAGCTGTTGGACATTTCATTTGTTAGATTGTTTAATATTTGAATAGTTGAATTTGAATTTCCATGTTGGGATTGATATTTTACTTAATACTTCTTAACTAATTGACTTCTTGTTTATTGTCTTTTATAGTACGAGTTCAACGGCAGGTGGTTCAAAGAACGGGTCAGATGACCGGTTAGGAAATATGAAGTACATGATGCAGGTATTATATTTTACTTTTACAATATGTTTCTAGAAATAATTATTAGGTTTTATAAGTGCTGGAAATTACATATTTACTTGAAATACGTTGCTGGAAATAAGTATTCATGTTTTAAAGTTGCTGAAAAATATATATACTTGAAATATGTTGCTGGAAATATGTATTTTTGTTTTATAAGTACTGGAAATGTATTAATGTTTTATAAGTGCTGGAAATTACATATTTACTTGCAATATGGTGCTGGAAATATGTATTAGGTTTTATAGTTGCTGGAAATTATAAATTTACTTAGAAATATGTTGCTGGAAATATGTATTAATGTTTTATAAGTGCTGGAAATTGTATTAATGTTTTGTAAGTGCTGGAAATTGTATATTTAAATGCAATATGTTGGTGGAATACTTAATATATTGTTTTATTATGATGTAGGCATTCCTTTTAATGCCACAGCATATGATAGTTTCCAATCAATGATCGAATTAATTGGACAATTTGGGATAGTTTCCAATCAATGATCGAATTAATTGGACAATTTGGCCCAGGGTTGAAAGCACCTAGTATGTACGAGCTAAGAGTCCCCATTTTTAACAAGGAGGTAGAAGAACAAGGAGGTAGAAGATGTTCAAAACAAAATTGTTGAAAACAAAAGGAGTGGGAAGAAAAAGGTTGTTCAATATTATCTAATGGATGACGCGATATCGTTGTTCAAAAGGATATAATCAACTTCGTGGTGAACTCCCTAAAGGGTTCGATCTTTGTGAAGTCACTTGATGTATCGGACGTTTCAAAGGATGCTGATTTGTTGTTTCATGTACTTGATAAAATGGTAGAGGAGGTTGGTGAAGAGAATGTGGTGCAGGTGGTGACGGATAATGCATCAACTTATGTGAAGGCGGGTAAGAGTTATAACTTGAATTTTAGCCTTTTTTTGACTTGACACTTCATGAGTTAATTGTCTCTTGTGACTTGTCTAATTCATCAAGTTACCTTGTTTATCTTGTAGGGAAGTTGTTGGAAGCTAAAAGACCACATCTCTATTGGACACCAAGTGCGGCGCATTGCAGTGGCGAATCTAGGATTCAAATATATCTGGGTCCAATGTGTTTTATATGACAGTATGAGTCGGTCGAAATATGGCGGGCCGGGTAGTATTATACAAACCAATGAAAAATTCACCATATCTTCAAAAAGTATTTCATTAAGTTCTTACAATTGATTCCGAAGATAGTGCATACCACGAAAATTCTCTAAATTGAATCATTACTAATATTATCAAATACCTCCTTAATATATAATATTAAACAGTTGATCATAAGCTAAAGTGTTAAAAAACAATGCACAATTACATATAGTCAATATAAAATAATCAACATAAATGAATGAGAAATATGTAAATAATTAATCCACTTGCCTTTCAATGTGTACTAATGAAGTGAAGAATTGACTCCTTTCCTACATTACTTGTAAGCCCTTCAAGTAAAAATTAAATATTGATAGGTTCTACAGATTATACCTATAGTGTTACAGTGTTGGTTCTGTTCTCTCTCCAAAGCTTTTTATTATTTCTCCATAGCTCCAAACTTCCAAAGCTTAAAAGCAGACCTCTTACTTCCTTCCTTTGATAAACCTGAATGACCTAATAACTTCAAATCTTTACATATCACGGTTCCACAGTGGGTCGGTGGCTGGTGTCGTAGAGCCACGGTGGTCGGTTTAACCGTGGTCGGCCCTTGCCCCTTGGCTGTTGGTTGCGCCGGCGATGGCACAGGCCACAATCTTACGGTCACGGAGGACGGAAGCTATAGATGATGGCGGTTTATGGGAATAGGATTGCTCGTTTAGTCCCTCCGAAATTTCAAACGGCAGGCCAATAGGCTTTCCTTTTTCATGGGCTTTAATCTTTGTTAAGAAAATTGGAGAAAGAATTTTATTGATTTGAATAAAATCTTGAAATGAATGTATTACAAACTGAAGTTACTGCTCCTATTTATACTACATGACTAGAAAATTGAAATGCTAACAGTCTCTGTTAAACTTATAAACTGATATCAAACTTATAAACTGATGACTGAAAGTGACTTCTTGAAGCTGACTACTTATTGCGTCAAGCTGACCTATTAAGCTGACTTGACTTTTTTCTTCAAGCTGACTTACATATCTGTATTAAAGACATCAGATTTCACAAATTCTTCACCTTGTCTTTAATACTAGTAAAATAATTACTACTTCCACATATCAATGTTTAGATGATCTAAACAATGTCTAAACTTGTTCACTGACACTGGTTTAGTAAGAACATCAGCTGGATTGTCTTCTGTTTTAAGTTTGAGCACCTTTATTCTTCTTTTTAAACGAATAAAATGGTAACGCACATCTATGTGCTTTTTTTCTCATGATACACTTGATCTTTTGGCAAGAAAATAGCACTCATGCTATCACAAAACACCACAGCTTGATCTTGACTGAAACCAAGGTCTCCAAGCAAACCTTTCAGCCAAATACCCTCTTTGGCAGCTTCAGTTAGAGCCATATACTCAGCCTCAGTTGTAGACAATGCAACTGAAGCTGTAAGGTTGTTTTCCAGCTCACTACCGACTCTCCAACATTGAAAACATAACCTGTTAATGACCTTCAAGAGTCCAAATCAGCAGCATAGTCTGAATATGAATAACCAGCAACAAAACACTCTCTTTTTCCACCGTAAATAAGACCCACATCAGCTGTACCTTTAAGATAACGAAAGATACGCTTAACAGCAACCCAATGCTCCTTTCCCGGACTAACCATGTAACGCGAAACAACACTTACTGCATGTGCTATGTCGAGTCTAGTGCAAACCATTACATACATCAGGCTCCCAACCGCACTAGAATAAGGAACTTTGCTCATATATTCCACCTCAGCCTCCGTTTAAGGTGCTAAATAAGATGACAATCTGAAATTCGCTGATGAAGGTGTATTTAACGCCTTTGTTGAGCTCATACCAAATCGAGAAAGCACTTTTCTGAATGTAATTTTTATGTGACAAGAAAAGTTTACCATTAACTCTATCTCGAAAAATCTCCATACCAAGGATATTTTGAGCAAGCACCTAGATCTTTCATATCAAACTCCGAATTAAGAAGAACTTTCAGCTTCTTAACTTCCTCCATATCATGAGCTGCTACTAACATATCATCCACATACAAGAGGAAATTAATGGATGGCCCATCAGCTACTTTCTTGTGATAAATGCAACAATCATACGGACTTCTATTAAAACCATTTTTCACCATAAAACTGTCAAATCGCTTATACCAATGCCTTGACGATTGTTTCAGCCCATAAAGCGATTTTTTTAGCTTACAAACATACTCTTCTTTCCCTTGAGCAACAAACCCTTCCGGCTGACTCATATAAATTTCCTCTTCGAGATCCCCATGTAAGAAAGCTGTTTTAACATCTAATTATTCCAACTCCAGATTCTGCTGTGCAACCAAAGCTAACAGAACACGAATAGACGTATGACGCACCACCGGTGAAAATATCTCGTTATAATCGATTCCTTGCTCTTGACTATAACCCTAGCTACCAAACGAGCTTTAAATCTCATATTTTCAGCCATGAAAGGCCTGTTTTCCTCTTGAAAATCCACTTACAAGTCACCACCTTTCTACTTTGAGGCAACTTTACCAACTCCCAAGTTCTATTTCTGTGAAGTGACTCCATCTCTTCACCCATGGCTGCTACCCATACATCAACCTCTTTGGTTTTTAGCCTCTTTGTAACTTGAAGGTTCAGAAAATTCCATTTCTTCAGCAACTTGTAATGCATATGCCACTACCTCATCAAAACCATACCGAACAGGCCTATTAACTTTACTTCTAGGCTTGTCTAAGGCTATTGATCGAAACTCTGATGGCTGTTGCACATTTTGTGTCTCAAAAGGCTCATTTTGTGATGAGCTACTAGGTTGCCCAGATGCATCACCAACAGGTACAACCCCATTTTCAACACTTTCCTCTGAACTATCAACTTCATACTCCTTCTGTTGAGAAACATCTTCCTTTTGGCCTTTATTAGTAGATGAAACAAATTGATTTTTCACTCTATGAAGCATAGACTCTTCATCAAAAATCACATCTCTGCTGAGAATAACTTTTCTTTTGGCTGGCGACCAAATTCTATAACCTTTAACACCACTACCGTAGCCCATAAACAACCCTTTCTTCGATCTTGGTTCCAATTTTCCTTGACTAACATGATAATATGAAGATACCCAAAAACCCTTAGACCTGTGTAATCTGCCGGCTGTCCTGACCAAATTTCAATCGGAGTTTTACACTCAATCGCCGTTGAGGGACTTCTATTAAACAAGTTACATACGGTGTTCAATGCTTCTGCACAAAAACTCCTATTTAGACCCGCATTTGACAGCAAACACCTAACCCGTTCTAGCAGTGTTCTATTCATACGTTCAGCCACTCCATATGCTGTGGAGTGTACCGAATCGTACGGTGTCTAGCAATTCCTGTTGGAGAATGCCCACTGACACACGTATGTCGGGTCACTGCCAATGATGTGCGGGCCTATTGGGTCATACACCTAACTTCTACCCAAATAGCCCTAAATGGAAACAGCCGGTCAAGATGGTCAAATTCCAGTTGACCTAGGCTTCACGACCGTGAAGGATGCTCCACGGGTCGTGAAGCAAGGTGTCCCCACGAGTCCTTACACGAGCATTATGGCTCGTGGACTAGAGTGGCTTCACGGTCCTTCACGGACCGTGAAGGGGATCGTGAAGGATAAATGCGCCACGTATACCTCTACGACTTGTAAAAACACGGCACGGGCCGTGGAGCTTTTAAGCTTCACGGGCCATAACAGCCCGTGAGAGGTCGTGAAGCTCGGAATACTAAGTGGCACTTGATTCTTATTGGCTTGTTGATGTTGGTCCAATAGGAATTAAGAGCTTGGCCGGCTAAGTGAGAATGAGGTCGGTTTTTGAGGTCTTTATAAGGCATTAGCCTTATAAGCCTTGGATCCTTTTGTCAATTTCTCCTCTCATACACACTTAAGCTTCAAAGGTTGTTCTTGTGAGGTATCTTGTGTGTGTTTCCAGAAAATCAAGAGGGTTTTACAAGTGCATCAAGATCTTGGTGATTGTTGGTGACTTGTTTTGCTAGCACAAGGGTAAAGTTTTGGTGTATCACTTCGGTGGAAGATCTTGAGGGCTTCTTCTTCAAGAGTTTGATCATCCCAAGCATACACAACCTTTCCAGTAGCAAGGAGCTAAGGAGGAAGGTATAAATCTCTTACCTTTGTGTTGTTTCTTTTGGTTGCATGCATTGTCTTCAAG
Source organism: Pulicaria dysenterica (assembly GCA_947179395.2). NCBI lineage: Eukaryota > Viridiplantae > Streptophyta > Magnoliopsida > Asterales > Asteraceae > Pulicaria > Pulicaria dysenterica. The sequence goes on from OX359288.1 coordinate 26,239,439, forward strand.
CTTTACCATTTATGGAGTTCATGGAAACTTTTGTTTTAAAATCCGTTTTATTTGCTTCCGTTGCGTTCCCGTGTTCATGATGAACTCCTACAGTGGTATCAGAGCCATCTTGATGCATTGCATGCACCTTTTTGGCCTGAAAATCATTTTTATGCAAAGCTGGACATTCTGTCCAGGAGGTCTTCACGTGCCGTGGAGGTTTTATCTTCACGGGTCGTGAAGCCTACTCGACTTCAGTGTGGGGTTGGGGTCGTGAAAAGGGTTTTTTGAAATTTTTCACGAGTAGTGAGACGCACTGACTTCACGGGCCGTGAGAAGCCGTGAAGGTCAGTGGTCGTGAAGGACGTCTGGAAATTGTTTTTTGACATGTTTTAAAAGAAAAACTTTATAAAAATGATTTGGCCAATATTCTGGATTTTCCAGTAGATTAACTTGGTCTTTTGACCATTTTAGAAAACCCCATAATATCCTAACTCACATATTTATATGTATCGGGTGGTTTTGGCATAATAACGCGCACGTGCATATACTTGTGTTGTGTATGTATGAATATGGATTTTCAAAGTGTTTGAAATTCCTAATACATACGTACAAGATTTATTCATTCGTGCCTTGAGTGTTTTAGGTAGTCTCGGAATAAATCTAGTTGGGATATTTTTTGACACGGTTTGGTGTGGCACACCGTGTTGTTTTGTGATGTTTGTTGTGGTTGTTTGTAAATCCGGTAACAATGAGCCCATTAGACCCTTGAGATGTGTTTTGGTTGGTTGTAATTATTTATTCATTCATTTGGTGGTTTGTACCACATTTGGTTTGTAATAATTAATTAATTTATTCGGTTTGTTATATTTAACGGCTTGCATGCCGATTTCTTATTCTTTGTAATTGTAAGAATTAGCTTAGAATAGATTTCGTGGCTTGCACGCTATTTCCTTTTAACCGGGAGGAGGTGTCTTTGCTCAATCTTGGATCCGGAGGTCGGTGGGAGACGCAATGGATCAAGCGGGAGGAGCACGCATCAAGTCATTCGGAGTTAGTCCTTAGATGACTTAGTCTTGTCCGTTGGCTCACGGGCAAGACACATAGGGTTGGCTCGTTACCGGATATGTTTACATGCGTGGTTGTTTATTTATTTTGTTTTTCTTGCTTGGTTGTTTAGTTTCTTCGCAAGCTTGAAAATTTTTCAAAATAAATTAAAACCAAGAGTTTTGAATTGGTTAACAAACCTCGCGCGCCACAACAAGAATTGGTTAAAATTTGTTTTAACCGGAGAAATCAAAACCTCGTTTTTCTCAAAAAGTAAATCACACGCCAACCATAAGATGACACCACCCAAATCTAGTGAAACAAGATCGGTCGTCGAGCATAGCCGAGATCGGTTTTGTGTAACTGTGTGGAAGGTGCGTGTGGCAACTCGCAAGGTCGGTTGTCGAGCTTAGCCGAGCCGGTCATTGGGCTAGAGTACCACCGTGTATCTTGAGGGTCGATTTACAATTCCAAGACTTAAAACGCCTTGGTAGTTGTCGTGCCCATACCGAGCTACCATGGTGGATTAATGAGGAATGGTGTGGAGGGATCAAACATGCCAAATGGGTGCTATGAGTACCTAGGATCCCGCAAGTGTCTAAGAATTGCGATCGTGGATTGCAATTGGTAAAGTATTTACCGGCCTAAGTAGCTCCATGAAGTGATCCGCGGCAAACCCGTCATGGATTGGGGTACTTTGAGGTTCTTGGCCCTTGTTAACATAATTTGTTTTTATAAACAAGTGGGTAATTATTTAACAAGGATTATAATACGTCAAACTAATCAAACTTCGTATTCTGCTTGTAGAATGGCATCTACTAGCACCAACACCAACACCGCAAACATGTCGCTACGACCTTTCCTTGAGAAGGAGAAACTTCAAGGACCGAACTTTATGGACTGGTTTAGGACATTGAGAATTGTCCTACGCCACGAAATGAAGATGGAGGTCTTGGAGTCTCCTCTTCCTGATCCTCCTGCTACCAATGCAACGAGGGCTGTCCGAGACGCGTATGAAAAGCGCGTCAAGGACACTAATGACGTAACCTGCCTCATGCTTACGACCATGAGTCCTGAGTTGCAACGGCAATTCGAGACTGTGAGTGCGTATGACATGATAACGCAGCTGAAGGACATGTTCCAGATGCAAGCGAGGCAAGAGTTGTTCGAATGCGTCAAAGCCTTCGTTGGTTGCCGGATGCAGGAGGGCGGCAACGTGAGTTCACATGTCCTTCGTATGAAGGGCTATGTGGATCAGTTGGAGAAGTTAGGGTTCCCCATGGGGAAGGAGTTGGCGGTTGAAATAATCCTCCAATCCTTGCCTCCATCCTATGGGCCCTTCATTGTGAATTTCCATATGCATAATATGGATAAGACCATAATGGAGCTTCATGGCATGTTGAAGACCGCCGAGTCTAACATGGCCAAGACGAAGCCATCTTTCTCCACCGCCGTCCTTATGATCAATGAGGGTGGCAAGAAGCGGAAGCAACCCGCTTCGTCCTCCAGGGGAAAGGGGAAGGGAAAGGCCAAGGTGGCAACACCAAAGCCTAACCCTATCCCGGAGGCGAAGGGGAAACAAGTGGCTGCAGCTGCCACCTCACCGGAAGAGGCAACCTGCTTCTTCTGCGGGGAAAAGGGTCACTACCGGCGTAGTTGCCCCAAGTACACGGAGGAGCTCAAAAGATTGAGATCTAAAGGTGCCGCTGCCTCCGGTATGTATATGATTGAACTCCATAACACTTCTACTTCTAACGCCTGGGTTTTTGACAGCGGGTGTGGTACTCACATTTGTAATAATGTGCAGGTACTAACAAGAAGTAGGGACCTGGTAGGTGGAGAGCTGGATCTCATCATGGGAAACAAGGCGGTTGTCCCGGTTGAGAAGATAGGAAGTGTGGAGCTTGCCTTTCAATCCGGCTTATCTATTGTTTTATCTAATGTTTGTTATTCGCCCTGCGTGGCAAGAAACATTATTTCTCTATATGCATTATACGACGATGGATTTGATTTTGAATTTAAAAATGGTTCTATTTTGTGTTATAAGAATGGTTCCTTTTATTTCAAAGCATCTCCATGTCATGGCATATATGAAACAAGTGTAAGCTTGAGAAACAATAGATTAATCATGAATGTTGATTCGGGATCCAAAAGTGTTTTGGATAAAATGTCTCTTTGGCATGGTCGGTTAGGCCACATAAACAAGAAACGCATCGCCAAGCTCTAAGCGGATGGGATCTTGGAATCATTTGACCACGGGTCTAATGAAATATGCGAATCTTGTTTATTGGGCAATATGACCAAAGAACCCTTCACCGGTGAATGTGAGAGGGCGAAAGACTTGTTGGATATCGTTCACACTGATGTGTGTGGTCCGTTCAAGCATGCCACTAGAGATCACTCCCGCTACTTCGTTACCTTTATTGATGATTATAGTCGATATGGGTATGTCTACTTGGTGAGACAAAAGTCTGAGACCTTTGAGGTGTTTAAGACTTACCAAAACGAAGTAGAAAATCAACTTGGGAAAAGGATTAAGATGCTTAGATCCGATAGAGGTGGAGAGTATCTTAGTTCCGAATTCCGAGACCATCTTAGAAATTGTGGGATTGTCTCGCAATTAACACCTCCTAGAACGCCTCAATTAAATGGTGTTACTGAGAGGAGGAACCGAACATTGTTAGATATGGTTCGGTCTATGATGTGTCACACGGAAGTTCCCATTACATTTTGGGGTTATGCTATCGATACGGCTGGTAGGATCCTTAACCTTGTACCAACAAAGAAGGTTAAGAGAACACCGTATGAAATGTGGCATGGAAAGGTTCCATCCATTTCATATTTGAAGGTCTGGGGATGTCCTGCCTACGTGAGACGTGAGGTGGAGGACAAGTTGGAGCCTAGGGCCGAAAGGTGTTTCTTCATTGGTTATCCTGCTAGTTCTATTGGATATTTGTTTTACAAACCTTCAGAGAACAAGGTATTTGTTGCTCCAAGGGCGGTCTTCCTAGAAAGGGAGCTGGTATCCAAGAGGGCTAGTGGGAGCAAGGTTGATCTCGAAGAAATTCGAGAGCCTACCGATGTAGAACCTAATGTTGGAACTAGCTCACAACCGGCAACGGTTGAGTCTCAGCATGATGATGCTGGAGATAATGATGTAGATCCGTTACCTCTAAGGAGATCTGGTAGAAGTCGGCATGAGCCAGAGAGATATGGTTTTAACATATCTGAGGGCACCGACATGGTAGTTGTTTATGATGAACCTACCAAATACCAGGACGCTGTGGTGGGCCCTGAGTCTGCCAAGTGGAAAGAGGCAATGGAATCCGAGATTAAATCTATGGCCGATAACCAGGTTTGGGACTTGGTAGATCCTGTACCAGGGTGTAAGCCCGTCGGGTGCAAATGGGTTTTCAAGAAAAAGATCGGCGTAGATGGCGAGGTAGACACCTTCAAAGCCCGACTGGTAGCTAAGGGTTTCACGCAAACTCATGGTGTAGACTATGAGGAAACCTTTTCTCCGGTGGCTATGTTGAAGTCTATCCGGATACTCATGGTCATTGCCGCATTTCATGATTATGAAATATGGCAGATGGACGTCAAAACCGCGTTCCTTAATGGAACACTGTCAGAGGAGGTGTATATGACACAGCCTGAAGGTTTTGTACATCCTGAGTTCCCGGATAAAGTCTGCAAGCTAAAGAAGTCCATTTATGGGCTTAAGCAAGCCTCTCGGAGCTGGAACCTGTGCTTTGATGAGAAAGTCAAAGAGTTTGGCTTCTCTAAAAGCAAGGATGAGCCATGCGTATACATCAGGGCTAGTGGGAGCATAGTTGTATTCCTGGTCCTATATGTAGATGATATTCCGCTAATTGGGAACGACGTCCCAACTTTGCAAGGTGTGAAAGCCTGGCTAGGGAGTTGTTTCTCAATGAAGGATCTAGGAGATGCAGCTTATATTCTTGGGATTAAAATCTATAGAGATAGATCCCGCAGGTTGATAGGCTTAAGCCAAAGTACATATATTGACAAGGTCCTAAAGAGGTTTAGGATGGAGGACTCCAAGAAGGGGTTCATACCTATGTCACATGGTTTGGTATTGAGTAAGACTCAATGCCCGAGTTCCCCAGAGGAACGGGAAGTAATGAGGCGAGTACCTTATGCTTCGGCAATAGGCTCGATCATGTACGCCATGCTATGTACTAGGCCCGATGTCTCTTGTGCATTAAGTATGACAAGTAGATATCAAGCCAACCCTGGTGAGGCACATTGGACAGCGGTGAAGAACATTCTCAAGTATCTTCGGAGGACTAAGGAGATGTTCTTAGTATATGGTGGGGAAGAGGAGCTGAGGGTAACTGGTTACTCTGACGCCAGCTTCCAAACCGACAGGGATGACTGCCGATCTCAATCGGGGTTCGTGTTCCTATTAAACGGTGGTGCTATCTCCTGGAGAAGCTCCAAACAAGACACGGTGGCTGATTCCAAGACCGAGTCTGAGTACATTGCGGCAAGTGAAGCTGCAAAGGAGGCTGTATGGATGAGGAAGTTCATCCTTGATCTGGGAGTGGTTCCTAGCATTACCGACCCTGTTGAGGTTTTCTGTGACAACGAGGGTGCGGTTGCATTGGCAAAGGAACCTAGATCTCACCGACGCACGAGAGTGGAGATATTGTCATCAGCAGAGTACACACGGATAACAACGTGGCGGATCCGTTCACTAAACCGTTATCGCAAACAAAGCACGACGCCCACACCCGTGCTATTGGTATTAGATTTGCTAGCGATTTGGTTTGAGTTTGTATCTTGTATTGTTTGGTTATTGTATTTGATGTATTTACCTTTTTGGGAACATTGAGAAATATTGTATTTATTGTACTTATCGATTATTAAATGGAGATTTGATAATGCGTAAGTTGCGGATATTACTTTAAATCTTTACTGTGTTCCAACTTAGCATGTTTTATTCTTCCCTGAATGTTTTACATTCTAAATGTCCACAATCAGTCATTCTTCATGGGAAGGAAGTCTGAAAGAAGACTGAGGGAAGTGATTGGTCATGTGTCCAATGGTGATTGGGAAACGGGGACGCAATACTTCGCCTGTACTTGAAAGGGGTTTCAAGTGACTGGAGGACCCACACCTGACTCCACTTTGTGGTACTAGTCATGAGTGGATCAGGATGATAATATCATTTCATCCTCATACTGGAGATGCATGTGTCTGCATCACTTTGGTTTGCTTTGCTCTAGTTGCTTTCAAACGCAGTCCGTAACTGGCTGTTATAAAGGGAGTAGCTGATCAGAGTATGATCACTGTGGCAGGCAATGTAGTCAAAGGAATTTGTTCCTCTGTTGAGAGAGATATCCCTGGGCCCCTCGATGATTGGGCGCTGACACCAAAATGCATGGTCGTGCTCGAGTGTGCAGTGATTTGAGTAATCGATTGCAACTCGTATGTTTTGGTCAACACCAATCTTAATCGAGAAACATAATCATGAAGGACTGAGAATGACTTAGTACCATGTCTCACCTTCACATGGATATCGTGAACAAAGGGATGATTGATCACTTATCTATAGGACCATCTCAAACCTGTTAGGTTGTGATTTGTTACTTGTCAGGGATGACATACCTCGTACAGACTTGGGGGCAGAGATGTCTTGCTAGAGGCCGCTCTCTGTCGGTGATGCTTTAGGATACGGTGTGTCATGTGCAAGTGAGAGTCTGTTGGAGAATGCCTACTTACACACGTATGTCGGGTCACTGCCAATGATATGCGGGCCTATTGGGTCATACACCTAACTTCTACCCAAATAGCCCTAAATGGAAACAGCTGGTCAAGATGGTCAAATTCCAGTTGACCTAGGCTTCACGACCGTGAAGGATGCTCCACGGGTCGTGAAGCAAGGTGTCCCCACGAGTCCTTACACGAGCATTATGGGTCGTGGACCAGAGTGGCTTCACGGTCCTTCACGGACCGTGAAGGGGATCGTGAAGGATAAATGCGCCACAGATACCTCTACGACTTGTAAAAACACGGCACGGGCCGTGGAGCTTTTAAGCTTCACGGGCCGTAATAGCCCGTGAGAGGTCGTGAAGCTCGGAATACTAAGTGGCACTTGATTCTCATTGGCTTGTTGATGTTGGTCCAATAGGAATTAAGAGCTTGGCCGGCTAAGTGAGAATGAGGTCGGTTTTTGAGGTCTTTATAAGGCATTAGCCTTATAAGCCTTGGATCCTTTTGTCAATTTCTCCTCTCATACACACTTAAGCTTCAAAGGTTGTTCTTGTGAGGTATCTTGTGTGTGTTTCCAGAAAATCAAGAGGGTATTACAAGTGCATCAAGATCTTGGTGATTGTTGGTGACTTGCTTTGCTAGCACAAGGGTAAAGTTTTGGTGTATCACTTCGGTGGAAGATCTTGAGGGCTTCTTCTTCAAGAGTTTGATCATCCCAAGCATACACAACCTTTCCAGTAGCAAGGAGCTAAGGAGGAAGGTATAAATCTCTTACCTTTGTGTTGTTTCTTTTGGTTGCATGCATTGTCTTCAAGCTTTACCATTTATGGAGTTCATGGAAACTTTTGTTTTAAAACCCGTTTTATTTGCTTCCGTTGCGTTCCCGTGTTCATGATAAACTCCTACAATTCCTTCATTCTTGCAAAACTGGTCAAACTCCCTTGAACAAAACTCCAAACCATTGACCGTTCTTGACCATTTAATCTTCTTCCCAACCTGATTTTCTATAAGAACTTTCCAATCCTTGAATTTCTCAAACGACTCACTCTTGTGTTTCATGATAAACACCCACGTCATCCTTGAGTAATCGTCTATGATTGACAAGAAGTATCGACCACCATCAAGTGAAGGTACTTGAGACGGACCCAACAATCAGCATGAAGGTAATCAAAGGATGACTTTGTTCTATGAACACCTTTTGAAAAACTCACCCTCCGTTGTTTTCCAAATATACAATGTTCACAAAGACCCAACTTAGCCACTTTATGACCTCCAAGAAGCCCTCTTCTGCTAAGAATTACCATTCCTTTTTCGCTAACATGACCCAACCTCATATGTCATAAGTGAGTCAAATCTGACTCTGTTTTGTCAGAAGTTGAGGCTTTAGCGGCTGACCCAACAACTGTGGTTCCTTCTAAAATGTACAAGGTACTCATCTTGATACTTTCATGACCACCAACGCACCCTTGGTAACCTTGATCACTCCACCTTCACCGCTGTACTTGAACCCTTTAGAGTCCAAAACTCCTAAAGAAATCAAGTTCTTCTTCAAGTTGGGTACATGACAAACATCGGTTAAAGTTCTCACCATTCCATCATGCATCTTGACGTTTATTGACCCAATTCCGACCACTTCACATGAAGTGTTGTTACCTATTAACACATGCCCTGCTGAAACACTTTCATACGTATCAAACAAGCCCCTATTTGTTGTCATGTGATAAGAACATCCCGAGTCAAGGACCCATTCATATGGCTAACTTTGTAAATCAGCAACACTTTGACAATCAGTAACTGAAAGTACCAAATCAATCTCTGAATCTGAGTCATCCTTTACAACAGTAGCGGACACTTTGTCTTTTCGTTTAGGATACTCATTTTTCCAATGACTTTGTTCTTTGCATATATGACACACATCTCTGGGATTCACCTTAGATCCTCTACTCTTGGATCTTGATCGACTTTTTCCTCTCCATTTTTCTTTCCCCTTGTCTGATCGACTTCTTTCTCTGCCTCTATCACCATCAACAACAGATAAACCAGATGAATGACTTTCAAATCCATTACCATTCCCACAAGCCTTATGACGAAGCTCTCTTGAATGCAAACTCGATCGGACCTCTTCCAACGTAAGTGTATCTCTGTCAACAACAAAAGAATTAACAAAATTCTCATAGGACAGTGGCAAAGAAACCAACAGCACAAGAGCAGCAACTTCATCATCGATCTTGACATCAACGTTCTTTAAATCCATGAGAATAGAGTTAAGCTCATCAAGATGCTCCTTCAAAGTCATTCCTTCCTTCATACACAACGAGAACAACCGTTGCTTCAACAACTTGTTCATTAATGACTTTGTCATGTAAAGGCTCTCTAATTTCAACCACAAAGACGCTGCAGTCTCCTCATCTGCTACCTCATATATCAAATAGTGATAACAAGATGGTTGAATGAGCCTTCTCATCTTGTTGAGCGTAATCGGACTCTGACATGTCATCCGGCCTTCGACCCGCCAAAGGAGTCCATATGCCCTGTTGTTTTAGGAGAGCCCTCATCTTGATTCTCCACAAGCTGAAGTTGTTTTTACTCGTAAATTTATCAATCTTGACAAGAGAAGGCATTTGAAATTTAAGAACAGTACAGCACTTCACCGAAATTTCAATTGATTTCAAAAAACTTGTTAAAACCCAGTCTCAACAATCGACAGTTACAACCTGCCAAACTTCAATCGAAACAGACTTCAATCGACTAATTCACAACGCCCTGACTAAAATCGACCACCAATTTCTGTCTCAAACAACCAGTCGATGATTTCTTGGGTTCAATTTACCACAGTCGCTCCACCTTGAATCGAGTACCCTTCAATTTCAATTATTACTTTCGACTCCCGCTTGAATCGACTATCAAGAACAACGAAAAAAAAAATTGCCCAGATTGGTGTTGACACCAACTTAGAGTCGCACTTCATCTTTTTGACGCACCCCAAGACCGACGTACACAAAATCGACTGCTTTGCCTTCTTCCCGTCGACCTCCACCTTGAACCGGGACTTCAAGATTGACGCAATTAACTGCCAAGACTGCAATCGCCAGATGCAATTTCGATAGAGAATTAATTCCTTTTAATCGATTTCCTTCAATTGGAATCAATATCTCGATTGACACCAGTTATCAATCGAGAAAAGAAATGAGACTGTTTCAATCGGTCTGTTCAAACTTCGAGAATCAAGAAGACGAATTCTAAAGGAGCGTGTTAATCATAACCACGCTCTGATACCAATTTGTTAAGAAAATTGGAGAAATAATTTTATTGATCTGAATAAAATCTTGAAATGAACATATTACAAACTAAAGTACACTGCTCCTATTTATACTACATGACTAGAAAACTGAAATGCTAACAACCTCTAACAAACTTATAAACTGATGACTGAAACTGACTTCTTGAAGATGACTACTTATTGCCTCAAGCTGACCTATTAAGCTGACTTGACTGTTTTCTTCAAGGTGACTGTTTTCAAGCTGACTTACATATCTGTATTAAAGACATCAGATTTCACAATCTTCCTTAGTTTCTTTTCTTCACCTTTAGTTTCTTACTAAAGCCCAATTAGATAAGGGTCCATTATGTTATTTTAGTGAGGTCCATAAAAATTTATATATATAGTAATATTAAAAAAAAACATAGTGGTGTGAAGACACCCTACTGAATATAATGTGGGTTCGCCTCTGGCGCATTGCCTAGACTTGATGTTGGAGGATATTGGGAAGCAGATTCCTAGGGTGAAGAATGTTTTAAAGAAGGCCATTTTATCAAATGGGTATATATATCAAATGGCCATTTTATCACAAACGAAAGAAACTTGCATCGGCCGGCCATCACAAGATTTGCCACATCTTTCATCACCCTTGCCCAGATCCACAAACAAAGAAACAATTTGAGGAAGATGGTGACTTCTCGAGAGTAGGAAGATAGCAAGTGACTAAAGAAGCGATGGACAAAAAAAATAAAATCTTACTTTTTGCAACAAACCTTTTGGAGGAATATACTTTATTCTCTCAAGTTGACGGGCCCTCTAGTGAAAGTTCTTAGACTAGTTGATGGAGAAAAGAATCCGGCCATGCATCTATGAGGCAATGGATATGGCTAAGGAGGAAATTCGTGATAGTTTTCCGAATAGCGAGGATGACTACAAGAAAGATTTTGAAATTATAGATCATAGGTGGGAATGTTAACTACACAAACCCCTACATGCTGCCGACCATTTCTTGAACCCAGGAATTTTTTATGATGAAGTTCGTGGAGAAATTTGTGAAGAAGTTGAGAATGGTTTGTATGAATGCATATTGAGGCTTGTTCCCGACTCACATATTCAAGACAAGATTTCAGATGAGTTGGTTAAATACCGAAAGGCAGAAATACTCTTTGGTATTAGCTTGGCTATAAGGCATAGGAAGACAAAAGCACCCGGTAAAAGAAATGCTAGTTTAAGTTCTAAGGTAACTTATATTAATTATTGAATATCAATTATAGTATATGACTTTATATTCATTTTGCATTTTTTATAGCGGATTGGTGGGCAATGTCGATCTTCGGCTCCGAACTTGAAGAAATTTGCCATACGGGTTCTTAGTCTCACTTGTAGTGCTACAAGTTGCGAGAGGAATTGGAGTGTTTTTCAACATGTTACTTATTTTACATGTTTTTAAAATATAAAATGCTGTTATTTTGTATATTTTTGCATAATCTTTTTTTAAATAGTTTATTTGGTTCTTTTTCTTGTAGCTTCACACCAAGAGACGAAATAGATTGGCACAATCTAGATTGAATGATATGGTGTTTGTGAAATTCAATCGTGCCTTGGAGGGCCGAGCTAAAAATAAGGAGGGGCATCAATGAGTGATTGATGGGAAGAATGAAAGGTGATGAAGAATATGATTAGGCGGTGTTTGTTGGTGAAGATCTAACGTGGGGTGACGTTGCTAATGCTTCCGGTGCATATGAGCCTAGTTATCTAACTAGAGCATAAAAAACAAGGAATGATGGTGCCGGACCATCAAAAAGTGATAAAGGAAAAGCTCTTGCGCATACTTCTAGGCCATCTCGTAGAAGCTTGGTTGATGAAGATGAGATGGAAGAAGATATTGGAGTTTCTAGTGATGAGAGAGATCATGTTGTCCAAGTTGATGATGACGACGATTTAAAGGATTTTTAGTGATGAGGAGTGAAGAGTAGGAAAACACTTTGTTAATCTCACTTTAGTACCATATTTTAGTAAAGAGGATTTAGACTATTTTTGGTAATTGGTATCACCGTCCAAGTAATGGCATATAAGTATTTAAGTTTAAGTATTTATAATTATAAGTAATTATATATATATATATATATATATATATATATATATATATATATATATATTTTGGTGTTTAAGTACTCGGTTTTGAATATATGCATATTTATGTAATATACAAGAATCATGTATTTTTTGTGACTTTTGGGCGCTTCGTGTGCTTAAAGCGAGCACTTTTGCTTAGCGCTTCGGCTTTTGGGACCCTTAGTGCTTCAGGGCGCTTTACGCCTTTTTGAACGGGAACAGAAACAGAGTCTCAAACAAAACAAATGCCTGCTTTAAGTGAAGAAGGGGAAATTGAGATGAGTGAGGAGGATGATGATCCTGCTTTCCAAGATATAGAGGGCTTCAGCTTTGCAAATGAAATGGAACAAGCTCCTCAAGAACCTAGAATGGTTGCTAAATGTGATGATTACTTAATGCCTTGGAACATTGAAAAGCATAAACAAGAAATGAAAAGGCAAAGTGCTAAAAGGATTAAAAAGGCAGTCAAAAAGTTTGATATCTCAAGGGTTTCACAAGGGGTTACTGAAGAAGTTCACAACTTGTTTCCTTCTCTTCCTAGACAATTCAAACAATTTGATGTTGACATACTTGAACAAGAAAAACAGAAAGAAGCAGTAGAGAAGCTAAGAAAAGAATCCGAATGGTCTCTACCGGAAAATATTAGAATACCTGCTACTCCTCCAATTACACAACAGACGATCCAAGGCTAGACAGAATGAATATGTTTACAAGAAAAACCAGTCTTGATCCAGTCTGGAGAGATTATTCAGTACCGTTCTTAGAAGACATAATTTTGATGATATTTGCTGAAAATCTTGAAGAAAGAACTCCTCCAGAGCTGAGACATCTTGATGACACGCAAAAGAGAAGATATGAACATATGCTTAACTTCTGTAAGACTCCAAAACAACAAATCATATATGAGTATCCTATCACAAAGCTTCTACTTGTAGCTGTTCACAAGTCAATGGGTTATCAGTTTGCTTCTTACATTGTGGAAAGAGAGAACGGCCAGAACTATGAGTTCAACGAAGGCACGTCCAACTGCACGACATCAATTTTATATATGACTATCTTTCCCGAAAGACCAACAAAATGTTTGAAGAGCAATTTGGTAGAAATGCATTGATGAACTACATGAGAAACTTAATGGAGTTTATTGAAGAGCATGATCTTCAATTGGGAGTAGAAACAATCATATCAAAGTTAATCTTCTCAAGCCTGAGCAAAGCCATCCTGATCTAGAGAAGCTTAAGGAGTTAAAAATAATAGAAAAATGGCATGAAAGCTTCCAAGGTGAATAAGGGGTTGTGTTCATAAATTCACAAAAACAGAAAACATTTGTACGAATCTCAGACTTAATGGGATATTCTAATGACACCCTGAGAATGCTCTACAACATGCTTGAACAAAAGGTGGTGGATGCTAATACTACAATGCATCAAGCTGAAAAGATCAAATCCTCAAGATTGTAAGCAAAATCAAGAAAGCACTTGAGAGCAGGAGAATGGTCAGAAGATGGCACGTGTCATTCGGTATACGGAACAAGCATCTTGATGATAGATAGAGTTTTATTTTGTAATAGTTTTCTGTCCTCACTTAGGGGGAGATTGTTAGATATGTAAAAGTGAGGGTGAAGACTTGTAATATCCCGAAAGTATATATAGGGATATGGTCCTTGTAATTCTCTAAGTTTTCTAATGACAATACAAATTCTCTCAAGGTGTATGTGTGTGTAATTCGATATTCTCTCATTACATTCACTAAGTTCATAGATTAGATCTCTTCATCACTTGATTTCATAGTTATCGTTATCGTTCTTTCTTTTCTTATTTTATAATACTTTTACTATTATCCACAACTCTTAAAGTTACGGTTATTGTTCTTTTCTTATTTTAACTGTCTTTTAGTTTGCGACCATTTTTTTTCCTTCCTATTAACCTCAAATCCTCATATTCTAAATCATGCTTGTGGTCAAGAATCAAGGCATTTTGACCATATCGGCATGCGAGAGACAAGTTGGGCTTGTCATTTTTGGTGTACTTATAGCCTATTTACTTTAGTTTTTTTTATTCGGGTTGTCATTTAAACGATTGTATCTTTGTTAGTAGCACTATTTATTTCACATATTTCACCATTTGTTACAAGGTTGAATCACCAAGGACTTCAATTTCTTAAAAAGAAAATTAAAAATTTAAGAATAAACCAAAATTATATTGTTAATGAGTTAATAAAGATCCGCACGTTGTAGCGGACAAAAAATAAAGACGTATGTCTAAAAACTAACATGTAAACACAAGTATTTGAAAAACAAAAGTAAACAATTAGGTTTGGACATATGGTTAAACTTTATTTAAAAGAATTCACTTCGCTTTTACAAAATTTTGTTCGAATTGTAAGGTTTACCAATTATAAAAAGGTTTTCTCTACACGTATAAACCTTAGCAAAAACTATTAAACATATAGTTGTAATCAACTCATTATTATCTTTTTGATAAATGTGAACGTAAAATAATCGTATCCAACAAAATGTACTTTTCAGTACTATGACTTTAAGAAATATATATTTTGTTGAACAAATACTGTATAATGATAAAATTAATTTTAAAATATAAAGAAAAGTGTGACCGTTAGAAATATATAAATATATTTACATCAAGCATTATATTTTAAAAGTTATAAAAAATCAAAGTATATGTAAAATTAATTAGATTAATATAATAGTAATAATAATGAAAGCAATGTAAAACGTATTATGCGCTAAATGAAAAAAAAGGGTTATATTGATCTATTCAACAAAAGGAAATACATCAAGGGCTAAATGAAAAAAAAAAGGAAAAATGCTAACGGTTAGAAACGAACAGATATCCAAAGCTTTAAAACACCACCAACTTACCACCCCGACCAAAAGGAATTTTGTTAATATCTATATATGGCTCTTTAAATATATAACATATATGAATGTTATATTATATAATGAGGATATGACCACCAAAGAAGCAGCTTTTTCAGTTTTTAATGACCAAAGAAAAAATTAATTTTAGCCCAGGATCTTTTATGAGATCAAAATTTTCAAAAGAAATATTTCAACCCAATTGAAAACCATTTAAGAAACTAGTTTACAGGCTCGGTGCACACACGAGTATTGTATAAGCAAACTTGAAATACATCAAAACCAAATAGAATAATGTAAGAAGCATACATGTTCAAAAAATTTCAATAATGTACCTAAAAAATCAAATTATATATTTAAAGTACTTTATGCATAAGTAAACTTAAAAAA
Organism: Pulicaria dysenterica; assembly: GCA_947179395.2. Lineage (NCBI taxonomy): Eukaryota > Viridiplantae > Streptophyta > Magnoliopsida > Asterales > Asteraceae > Pulicaria > Pulicaria dysenterica. The sequence goes on from OX359288.1 coordinate 26,254,843, forward strand.
CGACACAATTGAATACAAACCACGTTCAAGTATATGTATAACGACAAACAGTGAAGGGGCGATCTAACAAAATAAGAAAAAAAACAAATATGCTCTAGACACAAATTCTTAAATCAATCAAAAGCAACAATGTTCTAGTAAACAACTATTACTTGGTCAACCGGAATATTGAGAATGTTTTTTATGATAGATGGCATAAACTATTTATAATATATAACAATTGGCAAAGCTAAACATGCGCCTGTGATACTGTTCACAAAAGGGCTTTTCTAAAATACGCAGATAATAAATATATACTATAACTACAAAAAAGTAAACTACTTGATTCTTGGTCCAGCTGGTTAGTTCCTTCCTTCTGAATTATTAAGAAGGTCATCAGTTCGATGCCTCACTCCCTCTACTTTTTTTAAGCCTTTTCCTCTTTCCCTAATTCGCTCCCTTCTTTTTACTTTTTTTTCTTATTTGTTTTTTGCCAACGCATATGATCTAATTTGGGCTTTTCATTTACCATTTTTAATTCGTTTTTATTTTTATATTAAAACAATTAGTTTTATATAATTTTTTATTATAACATTTAATAAATAATGTTCAGTTAATATACGAACATCTATCTATGGTCGTCTCATTTGTATTTTTACTTCGATATAAATTTTTTATAGTAACATATTTTTTTAAAAACATAATTTTAAAATCCATATTACTAAAAAAGTCACTGTGCATGTCATATATATTTATGACCTTTACTATTGATTTATCATGAATATTACGCTATTGTTGTTAGTTATTATTACTTTATTGCATCATATCCTTTTTGTGACTATTTGAATTGTATATATATTCACACCTAATTGAATATAACTAAAAATAAGACAATTCATACATTTAGACAAAAAAAAAATATTAAAATGACCAAATTTGATAAACTAACAAACTTCAATCTACTTAATAAAATATATACGTTTCAAAATCCCGCAGCAAAGCGCGGTATCAAAAACTCGTTTAATATAAATAACAACTAAAACATTGTCATATCTAGAGAATGGAAATCGAAGTTCACATGACTAATCACTTAGTCACGAATTTAAGCGTACATATATAACAGGAAGAAATGTAAAATAAACATACAAATCTGTGTACACATGACGACATGAGTATTACATGACTAAACCTGTAATCCAATAGAGAAACGTTTAATATAAGTCAAATCAAGTACCTACCAATCTAAAACACTCTTCGGTGTTTGAAGAACTATAATGCTTTTAAGGTGAAATTAAACATTAGTTTCCCCTTACATAGAAGGTGATGTTTAGACCGGAAACCACAGCCTTTTGGTTGGTAAACCACCCTAATACCAGTGGGCACAAATAAAAGTGTAAAGTAGAATGTCTAATTATCTCTATTTGTTGATCAAATAACCATGTTATTATTAAAACCATGTTAGTTGTTTAGAAAATACATCAAAAACCTCCTTAATGCTATTTCACTAGCCTTAGATAGCAACTTGTGCATTCTTGTTTCAATTAGTATACTTGCGAATGCTTAGATACTAGATATATGAAAACAAAAACACTTACTAACACAAATTTACATAAACCAATAATAATGAAGATATCAAAAGTCATAAGCTAGATGAAGGTACATACCCTTGCATATGCTACAATGGGATGTATGACAACATATATTTTCTCAGCGACCTCGACCGAAAGTGGTTCCTCTATTGTTTTGGTGAGTGGTAATAGGTTATCTAGTATCTACCGACTTTGTTTAGCACCCTTGAATGTCCATCCTAAAAAACACTGTAATGAAAACAACACATTAAACAACTAAATATTCAACTACCATTGTAGCATATGCAAGTGGTATTCTCTTACTTTCCCGTCCACAGCGTCTTTAGCGGAAGCTGCTTTATCTTCTCTCTTACATGTTATAACATCCTTAGAATTTATCTTTTTAGTGTTAGTGTGAATGTAGAGACTTAATATTTACAACAATAAAGATTATAATGTAACATATATTCTATTTGGAATAGTGACATTGTATGCATACTTTTACAGCATATTGTAAAATGGGATAATGGATTATTTATGATTTGATTTATTAATTCAATGTATAATATTTAAACAGTTTTGGAAAGAGTACAAATTGGAATGAATATAATTTTCACTTAATTAGAGGGAATGATTTTGTAATGAACTACCCTTGTAAAGCAACTAAAAAAAGTGAAAAGACAATGTATGTAATACATTGAAAAAATACCTATTAGCACCACCAATTAAACACCAACCATAGATCCTGACTCAAATCAAGAATTTTTAAAGGCACTCTAGTCCATGTGGGAGAATCATAGAAATTTTTGTATAAATATCTCTCCAATAACTTGCTACTAACCATGAACCAAAACCCTTATCTAAAAGATGGGTAATGTCATAATAAAAGTAAAGAAAACTTTCAAAGCTAATGGACAGATATAACATGAATGAAATCATGTCTTGTGGACATGGTAGAAAACAGAGTTACTCATAAACTAACTCTAGCCAAATATGGATTAAATTATAAACCCTTGTGTTTTGATGTGCATATTAGAAACAATTGTGCTTTGAAATGGAAGTAAAATACTATAAGTATAAAGTCAATTGCTTGTTAAATGTTTTTATTAGTTTTAACGCAAAACATTACCTCTTTTGTCTCGCTTATTCTGCTTGTTCTTCTCTCAAGTTTCGGTGGTAACTGCGATTTAAGACAATTTACAAGTGAACATAAACTTTTTATTTCAACAGAAAATTTCAAGTAATATATATGTGTACATATGTAGCTACATACTTGTAACTAGAAGATTATGAGACATATCTCATAAGACCATGTGCATCCAACCCTCACTTACCCTCCCAAATCCATTGCCACATCATCATCCACATCATTTCTACTTCCAACCCTCTCAAACCCTCAAACCCCTGTATCCAACCCATACTTACCCTCCTAATATTTTATTATTAAAAATAAAAGAAAAAAAAGTGTTTGTGTGTGTGTCAGAGCATACCCTCACGGGTTGTTGAACCAGTGCAAGAATGAAGGGCTCTTGAACCCGTGCATGTGCGATGGAAGCCGCTCCAACCCACACCTACCCGTGGGTGAGCCAGAGAACCGATGCGCTCGGTCTAATGGCTTCAGTACTTATCTGCAACTTCCTAATTGCATATCAGTATATTAACATCAGCTTCGTTTATTACATCTAAACTTCTTTTATTACATCTAAACTTCCAGCACTGCACATGAAGGTAACATAACTATTGTATGATTAAGCCTTCTACTTCTTTAGCTCCTAAAATGCAAACACAATGTGAAAGTTGTGATTATATAACTAATTTCATATCAAAATCCACAAATATAAAGGCCACAAGCTTCAAGAATAAGTACCTTATGGATTTTGACATTCACTAATGAATCGCCATCAAAATGAAGAAAGTTCATGGTTGATCATGTACATAATCTCTCCATGGTTGTATCATGTAATGATCCTTTGCCAATGTATTCCTACAACAATGTAAAAATCCCTGACATTAAATAATTGAGGAAAAGATGTTAGATTAACGTAAAAAACTGCCCAAGGTTAAATTGACCTTTGTTTACAATTGATTACTCAAATAAATTGACCTTTGTTTCATTTATAGCTGGATTTGCTTGTCCTATTGCCAGAAACTTAACACTTGACAAAACATTGTAATCTGAAATTTAATCAATTATATAAAAAAAATTACAATTCTTAATTTCATCCATTACCTTGTGCTTGCAGTGAAAATGGTTTCTGATGATTAGAGTAAGAAGAATAAAGAGCATTGGCACCATAGTGAACCCAATCACAAACAAATTCAAGGCCAGTAACTCATAAATCGAATAAGCATCACAAAATTGAAAAAAGAAGAGAAAAACATATTACCCGTATCAATGGAAGTAAATTTAAACTACAATACGGTTAAGTAGAAAACCCTTCTAAATACATCAATTTATGTAAATAAAAATAAAGTACATACTATAAATAAAAATTATAATAAAATACAAACTATAGATCCATTATAACTATCAAATGTCAGTATGAAAAGCACTAACAGATTCAAAAGAAATTCGAAAACAATAAGATTAGCAATAAAGTTCTTCGTTAAATACTACTTATCAAGTTATTACAACTAAAAATCCTTTAAATACTTACAAAATGTTAGTGAGAGTCAATAAAACTAAATATATCACCATTAAACCTTTGCTCATATTAAGAAAACATACATAGAACCTTCAACTAATCGATTTTAGTAATACTATAAAACAAACTAGTTTATTGACCCGTGCACGCACGGGTATTTCGAAAGTGTATTTGAGATATTAAAATTTTCAAATAAAAATAATGCAATAAATGAAATATCACCGAAAACTTTTAATATTTTTTACTTCTAACACGTGCAACGACAACATATAAATGACCATGTGTAAACACAGGTTTCCTGAGGAATAAACCGACTTCTGAAAGTGATTGTACTTGACTTTTGTTAATCGTCATAGCAAAACACAACATTAGAGGAAATTGTCTTCTTTGAAACTTAATCGAAAGTTTTGTATCTGATGAAATCATTTTCATTTAGGAATACCCACTACTATTAATGGATAACAAAAAATTAAGAATATACTAATTTTAAAAAAGTGTGATTTTACAATAAAATTTACTCCAAAACGTAGATAAAAATGAGACGGTCGTAAATATATAATTATTTTTTATCTAAACAAATTATATCACAAGTTAATAAACATAATTTATAAACAACCTATAATTAATTACATTAATTTACATTTTTTTATAACCCTCTCATATTTTCTTAAAAGTCCCTCAATGTTTTATAAATTCCCCCTCACAATTTTCATCAAACCCTCTCTAATTTGTTTAAAATTGAATCGATCAATTTTGCAATTGATTTAAAATTTGGAATCTTGCCAAAATTGTTTTTGATAATGGATTAATTTTGCAATTGAGGGTTCTTATTGGTTAATTAAGATTGATTTAATAATTATTTTTAGAAAATTTGCATGTCTTTTATTTATAGATATAGATGAAGATGTGACCTAGAACAACTTGACGCTTCATTCTACTCACTGAATCAATTCTGGCGTAGAAGATGATTACGGTTCAATTTATTGTTGGTGTGAATAATGATGAAAAGCAAACCCGGAATGGACAAATGATAAATAAGTAAATAAGTAACAGAGTTTGAAAGCCATACCGAAACCTCAAGGTTTCCAAAGTTGAAACGTTAGAAGGAACATAAACTCAATACATTCTTACCCCGTTTCTTCAATATGCTATAACTTTCACACATTGCTATGTAATTATCTTTACTTTAGTGAATTTTATTGTAATTTTAGATACAAAAGCAATTTGTTTGACTCTCAAAAGGATTACTTTCTCAAAAGAAGTGTAAGCAAGCAACCACATTCAAATATGATAGAAAACATCATTCTTGTTGGGTTGATGTTGATGGAAGTTGTAATATATGCTATGATGCTTGTACTCCATTATAACAACAGTGTTCGTGAACCTTGAATTGAAATGAGAGGATGATTGATTGATAAGAGTTGAAAATACATAATCCACAAACTAAACTTAAAATGCACAAAAACCACAACAGGAAATTAAACATTTTGGTTAAATTGAAATTTTTTGTTGGAAATCACCTTCGGGTGTATTCACGAACATCACTTTCGGGTGTATTCAATGTGAGAGAATCAATCGAAATGAGATACACCAAATACTTTGGGATGAAATCGGCAATGAAAGAAGTGGAGAGAATCACTTTTCGACTAAGGAAATTTTGAAGCGAAGAGTGAAGGTGGAAACGACTGTAACATGTTGGGTTACAGTGCAAGAAGGGATCGGGTACCATATGAGTTTAGACCAGGGTGTTCTTTTAAGTTAAGTGGATATTTCTAAAATTGTTTTGTAAAGCTAAAGGATTTTGAAATTGGAGGTTTTGATTGATTAATAGAGGTTGATTTAATGGTGTTGAGTTGATTATTATGTAATGGAATGGATAGCAAAGTAACATGTATATATACACAAATATAATGGGCTTCTAGGCTTTACATGAGCAAAGCAAAATAGTTTCATGATTCAGTTTTTAATGGCAACCATGGATCGAGTGCCGTTCTTGAGGGTAACATAGTTGTTTCGTCAACCCAACCTTTGTAAATAGTACCAAAACCTCCTACGCCCAAAACCATATCGGATTTGAAATTTCTAGTGCAAGCTTTCAAATATGAAAACGAATAAACCTTTAAATCCGCCGCCAGCAACACCTCACAAGTTGTCTGCTTTCTCAGGGCCTCTGCTTAGGGGTGTAATCGAGCCGAGACAGCTCGTGAGCTACTCGGAAAATACTCGAAATCGACTCGTAGTGAACCGAGTCAAGCTCGAGCTCGAGCTACTCAAGTAGGCTTTCGAGCCGAGCTCGAGTTCCATATTACTCAGCTCATCAGGCTCGCGAGCCTAATCGAGCTTCTACTAATTTACCCTTTTACCCTTTTATATATACATAAATTACATACTCGAGTAGGCTTTCGAGCCGAGCTCGAATTCCATATGTGTTTTAACATTTATTGCTGCAAAGTTTTATTAAATTAAAATTCAGCCGAGTCGAGCTCGAGAGTGTCGAGTACTTATTCGAGTCGAGCTCGAGCTTGGAAATTTAAACTCGACCGAGCTCGAGTCGAGTTTCGAGCCTCGAGCTCGAGCTTGGCACTGTGCCGTCTCGTCTCAGCTCGATTACACCCCTACCTCTACTGCCGGGCTTGTATGGAAGTGATTTCATTTCACCTCTGTCAATTCTATGCAGAAGAAGATCTGCCAAGCTGCCTGCTCATTCAATAAATAGAATGTTAGATTGTGAGCTTTGTAGGACGGAGTCTGTATGCAGTAGAAATAAGTTTTCATTAACTTCCAACAACTCATTTAACCAATTTCTAATTTTAGTTGAGTTTTGTATTTGATTCATGAGAGGTGATTGATTACCTTCAGCTCATCTCTGCGGACAAAATGTTGTTGGTCGCCCTTGTTCTGTAAATCAGATAGCAAATTTGTTAACCTTTCAAAAAGAAACAATATTATAGCTTACTAATTGTGTAGTTATAGGTTGCTATATTGTCTTGTACTACTAGATTGCAAAGGTCGAAGTTGTTCTCATATGTTGCTTTCGACAGCTTCAAAAATGCAAAGGTATGATGTTGTTTCACTAGGTTCTTGGCTTCAAAGCATTCTGGAAATTAAATCAAAAAACACAAACACAAACAATCAAAACAAAAAACAGATTTGGTATCATAAACAAAAAATTGAAACTTACCATGGAATTGGAAACCGTCGATGAACACAGAATCGGAAGAAACCATAAAATCGAAAGAAACCCCAGTCGATGGTAGAGATGGTGTCGGAATTCAGATATGGAAGCCCCATGTGAAGAAATCCTAGAAACCCAAAATCGAAAGAAACAACAAATGAAACCCCAATCGATGAACATGTTGATATTATTAGCTGCTGCTATGACTACCCCATTTGATGTTGTGAAGATCGTTTACAGTTATTTACGCGAGAAGTCGAAACATCACAGAACCCAAAGCTCAAATTTTTGGGATTGCATGACACGTCAGATTTGTTGTATCTCTAACTAGGGTGAGGATCCTCTCATGTTTGAGTCAAACATGACCCATCATATTCTCTTACAAAGATGAGAGTAGACCCTACAAAAGGGACTCGTTCTTTACTAATATAAAAGATCCACTCTCATGTTTGTGAGAGAACATGATGGGTCATGTTTGACTCAAACATGAAAGGATCCTCACCCCTCTAATTGAGCTTGATTTAAAAATTAGAGGTTAATTACAAAGTACACCTAGGATATAATACTTATTCATTTAGTATATATATAGATAGATTTTATGAATATGAGGAAAAAGTATACGTATCATAGTCTTTCTTTTTTCCAAACTAATGTAAACTTTGAGAATTATATACATACATATATATCAAATAGGGTTTTAATTGGCGCCAATCATTGTACAAAATTTCATTAATAATATGGCTAATCATTGTGTGTCAGTGTTGTAGTCAGCCATTGACTTGGCCTTTAAAACCGGCACCTCAAATACAGGTTTTAAATTAAAACCGGCAAAAAAAAAAGACACTTAGTTTAAACAGTATTATTTGTGAAAAAAATTCACATAGTACACACTTATTCCTCTCCTCTACTTTATTTTCTGTAACACCCTTGCCTATAATTTTCTATCCCCTTCGATGACCCATCTTTTCACTCACCAGATTCTGTTTGGTTTGTGATATACGGAGGTAGACAACTGAGGACGGTGGTGCCGATGAGGTGGGTTTTGGTGTCTTTTTGGTTCTAGACAACGGTGACAACCCCATGGTGGTAGACGGTGAAGTGGTGTCTGTTTTATGGGGTAGATAATGGGCGACGGCGGGCGACGATGGTAACAATGGCAGGTAACTGTAACCGGAGGTGGACGCAGGAGTTCACCGGAAACTAAATTTTACCTATCATATGACAACTTATCTGACATTTAGTCTTATGTGAAGAAAACATTAAAAGACCAAAAAATTAAATAGATCCTACATAAAGTCAGATGTATATTAAAAAGAATATAAATGCAAAATTTAATGTCCAATTAGAAGTGGTAAAACAGCCATAAGATCGACTTCACCATTAAATTTTTGTAAAGAAAATCATTCGAGCATCATGCATTCTTATTCATACGTATATATTGGTAAATAAGCCATATCATACATTCATGCGTATTTATAAAAAAATCATGCATATTTATGAAGCAATAGGCGCTCAAATCGTATAACATATGTAGTAGTATGGGTTTGAATGTTTTGTACTTAGTTGTAGGTATGGATAAGAAATGAAGCAGTTCATGAGACACTTTATCTTGTTGTTTGTGTCTCACGGATGACACCAAATATTACTACACATTGATCCTGTGGGTGGTTTTAGATGATCGTTTGCGCCATTTTCCATCTTCCCGAATATGGACCATATGCTACAAACATGAAGGAAACCCATTAGAAGGGGAACCGAGGCGGAAGCTCCGGGATCCACCCTCCAACGCTCAACTCAGAATTTGTATACCACTACTAAAATATATATCAGATTATATATATATAAGAACACTATATTATAAATATAAAGGGGGAGTATATAGCAGGGGCGGACCCCTATGTGTTCCAGCGGTGGCACGTATCACCGGTCAATTTTGCAAGCGTAGTGTAAATATTCGACTTTTTTGAACCGGTGCTAACAGTCAAATTTTTTGGTGCTACCAGTGATTTTTTTCATGCCATAAAAACTCAATAAAAATGAGTTTTTTTTTAACAAAATGATAAATTATAGTTCAATAATATTTGATTTATACTTATAAATGCTCTAGTTTACTTTATAAAAATCACAATTTAATTAATAAAGCTTCATATAAATTGTGTTTTGTTTTATATTTTAGCCATAATATACCGGAAAAACAACTGAAACGTCATTAACCCGACCAAATTAACCGGAAACCCGAAAAAAAACCCAAACAACACCCGTAATCTTAATTAATTTTATTTTTGCCGTCATATGGTGCTATCAGTCACTACAAGAAAATTCCTTATTAATGACAAAAGCAATGTGGTCACTAACAATACAAAAGTGGTCATTAGAAGGACTTAGTGACTAAAATTTTGGTCGTCACTTTTGGTCACTATAGGTCCGTCACTAATCAACTTTAGAGATGGAATCAGGTAAGTGGTCACTCACTAGTGACTAAGATATGGTGGTCACTATATCTATGACAACTAATGTCGTCACTGAAAATGGTCATTAATCCAAGAAAGTCGTCACTATTTTACCGAATTAGTGGTCTGTACAAGTGACTAAAGAAAAGGTCACTAATTCTGGTTAAGCTAATTGACTCTATTAATAACAAAAGTATAAGTGGTCACTAATCAGGATGAGACGAGAACACGGTAGCAACTACAACGAGTTGCTATCTACTATAACCTGTTTAATTTTGACAATCGTAAAGGTGAAATACTAACTTTCGTTCATAAAACACAAAATCCATACCATACATCTGATTCAAGTTTCAAAAACAAACACCTCAATATCCATACCATACATCTTATTCAAGTTTCAAAAACAAACACCTCAAGTCAACTTTACATATCTAAAATCCCTTCACCATAAAGAAAAATCAAAACATAGCATTTTAGATGTCCAAGTATATGCTCCAAGATGATGATTACTACAAAATCAAACGAAAATTCAATTAATTAAAAATATAAATGTTGCTAACGAAAATTTAGTTCAATATAAGATGTATACTTACGATTTTTTTAAAATGTAACCGGGATAAACGTGCCAGCTCACCCATCATTAATTCCATTTTCTCATTTTTGCTCCTCTTTATATTTGTTCTGTTCCTATTGAAATTGTAGTTGCTCTTCTTTAATTACCCGAATTTCATCTTCTAATACTTTTGATTTTTCCTTTTCTAGTTCCAATTCCTTTTGTAACTTTTCTGTGGCTAATACCTATTTTGTCGAAATAGAACGCCCTTTTACATGTCGACCTCGTATACGTTGTAGCTTTTTCATACAAATTTCAGCCGGCGAACAAGAAGAAGAAGCTTCCTCATTTAGCAATTCATTCTACATGATAAAAGCAATTAAGATTAGGAGCGTATTTTTTATCACTAAATAAGTAAGAGATTTGGAAGTTATAACTGCAGAATTACGGCTGAAGGTGTGCTCTAAATCTTTTGACGCTGACATTAACACATTTTATTCCCAGAAAAACACACAAGCTAGGCAACTCTTAAAACTGTCAGAGCTAATTCTATAGTTCCTGGTTATTATTATATATTATATAATCATTTTTATTCTATTTGAGATATAGAAAAAAGTAGAGTTTTTATTTCCAGCTTTTGGTAGAAAATATTGTTTTTGGATGTAGAAAATTAGCGCATGTAACAGAATACATGTATCACACTGAATTCAAAAAAGTTAAAAAAACAAGAATACCATGATACACAGATTCATGGTGTGTTTCCATAACAACACTGAGATGAAGAAGCATGAATACAAACATCTTTGTTATATGGAAATTGGTTCAATTCCTAGTACCAGTGAAATTCTCATACTTGAATTATCTGGTGGTGGTTATCATATGCATGTTATTTGACCTTAAGACTTTGATCAAACTTAAAGTAATTGAAGTTGATCTACACATGCTCTTCTAAAATGAATAGTCTATCCATTAGGATATCAAATCAGATACAACAAGAGAAATTATATAGGTGATAATCAAAGATAAAAAAAATTCAATAAGAACTAATGCATTTATGATTGAGCAGAACACTGATTAACTTGAAGCTAATCTGTCAACATAATACCATTGACATACAGAGAAACAGTACTCTTTTAAGTTCCATATTAAGAAGAAATAGGTGCAACTACATGAATATGTGTTTGTAACAGCTACTTGTTTGTAAAATGCACATACATGTTTGTAACAGTTAATTGGCGTTCATGGAAAGAAGGATTGAAGATCTTAAAATCTTGATATTCTCTTCTGGAATAGGATCACATGTGTTTGTATCAATATGTATAAAATCTTGATTCAAATTGGAATCATTCTCCTCTTCTTGATAATCTTCCTCTTTTTGAAAAAATGTATCATATTGATTCAAATTGGAATAAGAAACTCTTTTAACATGGCTTTGATGGGGAGAAACCGATTGCATTGTTTTATCAAAATGCAACACTTCATCTTGCAACCTGAAATTAGTTTGTCCTTTATGAATCTTAGGATATTGAACATCATGATTGCTACTTGACTTTTGAAGAGAGGACCTCTTCAATGACCTTTTCCGGGGCCAACCATCTGAATAACAATAAGACACATTAATAATGACGATAACAAAATATTTACATAAATATTTAATTCCATGTAAAGTGTTGTCAAATGGTAATGCTAGAGAAAATACCCTTTTTGAGAAGTTAGTATTTTGCATAGGACGATTAGTAATATTCCGCATGGGAAGCTTAGAGATATTCTTCATGGAAAGTCCAGTAATCTACAATGAAAATAGTCATTAAACATATCCATAAAGAATAACAAGATAAACACCTATATGAGTCTTAAACAACCTTGGTTTTTGTCATCTTTTGCTTCAACATATGTTCCCTTAGTCTTTTCTGATCCATTTAATTGTGGCTACTCAAACACTGCATTCTAATTAAAGGACATTAATAACAAGTTAGAATTTTTAGGTCCATTCATGACAAGAAAAGAACACATACTCATAAAAGTTCTTTGGGACTAATGATGGAGATCAAGGCTTTTCTAAATATATCAATCAAAGCATCACATGATTTGATGGACCAACCACTTGTCGTCTTTAAATGTAAAATAGTAACAATAAATGAAAATTATGAATAACTTTGACATCCTTCATAAAGTTCTTCGTGTGATTCATCCATTAATCTTCGGAGGGTTTCTAAATCATTGTCTAATGTACATGAAGATTCACCACTAGCTTGCCAATTATCACCCCACTTACTTTGACCGATGTTATTTAACATCTCATCAAGGTCATCATCAACATTTAAATCATCACCGGCTCCATCACCTTCATTAACTGATATATCATCATCATGTGACTCACCATGATATATCCAACTATCATAACTACCAGAAATTTCCATTTGCATCAAATGTGAGAATATAGTGGTTTTATTATGATGTCGAAAATTGTTGCAGATTTTGCAAGGACATGGAACTTTTGATGAGACATCGTTACTACGGTATGCAAAATTAAGGAATTCCTTCACGCCTAGCTCATATCTTGAGTCTTTTGTTCGGTGAACTATGTTCATCCAAGACTTATCCATATGCTATAGTAAAAAATATTCCTGAAACCTAAGGTTTTACACTCAAAGTAAGTACAATCAGTTAAAGAATTTTACAGAATATATACTGTTATCATTATAACTTATTCTACAGAAGCTGGAAACTCTAAAATTCCATTATAACTATATTCTGTGTGTTGGAATAGTTACTCATCTTTGAACCATGACAGAGTGACTGTGGGATATGATTTAAGATTTTGATTTCCTGATTATTTAGGGAGAAACAGTCGAATTTCGAGAAGCATGTAATAAATTGATTTAAGAAACATAATCATTAAGATTAATGTTGATATAAATGTAAAAACTATATATCCACGCCTATAATCAACTGATTATGTGATTTTGTTTATGATTATTGAAGTCACAGTAATCACTTTGTAAATCACATCTTAGCACTTCTAAATGTCTAATGTGCTTGTTATTGGCATCCTTATCATTACGCATGGTTATCACGAAAATATTCATATGGAGCCTAAATTACACATTTAAAGTATCACCAATTTGAACCAAACAGCAAATGAATACCAAAAAGAGAATTAATAGCATCAGGTTACTTGCTTCAGCATACCAAAAAGAAAATGAATACCAAAAAACAATAACAGGCTAATCGCTAAAGTGCTACTATCTGAAGCATACCAAAAAGAAAAATATCATCAAAACAGTTCAATCGAAGTGAGGCAATTAATCGAAGCAGTTCAATCGAATCAAGGAACAGCTAAACAAAAACAAAAAATTAACAGGCTAATCGAAGCAGTACCTGTATGAATCGAAGCACGGTAATAAGCAGCCCATAGATGATTTTTAGCCCAAGTTAATTCTTTATTATTACATTTCAAGTTAATGACCACTACTTTTTGGTCTTTAATTTCAAAGTCAATCAACAATGACCACTATTTTGTGGTTATTAATTCTTTTCATCGTTTAAAAAGGTATTTTTGATTTTGATTTTATGATTTAGTAACTAGTGAGTGACGACAAATTTGGTGTTGGTCACTAAATTTACAACAATACCAAAACTTAGTGACAACTTAATATGTCGTGACTAAACAATGAGGATAGTGACGAGTATTCGGGTCTTCACTAAAAAACTGGTCACTATTAAGGACTTTTCTTGTAGCGAGTCTCAAAAATCCCGGGTCTGCCCCTGGTATATAGAGAGAGCACATAGAGAGAGCAAGTTGAGAGATGAGAGGGGGGAGACCCCATATTTATAGAGGGGGAATTTAAGGCAAAGCCTAATACTTCGGGTCAAACCGGGCCTGGCCATATAAATATACACAGCCCAAAGTTCTAAGTAAATGGTTCGTCATCATTTGTTTAATCGAATATTATCCAATATCCACCGATGAATTAATAGTGTATCATGTATTATGAAATGTTGAAAAGAAAATGGAATTTTAAGTAATCAAAAAATCCGTCGTGGTATGCCATGCATATGCATCTAGGTTATCATGAGTAGCATTAAAAATATTCAACTAAAATATAATTGTAGAGAGGAAAGGCATGTCCACTTTCGGTACAATACTAACCAAAATTAATGAGTAAACTAGATAGATTATGTTTTATCTTTTTGTGCTTTTACATTGTACACATTGTATTATAAAAATTCCATATGCTCAATTAAGCAATTAATAAATTTTACTTGTCGTGAAAATTTCACAACATGATATGAAACATGCTGCCATAATTTTACAAAAGGTAAGTTGGTGGGGGCACGGAACAACAGTAAAATTCTTCTACGTAGTGCAAATTTTAATTTTTTGAGACGGTGCTATCATTTCGTAGTATAAATTTTGATTCTTTCAAGTCAGTGCTACCACTCATATTACCGATTTCAAATGGTGCAACCACCTATTTGAGATAATGGGTCCACGGACCACCCCTGCCATGCGTTAATTATATGTCTTGCTTCCAAAGCATATCAAATAACCATTAATCTAGAGAACGCGGTTGTAAAATTAATTCATAAAGTAGCACTCCATATACAATAAAGGGAAAGCTAACGGAGGTGATTTGTACATAATAAAAATAATCATAAACAATAATACATGTAACATTTACATTACTTACATGTATCTTGTTGTATATGGCTAAAAAATGTTATGTACAAATCAACCTACGAGAGCTAAACCCATAAAAGAAGAAAGGGTACGCATGGAAAAAAATTTGCCAACTAATATCGGTCAATTTGTACTTCATCATTTGGTTCAAATATAACCGAGCCAACTAGTGACCCACTTTTTTTGTCTAATTTTACAAGCAAAAAAGGACACTATTGCGTTTATAAAGCTGCAAGGATGGTAGGGTGGCGTTTTATCATGCTTAATCTGTGCTATACAATTAATACTGCTTATATTACTATCATGAAAATGACCGGTACAACTCTAACTCGAACCAAAGCCTCACCGGACGGGGTCTTGAGAATCGATATACAACATAAGAAAAAAGTTCATGCGAGAACCATTTTTAGTGCGAGAACCGCGAGAACCAATCTGAGCCGTCCAATTCCCCCTCTTTCAATGTCATTGCCCAACCATGAATTCCTCACATGCACCCTGCCACACTCTATCCCTCCACGCTCACCATCCATGAAACTTCCCATATCCAAGGAACGGCCGAGATTGGTTCTCGCGGTTCTCGCACTAACAACGGTTCTCACATGAACTCTCCCCTACAACATAAAAGCAAGCTAGCTAGCTTCACCGGACTGAGGTCTAATTAGCTTTGACTTCCAACGATAGTTGTGTTCAGAGTTTCAAATGGCCGTGTACTTGTGGTAACTAGGGAAGAAATGTATGCAGCCAGCTAGCTAGGGATGCAACCAGACTAAATGGAGTCATTAATTGATTCAGGTATGAAAGTTACGACATGCTATTTCAAGAGGAATACACACAATATGCAGAAACAATATGCTTAACATGATGCTTGTATATGAAGTCAAAAAATATAGCACTCTTTCATACATATCCATTATATAGATATTTTTAGCAATCTTGATGTCCAAACAAAGAAACTTGTATGCATTTTTGGAGGTTAATGTGAGATGAATTCTGTTGGAAAAGTCATAGAAATCACTAAAACCTAGAAGCCCATTATATTTGTGTATATTATACATGTTATTTTGCCATCCATTCTCACTACTAAAAAAAAGGGTATCACCAGCGGAGGAATTCATAGAAAATTCGTAGGAAACGACTATTTCCTACCGATTTTCTACGGAAAAAATCCGTAGGCAATTTCATAGTTGGAAACTGTTTCCTACAAAGGTTTCCTACGGATCTTAAAATTTTCCAACGGATCCTTCCGTAGGAAAACTATTTGTAATATCTTTTTAAAATAAATAAAAACGTATAAAACCAATGATTAGGGATTTGGGTTAAAAGTTAATACAAAAATATTTATTTCATTTGACGATAATCTTAAACTTTTTTACACGTGAGCTTTTGGAATCATTAGAAACAAAACTTTTGTTTAAAAATTAATGTATTATAGAAAATCGTTGGTCCTTTTTTCCACTATTTAATACTTTGTTATTGTTTAAACAATTGATTTTATTATTTATTATATTAAACTTGTTAGTTCATTCTTTGAACGTGTGCACCGTGAATGTATCTCACAACTTTCATATTTATGTTTCTAATAAAAATGCATATCGCTTATTCTTTTTAATATGACTTAAATATATTTAGATATAGAATGATCTACTACAAGATCACTTTAATATATCCATCACCCAAATTAATAACATATAAGTGAATCGAGCTACCAGAATTGTAAATTGAAAACCCGACAAAACCGACCCATGTAACATGAATCTTACTCGAGTCGTCGGATTACTTGGTTTGTGTTGTGCAAACATATCCGTTAGGAAGTCATAAATACATCAAAATAATATTAGCGGTACTTAAATATATGATAATGCTTGTGATTGTATGTTGACTTTTGTTTTATGAAAACTTACTTGTTTTTAATTTCTTTTTAAAAAATCCCTTGAAAATTGGTTGCAAACTTCAGACTTTTCCTACGAATTTCCAACGGCATAATTCATCATATTTAAATGATAATTAATTCCATAGGAAAACGGTTGGAAACATATGCCGTTTCCTACGGATTTTCAATGGATTTAACAACATATTTTTGCATTTTCGCACATATATACACATATACATACACCAACTAATATACATACATACATATATACATGTTTTCATATAACAACCCCTACCCGTACATATAATATGAAAATACACATGTACACGAACTAATACACATACATGTTTTCATTTCTAGATAATACATATTCAATAATGTATATAATTAACTCACAATAGCCACTTTATACAGAAACATTAACATACGTGGTACGATCACTATAAAAACATACATATCTCATAAATACTAATGAATTTATATATACAAGAAATAATTTTAACGATACTCGAAGATAAGATAATGTTTATGTTTGTACTCTTACATCAATTTTATGGAAACTTGTTTTTTGTTAAGTCTATTTGATATATCCGTTGGAATTCCATTGCAAACCTTGTCAATTTCCAACAGATTTCCAACAAACATTTTAATATTAATTTAATAAATAAGAAAATAGCTATTTGCCAATAGATTTCCTATGGAATTCTCTATTATAGGAAATCAATAGGAAATTCGTTGGAAATTGCATTGAGTTTCCTATGGATTTCCTATAGATTCGTCTTAGTTGCTGTATCATTGGAAATCTGTTAGAAATTGCATTGAGTTTCCTATGTATTTCCTATAGATTCGTCTTAGTTGCTAAATCGTTGTAAATCGGTTGGAAATTGCATTGAGTTTCCTACGGATTTCCTATAGATTCGTCTTAGTTGCTAAATCGTTGAAAATCTGTTGGAATTTTGTTGCTAACTATTGATGTATATATCTGTTGCAAATTGGTTGAAAATCTGTTGGAAATTTTCCAACAGAATTGGTTCCATAGGAAATTCTGTTGGTGATACTTAATTTTCTAGTAGTGTCTATTACATTATAACCAGCTCAACACCATCCTCCTACTAAGTTTTAGAATCAGCTAGCAATGTCGTCCTCTTTTCTACCCAAAAATGATGCGCAACATGTAGGGCCTTGAAAGACCCCTCCTGCAGTTGTTGTACACTACAAAAAAAAACACCATTTGCGGCGACATTTGTCGCCGCTAAAAGCCAAAATAACGCCGCTAAACATATTTTGCGGCGACATGTCGCCGCAAAAAGGTCGCCGCAAATACTTCGTCCCAAATAACATTTCGCGACGTCAATTTTTACTTTTTGCGACGACACTCAACGGGACCACCTTCCGCCACGTGGATACTTTTTTGCGGCGACATATATTTTTTTGCGGCGACATATATAATTTAAAAATAAATTAAAATAAAATCTTTTTGCGGCGACACATTTGTTTTTTGCGGCGACGTATAATTTTAATTATTAAATATATAATTTCTTTTTTAAGGACGTTTTGCGGCGACATGTGTCGCCGCAAAAAGGCAAAAATAAAATCAGCAGCTTTTGCTGCATTTTGCGTTTTCCACCCGTTTTTAACCGGGCAATATTCAGAAAACCTGCTGTTCAGAACTCAACAACAAGTATAACAATACGATTTAACAAACAAGTATCTAATCGTAATAACAAACGAAGTAGAACACACGATAGTTTGAAAGTTAACAAAAACGTTTTTAAACAATCACAAGTACTCGCCTAACAAACATATAATCTAATCCTCATCACTAGACTCTTCAATATCAGCCAAGTCGGTGGTTGGTTGACGTCCGGATCTTGAGGAAATATTAGTATTTATACCTGCCGCCTGTAATATATCATAGAGATCGGATGTACGTTGAGATTGAGACTGTAGCTGCTGCAGTTGTTCGCTTTGAGACTGTAGCTGCTGCCGGACATCCCCTAACATGTTATCTACCTCGGCCTGTGAATATAATCTCTCCGTAGGCTGGGATTGAGCGGTAGATTGTGCAGCAGATACGGATGAAGAACTTAATGTTCTTCCAACCCCACGAACGTGTCCTCGACGTTCACCCAATATAATAGTCGACGTACAAATCCCAATCCCTTTGATCCATGTTGGGAGGAGGATCTCGACGCAGTTGGTGTGCCTGCGAGACCCCCCCTCTTTTCTCAAACCATTTTTTTTTGAACTTGAATTTTTGGTCTCTATACATTGCCCCAGCCATTTTGTCGATTCCCACCGAAATCGACCCACCTCTTATATTATCTTCTATATGGGGCCGCAAGTCAAAGTACGTCTGTAAATTATAAGATAAAGTTAGTTTATTGTACAATTTTTACAAATATACAATATATAAAAAAAAAACTTAAGTGGAACCTGAAGAGACGGAATGATCGGTTCTTTAAGTTCTTTGGGGACTTTTTCCCATGACGGGAAGTAATATGGGATAGAATCCCTCACTAAAGTCCCCAGGTAGCTGGTAAAGTAATCAGCATTGTCCCCGATTGCTCTCCACGTTTTATTAAATCTTACATCGTCAAAGTCAATTGGCAAAGGCCTTTTGCCATTCTTCTTCCATAGCTTTCTCAGCTCAACGTTCCGGGCTACTCCACGCCCTTTTTTTCCATCACCGCCACAACCACCGGAAGGTGGTTGCCTATTAGGATTAGGTGGATCACCTCCACAGTCTCCACCGTGGCCACGAGCAACACAAGCCATCTGAAAAAAAAATAGAAATATACGAACAAGCCACAAGTATTAATGTTAATTTATAAATAACAATTATATAAATCAAGCCACCCGGTAACATATCATAATTATTAAGAACACAATTCATGTATTAAATTTTTATACTAAGAAATTGTGAGTGGTTTATAGCAGGGTGGCCGTCCTAACCCACTTTTTGAATACCTTACCTCATATGTGAATACATATTACATGATCGGTTGTTTAAGAAAAATTCGGCAGCATTTACCCTTAGCTCCCAAGTATATAAAGAAATATATACCCGGGAAGCATAGAGTAAATGACAACCAAATCTTTCTTAAACACACAACCATGTAACAAGCATTCACATCCTAAATGAGATAAGGTATTCAAATAGCAGTCCCAATATGGGACAACCCGAAATTAATTTCTAAATCAATTTCGAGCGGGCATTCTAAGCTAAATGATTACCACCATTATTATTATACTAAGATTAAAGATTAACTCTAACATTGAATATTAACACTAATTAAAGATTAACAATTGATAACAATAAGCTAACATCATTAACAATAAATAATAATCTAACATTGATCTAATTTCTAACATTATTAGTGTACTAACAATGATTAAAGATTAAAAGTAATTAGCACTAATCTATCATTATTGACAATAGATAATAATCAAACATTATCAAATAAACTATAACATCATCATCATATAAACTATTTAACACATTATTAGTATACTAACAATACTTAAACATTAACACTAATTAACAATAATCTAAAATTATAACACTAAATATAATCTAACATAATGAATTTAAATTAACAACTAGATTAATCAATTATTTAACACATTATTAGTATACTAACAATACTTAAACATTAATACTAATTAACAATAATATAAAATTATAACATAAAATATTATCTAACATAATGAATGTAAATTAATCTAACACTAATTAATCTAATATTAATTAACAATATTATCTAACACTAATTAATCTAACATTAATTAACAATAGCCTTAGATTAATAAATTAATACCACTAATTAACAATTAAATAATTTAAATTACTAACAAAAAATAATAATAATCAAAACACAAACTAATAATAACCTAAACTAATTAACATTAATATATAACATTAATATATAAATAAAAAAAAATACCTCAATGGGGAGGAGGAGGTCGACGGAGGCGGTGGAAAGATTCTGACCGGCGGCGGCGGCGGCAGAAGGTGGTCGACGGCGGCGGCTAATAGAGGAGGAGGAGATAACTTGTAACAAACAAAACACAAACATATAAGAATCTAAAAACAAAAACCCAAGATTTATAAACAAAAAAAGGGGATTTTTACCTCAAATACGAGTCGCCGGCGCCGGAGGAGGAGGCCGAACAGCGGAGGAAGAAGGGTGGTGAGAGGCGGCGGCGATTTCGACGGTGAGAGGGAGCGGGGGCGAGAGGCGTTCGACGAGAGTGAGAGAGAGCTCCGGGCTCGGCGGTTTCCACGGCTGAGAGAGGCTCCGGCCGGCGGTGGTTTCGAGAGAGAGAGAGCTTCGGGAGAGAGAGAGACGGGAGCAAGTAAATGGCAGAAAGAAAGCTGAAAAACCCTATATCTCGTAAAAATTTTTGCGGCGACGCCTTTAGCGGCGACATGTGGCCTTTAGCGGCGACATATATATTTTATTAATAAAGAAAATCGAAATTCGTTTTAATTAAATAAATAAAATAAGAAAATCCTTTTGCGGCGACGTATTTGCGGCGACGATGCACTTTTTGCGGCGACGGTGAATATTTTAGGGGGGAACTAATCCCGCCATGGTTTTCGGTGGGAAAAAAAGAGGGAAAGCCTTTTAGCGGCGCTACGTGTCGCCGCTAAAACCTTTTTGCGGCGACATCTTTAAAACAGATGGTAGTGGGCCCAAATTTTGTCGTTTAGCGGGTTTTTAGCGGCGACATATGTCGCCGCAAAAAGTTCACGTGGCAAAAACGTATTTTTCTTGTAGTGATGTTTCTTCTTCCAACGATGAATTGGTATCCTTTATGGGATTCAAGAGAACATGTATATGGATACTATGCATAAAAAGCTTATAATGTTGGGAGATGATATACAAAAATAAGCACATTACTAGTCTCGATCAATTCCAGGTCAAAATGAGGGGGGCAAACCCTATTCGTGCTTCAAAAGAGGAGTTCGTCGGTCTAAATGATTGTGCATTCCAAATGAAGAAAAAGAGGGAAGACGATGATATTGCAAGGATCCAAACCCAAAAAAGTAACAAAACCACATTTACACGTCTTAGCGAATAGTTTTGTTTTTTATTTTTTATAATGGGTTTTTCTAAATATGTATCTTATTGTGGTTTTCTTAATTTTTTTTCTAGGGAGGGGAAATTAAAACACATTTGATATGGAGTAAATAACCATTTCTTTATAGTCCAGGATTAGCCTTATGTTTTATTTTATTATTTATGAAAAAACCGGTCTCTTTTAAACAAAGTCTTGGGAACCAGTCCCCATGACTTTGTTTTAAAAAGTCCGGTAATAAACACACGAACATGTCCTAAAAGTTTTAACAACTATATAAAAACCGGGTTTCCTATGAAACGGTCCCTATATGTGGGTCTCTCTCACAAGTTGTGTAGTAGAGACACAGTTTGATCTAGATGTCGACAAATCAAGAACCCCGAAATCTTTTGTCAAAAGGCCAACCCTAACTGCATCAAAATTGGAATCCAAAATCGCATAGACGTCGTGTTCTTACATGTACATCAATGTCGATGGGAGATTCAAAATCCAACCCACGATCAGAACCCAACTCGATTCTTGTTCTTACCTCTATATGAAAGTCGATGGAAGAAATTGGAACGAATCTGGAAATGCATAGCTTCATCATCTTAATTATTATTAATTTAAAATCATTAAAAGTTAATATTAACATAAAAAGAAACAAAAACCGGTTGACAATCTGTGATAATAGATAAGATGCATATAATAGACCATTTTAAAAGTTAGTCGTATTTTCACGCCTTAGAAAGATCGTTCGATGTTGTCGTTAGAAGTCTCTACCAATGACTTTTACAGACTTTGTCGATTTTGTTCTTGTGTCGAATATGTTGTCTTGTA
This sequence comes from Pulicaria dysenterica, assembly GCA_947179395.2. NCBI lineage: Eukaryota > Viridiplantae > Streptophyta > Magnoliopsida > Asterales > Asteraceae > Pulicaria > Pulicaria dysenterica. The sequence goes on from OX359288.1 coordinate 26,277,671, forward strand.
TGATAGAACATGATAGATCATATTTGACCAAACATGAGAGGATCTTAACCCGTGCTCGATCCAATCACTTGATTTGTAGAAAATGAACACTTAATGCAAAGTGAACAAAACTTTAGATTATCAGAAGTGTGGATACAAGAAAACATACACCAAAACATTATCATGTTTTGCTAAATTGATTCTCGTATTCTTTACTTTATAACATCCTTGATTTTGTTGACTCTTAGGATTATTTAATATGTCATGTCATTAATTCTTGTATCCCCTGAGATATCCTAAATTATACATACACACTAAAACTAACCCGACACAACTCACATAACAACGTTATTTCTTGCACATGTGAGAGTAGTCACTTAATTATACACATGTTGTTAAGTTGGTGTAAGCCAAATTCACCGTTTCGCCTGCTTTCTAGAGATGCTTACTTGATTTGCGATCTCTATTTCTCTTTGTCTTCAAGTTCAAATGATATTTATGTATCAATCTCATGTTTCTTTTTTCTTCTTTAAGAAGATTGCATGACTGAACAAGCAACTAGTTGTGCCCAATGCCTCAACTTTGTCTTAACTTGTCTTGGATCCTCTCCTACACAATTGATGTACATGGAAAATGAGTTGCTAATTCAATGTTAAACATACATTATAATTCTATTCTATTTATCAAGCTAATAATGTACATACACTTATGAATTTGTGTGTCACAATGTGTTGTGATAAAACAATAACTATATCAAATCCCACCTCGATTGGGTATGAAGGAGGTAAGATGTAATGAGACATACATTTACCCGAGAGTAGATATCTAGATTGGTTCCAAGTAGATAGACATGCATTCTACAAGGGTATAGTCAATGGCAGACCTATGTGTATACGAGGGGGGTCACCGGTCACCGGTCAATTTTGCAAACGTAATGGTAAATTTCAACGTTTTCGAGCCGGTGCCACTAGTCAAATTTTAGGGTGTCACCGCTGGTTTTTTTATGCCACCAAAATCAAAGGAAAAATAAAATATTTTATTACAAAAAATGATAAAATATAGTTCAATCTTCGATTTATACCTTTAAAATACTATAATTTACCTTAAAAATAACAATATAATCAACATGACTTCGTATAAATTGTGTTTTGTTTTAAATTTTGGCCCTAAAATAAGGGAACAACAACTAAAACCTCGTTAATCCGACACGATTAACTGGAAACCCGAGAAAAAACCTGAACACACCCTTAACTTTAAGTAATTTTATTTTAGTCATTAAATGGTGTCACTGGTCAAAAAATTTCTGGGTCCGCCCCTAGGTATAGTATTTGACAAACCTGGGCTACATATCTTCCATGAATCCTCGCTGCTAACGGATGATGATCTTTCTTCGTCTAATGATTTTGATGATGATGTACCAAAGCCTGAAAATTTCGAACTTGATGAACTTGCACTACGCGGGCTCATCGTTGGGCTCCCAAGTCTATTGACAGCGAAATAATGATCAAGTGCAGGCAAGGTGTTTGTTAGATTTTGACCACCTTTCTCTTCATTGAAACCAAAACCTAGCTCAATGCAACCTTTGAGCTCATTAAGGTCATCATCAGATAATATTTCATTAGGGTTTGTGATGGCAAATTCCTTCTTTCGTTCTTGCATGAGCATCTGGTGCCGTTTCTTCTCCCATGCTAAGTCACGTTGTGTTTCTAACATTGATAGTTGTCTTGAAAGAACCTTTTTCGAGTTCCTCCAAAATGGGGGTGCACTTTCAATGAGTTGAAGCTCCTCAACCTCGGATTCATACGGAGAAGAAGAAGATGAAGACGAAGAAGAGGTAGTCATCATGATGTCCTCCATTATAAATCCGTCCATATCTATGAAAATACAAACAATATTATAGATTGATAAATAGATGTAAATGAATCCGATAATCAATTCAAAGAGGTGGCGTGTATGGCGTTGTTGGGGCGGTCGGGGTGGAGGAACGTATCGACCGCCTCAACAAACAGTGAAGAATTCTAAGGGGATGAAAGATGATGAATGAAATCAAGGACAAAAGTATAGTGAAGGGGGGTCTTATTAGACCCCCTTATTCTTTCTATTAGTAGAAGGGAGAGAGAATCAAAGAAGAAAGTAAGAGCCTCACAATGTTTGTAATATACATATTCAAACTAATGGACGATAGTCATTTGAGGTTGAGGTTAGGAGAATATGTAGGAGATATTTGCATCATTTGAAAGTGTAATGAGAATATCTTATGTAACTTCTTGTTTATACCAAGTAGTTAATTACAAATTTTGTTAACTAGTTATAGTAATTATAAAATTTTGGGAACTTTTTTCGTGGTTAAAGTATTCCTATTTAAATTTTATGGTTTGTCACACCATATCTAATTAATTTCTTGGTCTCCTACTCTCCCCGTAGTGTTTTTTTAACGGCAAAAGGAACATTCAAGGAGAAAGCTTCGGTTTAGTCATCACTCACCTCAAAAGTGACCCAAATAATAATATATATCGATAAAACTAGGATCTAGCAAAGATGCTAGAACCAAATTAAATACAAGAGTTATCATAATTACAAACAATAGCGCCTAGGAATTAAAACAGTTAAACACAAAAATAAGGGTTACAACACCAATCACTCCATCGTAGGACAATGTTTCTTTGACTTGATTTATTCTTTATCTAAAAGAAAGATTACGCCTGAATTTGGTTACTTGACAAAGTCTCCTTATCCTTGACTGCACCTCATAAGACCTTCCCATTTCTAAGTTTCCAAACAATCCACAAATGTGTATAAATAACCCCATAAGCACCTTTAGTTTTCCCCCTTAAATTCAATGAATAGCCCCACGACATCTAGCGAAGAGTGTAGCTCTTCTGATTCGTCATCTATTCCACATATAGGGCTATACGAGGATAGGAAAAAACAACACCTCGTTTTTGAAGATTGACATTAGTAGCCATCCTTCAAGCATTTAAGCATACTTTAAGAGACACCCGATTATTCCACGTAAAATGCTCAACCCCGTCCGTCTTTAAGTAAACATCATCAAAGGCTCGATGTAAAGATGAGACTAAAAACTAACCTGACGGATCTATCGCTCATACCACTTTGACAGCCCTTGATTCCGCTAATTATTGTTCTTGGAACCAACTAGCCAACGGTATATTGACTTTATCATAAACCTTATGACTTTAACCCATCACTTGGACCATGAATAGCCGAATAACTTTTTTCCGAAACACGTCACTAATCAGTTTTAAATCTCCAAAACCATTAAAATAAAAGGGGAACATTAAAAGCTTTAAGTCCGCTCACTCCTAATCCACCATTACCTTTATCATTTAAAATAACACTCCAAGATAACCAAGTTGTTTTCCTTTCACTATCCTTTGATACCAAAAAAAAAGTAATGCAAACTTTCAAGTTTATTAATTTTATAAGTGTCAATCTTCCTCGGATTTCCATTTTGAAAGCTTGACCAAAAATTAATCTATAATAGATGCCCACAATTCACATTTATTAATAGAGATACCAATTTGTAATTCCAAATAAGTAAAGGAAAATGAAACAATGTGTTAAATACAAAGCTAAATAGTGAACTTTGATAAACACAAATTGGTTGCATACTTGCATCGATGTGTTGAATAATTAAGGGGTCGTAATGGCTTACTAAATTTTTGAAAAACTATAGTTTTATACGTAATAAATTTGAAAATCAAACTTTTAAAATTCAAGTTATGTATATATATACTTATACGTACTGTATACATAGTTGACATAATAGAATGAAGGTATATGCAGAGAAACAAAATAGAACGATCTTGAATAAAAGAATAAACTTAGCTGCATAAAATAAAACAAATACTTTTTACATTATTTTAATATCTATTTAATTTAAAAAAAAATACAATTATCCATACCATCATCCACATATTCAGTTCAGACCACCGGTAGTGGTGATAACCACCGTCCATCGCTAAAAATTGAGGAGTAAAAAATGGTCTGTCATCCCTCGTCAGTTGTTATACGCCTCCCTCGTAGTCATCGTTTGTTATGAACCAAACTAAGAATAAATCTCAGGATTGAAATACCGAGAGAACTAATAACCTAATGCTCAGAATTCTCATGTCAAGAAGAAGAATTGAAAGCAATAAGTGGAATGCTTTATTGAATCAGTGACTAGAAAGAGAATAGCGTTTACAATTTGTATCATCAATGAATGCTCTAAACAGGGTACTACTCTTATTTATATTGCTTCTAACTATACTCCAACTAACCAACAGATTACATACTTGCACCCCTTAGGGGCTGTTTGGTTTGCAGGAATCCATGGGATTCTGTGGGAATTGGATTTTAATTCCTTAGAAACCCATGTTTGGTTCACCGTGGAATTGGATTTGATGGGAATTTAAATCCCATAAGTAAGGGATTCTAAAATCCTTTGACATGTGGGGGGAATTTAAAATCCATTAAACAATGGAAAGTGGCTTATTACTATACTACCCTCACTCAAACCCTATTATGCCCTAACTCGTTAGACACTCCCCCATTTTGCGTCGGCAACCTCACACAAACGCCACCATCATCGGCGTTCCTTCAAAGCCACCGTTCGCCGACCACCACCACCGTCGCCGACCACCACCAACCGCCACCGCCACCACCGCCGTTGCCGCCACCGCAACCACCGCCGCCGACCACCACCTCCGACAACCACCAACCGCCACCGCCGCCGCCGCCGCCGCCGACCATCACAAACCGCCGCCGAACATCACCAACCGCCACCGCCACCGCTGCCGCCACCGCCGCCGACCACCAACCGCCACCGCCGCCGCCCACCGCCGCCGCCGCCGACCATCACAAACCGCCGCCGAACATCACAAACCGCCACCACCGCGGCAGACACCACCAACCGCCACCAACCATCACCAACCGCCACCGCCACCGCCGACCATCACCAACCGCCACCGCCGCCGCCGACCATCACCAACCGCCACCGCCGCCGCCGATCACCACCAACCGCCACCGCCGCCACCACCGCAGACCACCACCAACCGCCACCGCCACCGCCACCGCCGCCAACCCCCACCACTGCCGCCGACCACCACCAACCACCACCGCTGCCGACCACCACCAACCGCCACCGCCGCCGCGGACCATCACCAACCTCCACCGCCACCATCGCCGCCCACCACCACCGACAACCACCAACCGCCACCGCCGACGCCCACCACCACCGCCGATGACCATCACCAACCGCCACCGCCATCACCACCGCCGCCAAACATCACCAACCGCCACCGCCACCGCCACCGGTGGCGGTTGGTGGTCGGCGGCGGCGGTGGTGGCGGTGGTGGTTGGTGATGGTCGGCGGCGGTAGTGGCGGTTGGTGGTGGTCGGCGGCGGCGGCGATGACGGTTGGTTTAGATGGAACACACATAAAGTTTCAATACAAATTGATCTTGTAATAAGGAGGGCAAATTTGTCATTTTACAATACTGAAATCAAATTCATCTGTATTATTTTCGAAACGAACAGAATATGGAATTGGATTCCAATTCCATTTCTTGCCATCCAAACAGATTACAGATTTAAATTTCAATTCCTGGCAATTCCAATTCCTTCAGAGAATCCAATCCAATTCCATCAGAAATATTCCTGCAAACCAAACACCACCTTAGTGTACAACCCATAATGCATTTGGTACTCCAATTGGTACATAACATCGTCACCAAGTCTCGTTGTGGGCTTGTTTGCAGTCGTAGTACAAATGGCGAGCTTGAGTGTCATTTTCTTTTCTTTTTTTTTACCGGGGTAAAATGTAACAGTAATATATATAAGGAGTGTTTTAAACGAAAACTGTTTTTATACGAGAACTAATATGGACCAATTATTTAATTTTCTGTCTTTTTTAATTAACTTTAAATCAAAATAGTAGTTTGTACATTTTTTACATTACTTCAACTTTTTTTAAATTAATATATCTATCAAACGAAAAAATGTTAAATTACGAAAATTATATCAAATTAACGAAAAAATTATACTATTTAATTTGAAACCGACATTGCTATATTTTGCACATGCGCATATGTAGAGACCTATTTAAAAAAAAACAGCAAACGTGATATTTATTTATTGTAGAATTTTAATCTTGTTTTGTGAATATCTAGCATACTTAGTTTTAGTATAGTTTTATTTTTATTTATTTATTTTAAATTCATCGTAGTTGGTTAACTTTATCAAAATTAAAAAATTCTTAAAGATCGATGGTTGTTATTTTTTATGCAAATAGCTAAACCTTAATCCTGACAGTTCGATCATCTACTTACTTTTGCTGTACTAACTAATTATAGGTTCTCTGCTTGTGTTTTTGAGCTAGGTAAGTTGAAGTTTTAATTATCTATATAATAAATTAACAAAAAAAAATATTCATTTTAAATTTTAATTTTACTTCTCACATAAAATTTTATTTTTCAACTTATGAAAATCTATATAATCAATTAACAAAAAAAAAACATTATTCATTTTAATTTTAATTTTTATTCTTTCATAAAATTTTATTTTTTACCCTTTAACTTATAAAAGTTGTATTTAATCTTTATTTCTTAACTTTTACTCACAATGATATAAATTTTATTTTTCACCTTCAATTTATATAAGATTAATTAACAAAAAAAAACACTATTAATTTCAATTTTTATTTTACCTCCCTCACAATTTTTATTTTTTACTCTTCAACTTATAGAAGTTGTATTTAATCTTCATTTCTTAACTTTTATTCACAATTATATAAATTTTATTTTTCACCTTCAATTTGTATAAGATTAACATTTTACCTCATAACATAATTTATAGTTTCATTTTGATTATTATTCTTTTTTATTATTACTACAACTATTAAATATGTTTTTGGCCGAACTACATCGAATAGAATTCTAAAACTTAGAGTATAAGTAAATACGTTAAGCACGTCACATTATGTAAGTGAGAATTCAGAATTGGACGAGAGGTAAATTAACAACCAAAAGTTGTTTATAGTAATTTAATAATGTGACATAGATAATATAATAATACATTTAGTTTTGTACAATATATAAGCAAACAATATTACAAATGACACCATAAAGAATCTAAGTATATAATAATATATGTTGCAAAAATGTTAAGTAATGTTAGCGAAACCTAACTTAATTGAAGGGTAAATCAGTTATGCATTTTTACGTTTAATTTTGTATAATATATAAATAAACCAATATTACACAGAAGTTCTGCAAATCAATTCAAAATAGTTTGTTTTTCCAATAATAAGGTAAACATTTATCTAATTATAATTCAATAAATTTCATACTTATATTAAGCATTTATAATTAACCTATACATAAATAATTAGATGAATTATATTTTAACTTTACAGCTTTTAAATCTGTTACATTGTTATAAAATGAATTAAATATTAGTTCTTTATAGTATTAATAATAATTTTGTATTATCATAATTGATGACATGCACTACAACAAAACAAAGCTAATGCAACCCTCGTAAAAAGTTACATTATCCATTGTAAATGTTGCATTATGCCTAAAGCAACCTTTTAACAAGGGCTGCGTTAGGTGAAGTTGCATTAGACCTAATGCAACCTTTTTGTTAGAAAATGCAACTTTTTATAAAAGAGTTGCATGTATTATTAAAATGCAACCTTTTTTAGTTGCAACCTTTTTTATATACAAATGCAACTTTTTTTTGACATAAATGCAACATTTGTTATTGTTTTATTTAGAATATGCAACCTTTCATACACACAAATGCAACATTTTTTGGTAAAAAGAAGCAACTATTTTAACATAAATGCAACCTTTTTTATGAATTCTTAATGCAACATTGTTTTAGTATTAATGAATTATTTTGTGATCTAAAGAAACAAAAAAAAATTATCTTGTAATGCTAACGCAACATTTTATTCTACTAGTTCGACAATACTATAATAATATGCAAACTCAAATAACAAACCATAAATCGTTAGTTAGTAATTGTCAATTACAATTACAAATAGTATTCAAATCCTCATACATAATTGTTATTGAATTTGAGCATCATTTTAAAAGGTCACTCACAAATCATACACACACAAAAGTACCCTACCAAACATAAATATAAATATTTAATGAAATAAAGTAAGAAACTTCGAAGTTGTTCCATAAGCTTCGACATCTTAGCTTCCAAGTTTTCCTGTGATTCAAGATACCTTTTTGCATAGCTTTTATGTTATCTCGTTGGCTGTCAATATCTTTCCGCATAGCTTCTAACTTTGCCTTTTTTTTCTTCCATGATATACAACTATACATGACATACAAAAAAAAGGGTTAAATTTTCAAGAATCATAATGACAGAAATCACAAATTGCAATAAAAGGAGAAGAAATACCTAATCTGCATTTGCTTCAAATCATGATTGCAGTAAGTGCTTTTAAATTTATACATTTAACTGCTACAATAACAAAATCATCTTCTAACCAAATGTCTTCGCAGCCAAGTTAGAAACAGGAAAACTCATGTACACTTTCAGTTTTCATTTTATAAACTCTATTAATTGAAGTTTGATATTCTATTTGAGAGTACCTGGTGGTGAGTTTTCTTCATTTCTTTTCTCCTTTTCCCTGCCTCTTCCAATCGATGAAGAAAGGAAAGCGAAACACCGACTTTGAGAGCCTTGAGCGAGTAAAGAAAATTGAGCGAGACGACAAAATAATGATCAACAATGTGAATCATTTGAATTCCTGCGAGTAGATAAGTAGATCCATAGGAACATGAACTACATGACATATGTACCATGTTTTGAATATCACAAGAGGTTAGAGAATATCACCTGATGTTCTTCGTGATCGACTTGAAGCAAAACCGTGCAAGAGAACCCTTTTCACTTCACGGCAGGCTACAACTCCATCAATCCTCACATTTGTGTGTGTTAGTTCTGCCAAAAATCATCCCTGATATTGTTTAGTTAAGGCCTTAATCCATTGTAACACCCCGATTCCGTAACGGAACCAGGAGGCTACGCATACGATACATAACAGAGCATAAATGGAAATAAAATTAGAACAACTAATCCAATAAAACTTCTCAAGTCTTAAATGTTAAATAAACAAATAATAAATCCATAAGTAAAACTATACATCATCTAAAAGTTCTTCATAAGTCTAATCTCCAACCGGTCAAAACTAGCTCTCATTCACACATCCCGTGTCCCCCTGATTACCAGCAGCATATAAAGAAAATGCGGCTGAGCCAAACGCCCAGTGCGCGGATAAACGGAACAACAAACAATATATAATATATCTAACATGGAATCAATAATCAATTAGAAACTAATACCGAGACCGAGTCAACAAAGCATAAGAATGATAACAAAGGTATACAAAGGGGTATGATACTAATCGAGCTCCCAAAATAGTGAAAACCCGCTTAACCAAAAGACGAGTGTTTTAACGCAAAGCCTAAATCAAGTTTAAATCAAGTTTGTTTAAATACACACAGGTGGATAAACTTAAGTTCCTAATATGCTGATTTAACGCAAAAGAGGGTGGCTACTAACTTATAAAATCAGCTAACAGATCATATATATATTCGGATGAGAAAAGACTTGACTACTTTTAGTAACAATTGAAGTTTCTCTCTAGTTTAAGACCTTTGACAGGAAACACTTTCTAACCTGCGGTCCTGGAGGTTTTATTTTTCGAATTTATAGGGTCTGATGGGTTTAAAAGCTTTACTAAAGCACTCTTAATTCAAGGTTGGTGGTCAATTTTTATCGCATGGTGACCCTAAGTGTAGCTAAAACACTCCAAGTTCATCATTCATCAAGTGATAACTAGTTCAGATTTTACTCAGGGTTAACATAACAGATTGGGACTATATATTTTAATGAATTCAACTCAACCAATTTAAGGTCTAATAACATCAGTAGCATTACCCAATTCCTGTTTCTTATCCCATGATTTTACCAGCCATAACAGTTTGCAATTTACCAAAACAGGTAACAATTCAAGTCTTAGTAGGATAGCAATTTGAGGTTTATTGTATCCATCAGCACTCTTAATTATCATATGCCTCCTATCCCTTACAATCTTAACAATCATTAGAGAATTACCAGTGACTAATAATTATAAGATCAATAACAGTAAGAATAAGAACACAGGGGTAATTAGAGTTAACTTAGGTACTGTTGATGTTACTAATCTGGAGCATGTATTTGAAATAGCAATCGTAAACAACAGAGTTAAAACGATTACTGTTCAAATACTCTTTTGTTTGCTGTTCTAAACTCATGTTGAAAAGGTATAAATTTCTAGTTAACAAAATCTGAGTTTGGGTCCAGTCGACAGAAACATCAATTATCATCGAGTTTCTTGGTCTCTAAGTTGTTCTTCTCGGTCAAGTACTACATACGAACAGTTGATGAACAACCGATGATTCTTACTCAAATTCATGCCATCTCATGTAAATCGTCTTGTAAATACCAAATGAATATACCCTAAACTATTAATTTCGATTAAACCATTCAAAGTTCACGATTTCTGTTAGGTGGTTCTCGGTTCATACATACATATATAGCAGTAACCAACCAACCCGAAACCCCCTTAAATTCGAAATTAAAACCCAAGTATTTATCCCAAGAATCAGTTCACAGATGTTAAAAATGTACCTGGTGTTTTCCTTATTCGAGAGTGAAACTTTTAGTGCGGTTTCACCCTTCTGCTCCTCGACTTGCATATACGAACACGCACACAACACATGCTGTCGATTCGGCTGTAAAACCCTTAAGAGTTCATCATCTCCATCGATTGTTGCTTGAATCTCGAAGATTTGAGGGTGTTTTAGTTGTGTTCTCTGTTTCTTCCCCTTGGTCGACGGAAACACACACGCATACGATTTGAACAGAAAGGGGCGGTTGAAATGTTCTAGGTTACTAGGTTAGTATCATAAGGCATTAAGGCCTTAAGGCATTTCCTAATTTTTTTAAGGCCCACAACCTTGAGTCTGTATAACTTAGCCCAAAAGACTTCTTGCCCAACACAATAAGGTGATAACCAGTTAACCGCTAACTAACATATCATTTAGATAATCCTAAAAAAAATAGAATAATCAAGATCCATAAAATCTAATAATTGGTACCATAAAAGTTGAAAATAGGTTTATTTTCGTGTCGTGTCAAGAATTGTCACCCCTATGTTTTACTTTCATTAAACTAATAAAGTAGTATAAAATAAAAACTTAATAATATAATACTCATATATTTATATTGTATTTAATTTGAAAACTCAAAAATGAAATAATATCTTGATTATTAAACCTTTTAATTAAAAGTTGTCTTTAAGTTATAGGAATGCAACCTTTTTAAACAAAAGTTGCAATTTATAATAAAATTTTGCAACTTTAAATAAAAAGGTTGCATATGGTATTCTAATGCAACCTTTGTATTAAAAAAAGTCATGTTGTAATCAAATGCAACTTATTTAAAAAGGTTGCTTCTAAAAAGTTGCATTAGGCTCATTTTGTAGTAGTGATGGTAGACAATCAAGTCTTTAAAAATTAGACATGATATGTCAAAAGAAGTGACTTTCAGCTTTAGAAACAAACTAAAGAGAGTAATATTACACTGTTAAATAAATTAATAAATGATATTAGATGTAATCTCAAAAGTACATACTTCTTATATATATTTTATTACAAGCTCTGATATTCTTTTAGAAAACAGTCGCACTTTCAGCAATTTACAACAACTATTTTTAGTTTAGTTAACTACGTAATAAACTACATTTTGCTTAAATACCACTCTATTTATTTATCTTCTTAAGGACGCTTATCAAAAAAAAATATTTAGATATACTACCTTCTAACAACCATTGATAATACTATATATAAATTAAATTAGTATGAATGTGATTATTTAAAATATCATCCTGGCGCAACACGCGGGCATAATATACCTTGTTGTAATCAATTTCTAAACCAAAGTGTTGGCTAGTTTGAACAATGGGGGCTTACTTCTATATAATTTGGCTACTCAGTCCAAACAGATTAGTTCAGTTCTAGGGTTTTGGCTTCAAACGACCCGTACATCTAGTTTATGAATTTGTTTGTGAATCAAGTTGTTTCCATTTCATTCATTTGGTTTCTGAATTGATTTTGGTTGTTCATCTTCAAAAGGATTTGAACAAACAAAGTTCTCATATGCATAAGTCAATTTTGAAAAAAAGTGAGCAAGAATTGTGTTTCGCTTTTATCTTTTCAAAAGTGGGTTCACCTAAATCAATTGCTTGGATATGTTCTTATCAATAAATAAACATTTTGTAGTGTTTGTGGCATGATTCTTGATCAATAAATCAAGGGTTATTTGTTTGTTTAAGAACACACAAAATTACATGAGCAATTCATGTATTTGGATACAGGGTTGTGGTTTCTAATTAGTAGGAGCTTGTTAGTGTTATTGCGAGTGGACGTGTTGAGTAGTTTAGGAAAGAATTTTCTCCCGACTATTAGCTTACATTTGAAGTGTTTGAAAAAACAACACCCACTTAGTCTGTTACTAAAATACTAAAATCCAGTTGTTTAAAATCGGTTACGTTGTAACTTTGATTTAACAAACGAACTTTAGATCTAATTATACTAGTTTCATAAAGTTTGGAACTTAATTTATAACTAAATTGGCTTGGTAAAACCTAGCAAATATATCTCGTTTTAAGCTCTCACGGACCATTCACTAAGTGGGGATGCTTCCTCCAGCAAGAGCGAACCTCTCCGAATATTTTGATACTTGTTAAAATGTAGATACTTATAAAGAAAGTGTTGATAAGTGATGCTCGAAATTGACTATTGTGGAAAAAAAAATAGTCAAACTACTTGGAATTTTTTTAATACAATGGTTTAAGAACTGAAATCACTACCAACAAGAATGAGTTCGATCCTTCCATACATAAAAGGAGATTTTTGCTGAAATTGTCTCGGGTTTAATCTGACTTTTTGCTAGAACAGGTAATCATGAGCTGCAGGCCAGTCCATAGGATCCCGAACACAAAATTGACCGGACATAAACAACCTTTTACCGAAGATGTGAAATCACACTTTTGGTCATTGCCGTTTTCTTTAATTCTAAATAATTTTAGTTATTAAAACAACTAACATTTATCAAATAAATGTCACTATTCCTAAGCACTATTTATCAATAGTGGTTTTTTTTACTCTTTGGATATTATTTATCTAAAGTAAGGATTTTTTCATCTATGGTAAATGTAGTTTTCTCATAAGGATTATTTTTTTTTACAAAAAAGTTATATCTCAAATATTAAACTTAATATTTGAAAAAAAAATACAAAAAAGTTCTATCTCAAAGTCTCAATTATTAAACTTAATATAGTTAAAGTTAACATATGAAAATAATCTTATGTCCACCACTATCTTCTAGGGTGGTATGACACATGGTTGATTTGTGTGACGATTAGTAGTGGATGAGGCTCAGTTTTGCATATTTTCTTGGAGTTTTTAAGTTTGATTTTTCAATAGATGTGTATTTTAAAGTTTGTTTATGTAAGTATGCATGTTTGATACAGAGATAGATGAACAAATCTTCCACCTTATATATACAAACAACACAATTAAATCAATCTTGCGAATAATTTAGCCAGTTTTTTTACTCTTATGATATTAATTATCTAAAGTAAGAACTTTTTCATCTATGGTAAATGTAGTTTTCTCATAAGGATTGTTTTTTTACAAAAAAGTTATATCTCAAAGTCTAATTTATTAAACTTAATATTTGAAAAAAATTACAAAAATGTTCTACTCAAAGTCTAATTTATTAAACTTAATATTTGAAAAACTAACTAACAAAATCTACCTCAAAGTCTAATATAGTTAAAGTTAACAACTGAAAATAATCTTATGCCCACCATTACCTTCTAGGGTTGTATGGCACATGGTTGATTTGTATGACGATTAGTAGAGGATGAGGCTCAGTTTTGCGTATTTTCTTGAGGTTTTTAAGTTTGATTTTTCAATAGATGTGTATTTTAAAGTTTGTTTATGCAAGTATACATGTTTGATACTGAGATAGATGAACAAATCTTCTACCTTATATATACAAACAACACAATCAAATCAATCTCGCGGATAATTTAGCCATGGTTCTTGGTTGCTAAATGCAATAAAGTTAAAATATTAGATTTGTTTTTGTTCAAATGTATTTTACATATTCCTATAATTTAACATCATATGTTAGAAACAAATGTGTCTCAATTATGTTAATATCAATATAATCTTCATGTATACTTCTCGAACTTGCCATATATGTTATAAACGGTATACAATTCATACTTTATAATTTGTTAATTTATCATTCATGTTGAATCTTGCAGGTTGTTGGGTAACCCACATTTTTTGCGTGAATGATGATTGTTTATATAAGGAAGGAGAACATAAAGTATCAATTAAATCCATAATCTAGAATAACGTTTATGTCTAACTCGGGATTCTTCTTTAACGACTCAATGCGCGAGTAAAAAAGGTATTGGTTTCTATATATCATAAAATGTATTCGTTGAAACCTCGCGCGCCGCAACGCGCGGGCACTAAAACCTTGTTAATATACAAGAGAAAAATGTTGGTGCACTTTTACACTAAGTTTAAAGAACAGGGACTAAAAATGTAACATTAGAAAACAGGGGCTTCAATCGCTGATTCGTTGTCACAACCGCGGTTTTTGCCTCTTCTGATAGTCTGATGGCAGAATCTTCCATTCCGTCATCCGTGGGTTGCTAAAGTCTTCTCTAAATCTATGCTTTTGGGGATATTTTGAAGCTGTGATAATTATCCATGACGGCTGATTTCTTCGATTAACAGGTTCAATTTTATTGATTTCTTATGTATACTTTGAAGTTTTACGTTTTCTTGGGTGTTAGGGTTTTTCTTGTTTTGATCAATTTTGATCAATTTGCGTTTAATGTAGCAATCTCTATTGGAGTTCGTAATCGAATATGGTTAGTTAATGATTGTTTCATTTCTAGGCGTCTTGGTTGTAGAGTGTGGAGATTCATGTTACGAAATTGGTACCCCTCTTTTATTTCAATCGAGGGCTCAATTGAGTGCGTAGTTTGTGATTCAGTAAGGTTAAGACATTAAGAAATGATTAATTATGTCTACTTGAATCTATGAGGAGATACGATTCCGATTCAAAAATGAACAATGCGTTTGTTCTGTTGGCCTAACTGATATTATGTAACTCTGCTTGAGAATTGTTGTTTATGATCGAGTTTGTGTCCAAGGTCACACTCTTAGCTGTTCTGGTAAGTGGTAACATGAAATATCGGAATTGTGTACTTAACCAAGCATTAGCTAGGTTGAATTTAGAAGTTTACAAACTGTTATCATCCTATAACGTCTGAAATTGATGATACTGATTGTTTTAACTTTTTGTTTAAGCTAATGCACATTGTTTTTTTTTGGAGTATGTTTTACAACTTTATGATGGGCTAACCTGGAGTAGAAAAGTTCCAACTTTATTCTTTTATTTGTAGAGTTACCTCATAAAGTTAACTTATTCAAACCTATTGTCTTTAAACCAAACTCTTTATGTCCTTTCGTCTTGAATTGCAGGTAGTTCTTGAGACTGATGCAGATTGGTGTTTATGTTTCATTAATTGAAGTCTAATATCCCTAAACTTCCTTGATGTACATTCAAAGTTAATGGTTTAGCGTAAGATTTTACTGTCAGCTACTAAGGTACGGTGTTCCATGGAGACATTGTGGTGACCTTAGGATAAGGTAGGTTGTGTATATGCCCATCAGAATGGGTTTGGGGTTGAAGCAAATCTTGTTGATTTTTCTCTTTTTACTAGTGGGATATAGTTCTGTTACAGCGGATTCAGATAATATTACTTCACAGAGACTAATAACTGCTCCATTAAAGGAAACAATAGGAAGTGTTATAGATGGCACAAACTTAGGTGAAGTCTTTAACTCTGATATTACTTCCGATGAAATTGGTGGAAAGAAGGGCGGGAACAGTAGGGTTTCAGTAACTACTGTTGCTTTGTTTACTTTAGCGATGGCTGCTGCTACTGGTTTGGGTGCTTTGCCTTTCTTTTTTGTGGAACTTGATGCTCAATGGGCGGGGATATGCAATGGGATGGCTGCAGGGGTGATGTTGGCAGCAAGCTTTGATCTCATACAAGAAGGGAGGGATCATGGTAGTGGAAGTTGGGTTGTCACGGGTATTTTGGCTGGTGGCATTTTTATTTGGCTATGTAAGAAGGTAAATTACTCTTTTAATGTCTTACTTTTGTTTTTACCTCTGCTTAATACAAATCATAGTATTAAGCATTTTATTGTTATCCTCTGTAATGTGAGGGGGATAACTGCATTGAGTCTGATAACATAACCGTTGCTGTGATTAGTAATTTGTTAAAGTGTCACCACTCACCAACCAATTGGAAGTAATTCTATTATAACTCTTTCAGGCCATTCTTATTTTTCTGTTAATTTTTATATGTTTTGATGGATAACCCTAGACATTTTTTGATAAATGCTCACAATTTCAGTTGCTCCACTTTCAAGTCAAATAGGGTGAACTATGTTCTGTGGTAATTTGCTAATGCTTCAGTGTCAGATTTGGGGTGTACCTTATTCTTCCTTTCTTATTGGATTATAATTTCTTACAAGATTATTCAGTTAATTAATATATTAAATAGTAGATAGTAGATCTCCGCTTAGGTGAAAAAAGGGAAGACGAGCTATAGAAAACTCAAGCTGTTTCGAATGTGGATTATGTGTCACAGTTCACATAATCTAATAGTTTGATGTCACATTACAAAACACAGTTATAACAAAACATTGCTCTCGACTATATACGGGATTTTCTTTATAACTGTATAACGTTATTCAAAGACGTTCTTTCATTGTTTGCTAGTTTTGACATGCATATGTTTACGTCTCACATAGTTTTTTTTTATTTTTTTATAATACTTCTTTTAGTTCCTTGAGCATTACGGTGAAGTGAGTATGTTGGACATTAAAGGAGCAGATGCGAATAAGGTTATTCTTGTAATTGGAATAATGACTCTTCATTCTTTTGGGGAAGGTTCTGGAGTTGGGGTGTCTTTTGCTGGCTCAAAAGGTCTCTCTCAGGGTCTTTTGGTAACTTTAGCTATTGCTGTTCATAACATTCCTGAAGGCTTAGCAGTTAGTATGGTTCTTGCATCAAGAGGGGTTTCTCCACAAAATGCTATGTTATGGAGTGTAATTACATCTTTGCCCCAGGTACTGTTTACAATTGTTATTTTTTGTTTTTGTTATCAGGTTTGTTTATAGTTAGCATAACCTTATATCCCCCATGTTTTGGCAGCCTATTGTAGCAGTACCCTCGTTTATATGTGCGGATGCCTTTAACAAACTGCTCCCATTCTGCACGGGCTTTGCTGCAGGGTGTATGATCTGGATGGTTGTTGCGGAGGTTCTTCCAGATGCATTCAAGGTACCATACCTTCATCAGTTATCTTTAGTTTCTTTTACCAATAATCGAGTTTAACAAGGGACATACACATAATTTTGATTGCTTCCTTGTTTTGCTGTTTTCCTTTCTTTTTGCATAACATTTGATCATTATGAAGATAACCCACTTCACTTACTGATAGGTTAGGAAATATTAATCTAGTTAGAGTGATTGGTAAATGTGGATTAGGGCACATGAAGAGAGAATGAAAAGAACACAGAAGAAATCAAAATGAATAGGCTAATTTATAAAATTTAGGGAACATATTCATAGCTATAACCAAGAAACTGGATTACTGGAATATAATTTTGATCTTTTGATTGAACAAGGCACAATTCATATTCAAAACTGTTTTAACAGTTTCTCATGCTTCTATAGGAAGCCTCGCCATCTCATGTTGCGTCTGCAGCTACAATTTCAGTTGCCTCTATGGAAGCTCTGGGTGCCATGTTTCAAAATTTAGGCCTCAACTATAAGTAAGTTACTTTTGGTGAATTTCAAAATTTGCATAGATGTTTGGGTCATAACATGTGAACGCATTATTGTGATATCATGACTAATGTTCATATTGCATTGACTTTAAACTAGTTTTTTGCTGGCTTAATCTATTAGGAATTAGGAAGAATGATTTTCAGTTAGGATTTTATATATATCATATATAATATGACAGTCATAGTTTGACCTTAATAAATGGCAGCAGGTCCGGTACTGAAGTATTTGATGCCCTAGCGAACCAAAATTCCCCATTTAATTTTTAAATTAACAATATATGCTATTTATAGTAACATTATTGAACACAATACTATGAAAACCTCTTGGTGTCTTCTCAGAGGTTTGTTTCCAACGGGTCTCCCAAGCAACTTTCCTATCCGATTAGTAGTAATAATATGCTCAAGTACGTAGACGTTTAACTACCTTTAATAAATCTGAACAAATAAAAAATTAATAAGAACAACAAATAAGAGATCATATTAGCGTACACATTCAGATGGATGTTTTAGTAGGAAAGGAAACTTAATTAGCATGAAAAGGCATATTCAAGTCTTCCAAGATTAATGTTCTTTTTTTCCTACTTTCGTAGTCGCAATATATTGCTTTTTCTAAAACCTAAACGCTGTTATAAAAGGCTGTTCATCTTTCAAAAGCTATTGCAAATTTATATAAATCCAATCAATTGCCTTCAACATCGAATATGGAAACTTAAGTATCCCCTTTAACAAACTGATTCATCATGAATCCACATCATTAAAGTTTGATCCAGAACAATCAATTTACAATGCTAGAAATCATAGAAAAGTGTAAACATCTTTACTCTATGAAAATAAGAACTTGAATGCTCCTATTCAGTTTTACTAGTGCAAAAACAATTAAAAAACATGTATTGTAACTAACCTTTGAGCCTTCAAGGATCACCTTCTGCCTGAACTTTGATAAACCTAACACCTGTAAACATTATGAACATGAAACTTCCAAGATCTCAGGACTCAGAAAGTATCACTCTTGTTTATGCATTGAAGAGAAAACAGGGAACTTCTAAAGATTAAAACAAGCAAATTCTGTAAAATACATCTCCCTAAACACTCAAAAAGGACATCATTTACCTTTTTAATCAATAAGCCAATTGTGAAAGTAAAATTAGACTTATTCATCCATCTTAACTTCTATGCTTGTAGACTTGTTCATCGCCCTTAGTCTGTAGTATACTAAAATACACAAGGATTGCTAAAAGTACATATAATGTCTTGACACTATCTGTGTAACACGTCCTAATCACCACCCGATCCTTTCCAAAAAAAAAAAAATTCAACCATAAGAAAATGAATGTTCAATTTGTAATCAAAACTTGAGCTTATCAATCTGTACTCCAAATTCATCTAAATGCCCCATGTTTAGAACAAAGAAGATAACATAAAAGTGAAGCTCACATACCAGAGGCGCTAAACTTCCAATAAGGATGAGATTAAGATTAAACAATTTTCACTTCAATAAATAAGAAACCATCTCGAAATCTCAATTTTCTACATGAAATCAAACTATAAATCTCAATTTTCTGCACGGAAGTTAAACAAAATCTCAATTTCCTAATCTTAAGAACTCAATTTGAAACAACCTCGTTTCTCCAATGTTTCTTAATAATGGGAGGGAACCGAATGGAGAGGAAGAGGTAGAATTAGGGCAGTGAAGCATCATGTCTGGTGATGCCTCTTCTTTGGTTATGCCCTGGGCGGTTCCCAGCACGCCCCCTCTAGGGCCAGCCCTGAATGGCAGTTACTAGAAATCGATGCATGAAGTTCGACACTCTCACAATTTCCATCTCTTTCAGGAAAAATAGGTTCCAGATTTTCGTTAGTTTTACTTCAGAAAGCACAAAATTGCATGCACTCTTTGTTTTGATGAATTTTGACTTAAACATGACTGCTGGATACAAATATATATGTTTGAGCTTGTTGGATAAGTTAATTCAACGAGCAACCAATACAAGAATAAGCCATCAAGTGTTTCCCTACAAGTTTCTAACTTGATTATATGTTGTGTTCTTTCTTTAAACTTTTTAATAACACCACATCACTCTCAATTGCAATGCCTCATTCTTGAACTAATATACCTTTTTTTTGACTAATTTTATTGTAGTTCAGAAGGTGCTTCAGGTTTTCTGGTGTCGTTGCTTTTTGGTCTCGGTCCCTTATTAGGTGGTAACATTCTTGTTGCGTTTGCTCTCGCTTTCCAACTTCAACACGCTCTTCTCACTGGTGTTGCATCTGGTATCGCATTTGTACTCGGTGCATGGCGACCACTTCAGTTACTTTTTTCTTCCAAAATGGGATTCTTCACACTCACTTTTCTTCTAGCAACGGGGTCCGCATTCACACACATCTCGACTTCCACCGCCACAAAACTCGCCAGCCGAAAAAAGACATCAGCAAACACGTTATCTGATGCAACCGGTTTCTCAATGAGTGCACTCACCCTCCAGTCAATACTATCATGTCTAACCGTGGCTCTTCACGCTCTAGCCGAAGGGCTCGCGTTAGGCGTGGCTGCACCCAAAGCTTACGGGTTTGGTCGACACATGGTTCTTCCAGTTTCTCTTCATGGACTCACTCGTGGGGCTGCTGTTGCAAGCTGTATTTTTGGAGCAACTGACAGTTGGTACGGTTCCTTAGCCGGGTCTGGGTTGATCGGGATTGTGGGTCCTGTTTCTGCTATTGCAGCCATACTTGCAGGGATTGATTACAGTGGTCTAGATCATTTGATGGTGTTTGCTTGTGGCGGGTTGATCCCGTGTTTTTGGAGCATGCATAGAAGAGCAATGAGGCTGGATACACAAAAAAGCACAGTCGGTATCATGGCCGGTATCGGGTTCGCCACTATCTGTCTTATGTCTACAAAGTTGGTTTGTTTGCATACACCTTACTGCAACTCTGCACCAGAAGCTGTGAGATAAAATGTGCTAATTGTTTCAGAATCAGCATGTTTTTTTGAGGGCAATATAGAAAAACAAGAGAAGAAACTGTGATTTTGGGGAGAGCAAAAAAGAAAAGATGTGGAAATAGGTTTATCAAATTATTTCTATTGGTTTCATATGCTGCAGAACCTACTAATTGGTAACACTTTTGAGTGCATAAAGCATGTAGTTTAGGTGTTGGGATTGTACTATATACAACTCTAGTAAATTCTATACAAAACCGAAATTTGATTTTATTTTCGAGAGGTTCTATATTGTTCTACCTTGTACTTCTACTTATCCTTATACTTATAAGATGACAGATGCTAAAATCAAAAGGATATAAAGAAAGAATTACTTGATTTCACATATCATCATCATACGAGTATGAGTGAAGTAAGAATATTTTATAGGAGGATATATTGATATTTCAAATGTATAATTCTCTTATTGTGGCATATGGAAAATTCTGTAATTAGTTTTTGGGTTCCTGGTGATAAACTATAAGGGCTAAAAATCAATAAGGATTGTGTTAACAACTTAAACAAACCAACATGACATTCGGTAACCCATCCGAGGAGTATTTACTGGCCAATCACACTTCATTACGAATTCATTTATTTTTAAGAAAGTTGATTTGATAAGTAGAATTCATGAATGTAAAGTGTGGAGAGATCAAATGTGGCAGGGTGCATGTGATGAATTCATGAGTGACAATGATATTGAAAGACAGAAGGAGGAGGAATTGGATGACTCAGATTTGTTCTCGCGGTTCTCGCAATAAAAAAGGTTCTCAAATGAAAAAGTTCAATGTCTTTTTCATTTGAGAACCTTTTTTATTACGAGAACCGCGAAAACAAATCTGAGTTATCCAATTCTTCCTCCTTCTGTCTTTAAATGTCATTGCCCACCCATGAATTCATCACATGCACCCTGTTTGATCTCCCCACGGTCTACAACCATGAATTCTACTTATCAAATCAACGGCTAAGATTAGTTATCGCGGTACTCACACTAAAATCGGTTCTCAAATGAAGCCTTCTCATATTATATATATATATATATATATATATATATATATATATATATATATATATATATATATATATACAGAGAGAGAGAGAGAGAGAGAGAGGAAGAAGTTCTTTTGAGAACATTCTTAGTGCGAAAACCGCGAGAACTAATATGAGTCGTCCAGTTCCCCCCCGGGGCGGACCCAAGTGTATTGGAGGGGGGCCGGGACACCGGTCTTTTGACGGTTCGTAGTGTTAATTTTCGATTTTTTGAGACGGTTCTATCGGTAAATTTTCGGGGTGCTACTGGTGATGCCAACAAAATCAAAGAAAAAAAGAAACTTTTTATAAAAAAAATGATAAGAAATAGTTTAATCTTTCAGTTTATACCTTTAAAATACTTTAATTTACCTTTAAAATAGCATTTTAGTTAACAGGTCTTCATATAAATTGTGTTTTGTTTTAAAATTTGGCCTTAAAATACCAGAAAAACAGCCGAAACCTCGTTAGTCCGACCCGATTAACCGGAAACCCGAAAAAAAAACCCGAACCAGACCCTCAAACTTATTTAATTTTATTCTCGCATTATATGGTGCTACCGGTCCCCAGAAATCCTGGGTCTGCCCCTGGTTCCCCCTACTTCAATGTCATTGTTCACCCATGAATTTCTCACATGCACTCTGCTACACTCTTTCCCTACACTCTCTCCATCCATGAACTTCCCATATCCAAGGAACGGCTGAGATTGGTTCTTGCGGTTCTCGAATGAATTCTCCCTATATATATATATATATATATATATATATATATATATATATATATATATATATATATATATATATATAGGTAGGTAGGATCAAATGAGAACACCTTTTAATGTGAGAACGGTGAGAACAATTTATAGCCCTTAGATGGTTTGTATTTAATGGTTGATATTAAGTTGGTGTAATTAAGGTATATTGAATTTTAATTATTTGGTTTAATTAAGTAATGAATATAAACTCAACATACCTTAATTAAACCAAATAATTGGTCTATAAGTGTTCTCACCGGATCCCTCCTCTCTCTCTCTCTCTCTCTCTCTATATATATATATATATATATATATATATATATATATATAATATTGTATAAACACTTAATAATTCAAAATTTTAAAAATATATCGCATAAATTTCATTAAATATTCTGCAAACTTTATTTTAATAACAAATTGTGAATAGAATTAAATTGTGTCATTTATTTGTACAATATTGATATATAAGAAAATAAGAAATTTTATTATTTACTATAAGTAGTTTTTTTAAAGATGTTAATTTTTCCTATCAATAAAGCGGAACCCATTTAGGGGTTTTCTGTTTTTCAGAAGTTCTTGACCAACAAATCTTGCCCTCTCGTCCCTTTGGATTTTGGAACCTTCACTAATATATAGTTGATGCTTCTCACTACTTCACATTCACGTCATCTATTACCACTTGATGGGTCGTGTATTACCACTCTGGTCAATAATTTTGAGGTGTGGGAAGTCCAGTATGTACCAAGGGATCTGAACAGTGAAGCGGATATGTTGGCTAGAAAGGGTACGGATAGAGTGTCTCCGTGGATTGCCTGGGTATGAGACCAGTTGGGGAGTGTGTTAACATTTCGGTGTGGCCTCTAACTTAGTACGTTTTAGTATCTTTGTTTTGCAGGTTGGAGCGAAGATGTGGCAAGTTTGCTAAGGGTGGCTACGGTTTTATTATTTTGCGTTATATGTGGCCAGGTCTTCGAAGTATGAATAGCATGCGTAGTTGGGTCCGGGGTCGCCATGGGGGGTAGTTCCAATGTTTGGGTTTAGGGTTGGGATGGCGGTATAAGGGTTGTGTTTGGGTTTGGGCTGGGTCTGTATGGGTTGCAATTCTGGGCTGTGTGGTCACTATCCATTAAAAGTGTGGAGTGTTGTCTTGTGTTTGAGGTTGGGTGGTGGTTGGGTGGTATGTGTTATACTGCTTGTGTTATGTGTTATATGGGTTACAATCCTAGTCTTCGATGTTTTGTGTGGTCTGTCCCTTACAAGGGTGGCGTGTGTCTTGTGCCTCTGGGAATGGGCAATTTTTTAGGGCAGGGGCTAGGTGGTCTCTGTTATATTGGTTGTATTCTGTCTGAGTTGGGGGGTTGTTCCATTTTGGGATGGGGTTGGGTGGTTGTTACAAGGGTGGTGCTGGTAGGCTAGAGGCTATGGCTTCCTTTTCTTTGGGGATGTATATGGTGGCACTCTGATCTTGCACACACTAATCACTTTGCTTTCCTACGATCAGTAGCCATGGCTATAGGTTAGTTTTGGGGTTTTTGTGCAGGAGGTGGCACTTTGGAACCAAGGGGTGATAAGGGAGGCATTCCAATCCTTGTGATTTGCTAGGCCTTATTGTGTTTTGCCTATGTAGATCCTTCTTTCAAGCTTCAGAGTTTTGTTTGTGGGAGGGGATTATTGTGGTTTCTGGTTTATTGAGATTTTGTTACTGATATAAGTGCTGATGGTTGTCCAGGGCTATACCTTAGCCCTTTTGGGTGTTTAGGGTAGGGTTGGGATGGCGATATAAGGGTGGTGTTTGGTAGGCTAGTGGTTGTGGCAATGTTTTATTGTATGGTGTAACAGGTGGCACTGTCTATACACACACGACACTTCGTACTCCTTCATGCGTATTGCCACGACTATAGGCTAGTAGGGGTGTGTTTGAAGGTGCAGGAGGTTGCACCGTTTTGAATCCAAGGTGTGATAAGGGGGGCATTTCAATCCTTCTGGTTTGCGAGGCCATCTTTCGAAGTGCTTGGCAAACCCTCCTTTCAAGATCCAGAATTTGTTATTTTAGTGCAGGTGGAAGAAGGATGGTGCATAGCAGGGCCCACAGTATTGTTAGGGTGTCGGGTTGGTTGTGTATTTTTTGATCTTTACTCTTCGGTGGATGCGTTTTTCGATGATGCTGTGTTTTTATGAAGAGGTTACGGTTGCGGGTGTGGTTGCACCGTTTCTTTAGTATCTGCTAAGTGCTACGGAAAGATACAGTCTCCTCACTATCCTTCAGTAGCATGTTGTCCGAGATTGTTATGTGCTGATTTAGGGTTTAGTTGTATGTTGGTATGGGCCATTATTTGTCTTGGGTGCTGTCCTAATGAGGTGTAGTGTGATCGGTATATGGCATTATTTGTCCCCCGCGTCCCGCGTGAGAAGAGAAGTATCGTCCCTATGTGTTATGGATCGTTGCTTGTGTGATAGATAGGATGTATTGAGGTTATGATGTATAGTGTATGCCTATGATGCATGATCTATGTGTGTCGTACACTTATTGTTGTTGAATGGAATATACATTTTGCTGTTAAAAAAAAAAAAAAAAAAAAAAAAAAACTTGATGGGTCGTGTAAAAGGTATTCAAGAATAAAAGATTGTGATTGTTATTATTTTTTGAGATTGAGAAATCAAATCAAAGTGATAAGAAAGTTACTCATTTATTTAATAACAAAATAGGTACACCTGGAAGCATGATTGTTAGAGAAACAAATTCGATAAATGGTGATGATGTCAACGGCATAGATGAAGGTGATGGTGGAAACACCATCAACGGTGGATTAATAGAGCTGGTTGTGATGGTGTCGATATAGTCAATGATGGTAGTAATTAGGATAGTGGTAGTATTTGAACTCTTTATATTGATGTTAAATTTTAAAACTATTTATTTGAACTTGTTTTGAGTAAAAATGTTGATTTATATTAACATAAATACTCTACAAATTTTGTACAAGTAGTTTTAAATACTCTACTTGTTTGAACTTGTTGAGTTACTAGAAAATTTTACAAAAATATTTATTTTACATTTATACACCCCACATGGGTGACACCATCATTCCCCTCTCATCCATTATTTTTTCAATTTAAAAAGTTGTTTTTCTTAACTTTTGACCGGTCTATGTACTTTTGATTTGGTTACCTAATAAATTTAAAGTCCCAAGTGTTTTCGTCATATTTAGTTTTATTTTTTGTGTAAAATGACATAAAAGTAAAGTTTCTTTTGGTATCAGATATTATCTCAGAAATATTTTAATAAATACATGAGCTATACTACTTAATATATATGAAATATGTGATATTATGATTAACGGGATTTTTTTGACCTAATGATAGGTGTCATCATTGACCCCTGATCGAACTAGTCTATTCAATATATAAAAAGAAGAAAGCATGTTGACTATCAGAAATTTCTTTTGACCTAGTAGTAAACATATTGATTCTTACACATATATTGATCTTCAAGTATACTATCATATCCTTTTAGCATATTTAATATCATTGGTTCAACATTACTTTATAAAACGGTTCAAAAAATTATGGTTTTAGGGTATATCTCGTGACACTAAGTAATCGATGGCATTTAACTTGCCGAAGTTGCAAATGACATGCAAAGAGTCTCTCACATGACATGGGTTCCAAACAAAGGTTTAGCGGATAGTGATATGATGGATTCCAAATTCATAAACTCCATCAATATGTGTCATTCTAACACAAAGTAGTTACATGAGATAAATTACAATATTCACAATTGGTAATGATTTATTCTTTTACACGACAAAACGTTTAAATGATTTGTTGGGGTTTTAAAGGGTAAAGAATGGTAATAGTGATGTTTGGTTGTTTTAAATGCAATTAATCATTACCAACACATGAGTAACCAACCATTCCTCACTAATTTGACGTAATAGATTTAAACATATGTGTATTTACAACCATCCTCCACTAACAGTCTAACACTGCTATCATCGACTGCCACCACTGTTACCACAACCACCCTTCATCACCACCACCGATCAATGTGGCCTCTATCACAACCATCACCACCATCCACAACCACCATACATAACCGCCTGTCATCGCTACCACCAACCCTCACAGCTACATTATCACCCGCCGCTAGCACCATCTGTCGCTGACCACCACCACAACCCCATTAATCGTTGTCGCTAGCACCATCGTACCAACCAGCCCACAATCAACCACTGACACCGCGGACCACCATCGACTACTTTTAACAACGTGGTTGCCACCAAATACTACCAAAACCCTCCTCCCGCGCCAATCTTGCAAAACTCATCCTATGTGGCTGAGTACTCGGTGATTACTCGCTAATGGGCCACTTACCTTGGAAAGTTTGACCTAATTGGATGAATTACTCGGTGGCGGCACTACGCGGTCAAACTTGGACCCAAGTCGGCCTAGGCAACTAGGAGGTCAACAATGACAACTTTTTTTTTCCTATTTTGTTAGCCAATTAGGTCCGACAAGTCAAGAGTGACCTAATTAGTATAGAACATCCTAGCTGCCTTCTTAGTCTTTGTATTTGGTACTTGATAGTTTATGCACTTGTACTTAGACGTATGCTAGCCTCTTGCTAGTTTTTTTAATAAAATTTGACTTATTAGACGGGATGATAGTTATACCTAATCTTAAAAAAAAATTCTAAGATGTTATAAGTCATATGAATTGATCTAAGATGTCATACCGAATCTTAGGGTTAATAATAAAAAAAACCTCAAACTTTGCTTTACTTTTTGGCTTAAACCTTAATCTTTGTTTTTACATGATTTAAACCTTAAACTTCATTTTACTTTGGGTTTAAACCTTAAACTTTATTTTACTTGTTGGTTTAAACTTTAAACTTTATTTCTAAATGTTTTAAACCTTAAACTTTAAATATATTTCTATTTAACCCCTAAACTTTCATTTACTTACTTAATATGGGTAAAAAATAAATCTACAACCTATTCAACCGGCTACCTCATCTCTCCTTACCACACAACTTGTAAAACGTTTAGAATTTTAGAATTTTAGAAGACTATGGCGGAGCGGATGCTAATCGGGTATCAATTGGGAGGATATGGACTTTAAAGCATGTGGGCTTACTTTTTTGGATCAAGAAGGGATGGAAATTTGCAACATGGTAGTGTAAGGTCTTGACTCCTCTTGGATTTGGTGATTCTTAGATTATAATGCTAGTCAACTTTTATGAAGTAGATGCTTGTTTGATTCATGACTTTGATTAAATAGGTGTGTTAGGAGTTTCTTCAACCTCCATACTAATTATGAAGAGTCTTGGTGATTTAAGCTTTTAAATTGCTATAGTCAAATTAAATTAAAGTTCAAGTACTGCACCATATTCCTTGATGATAAACCTAGCTATTTGTTCATGTGATGAAACGAATGTTGACCATTTCACCTCTCATTGATTTAAATCATCTTGCTTGATTGCAACTTTTATTTACTTGTCATATTTAGTCTAATCAAACAAATCTCAACCCCCCCTTGTTTTATTTTATTGTTGTTACAAAAATCATCTTGACTTTTGGATTGCATAGGAAATTAAATTCAGTCAGTCTTTGTGGATTCGATCTCTTTACCACTATAAACTTTTATATGTGTTAGAATATTGGGTTATTTGTTTGTTAGCCTCGACAACCACCAAGAGATGAGGTAGCCGGTTGAATAGGTTGTATGTTTACTTTTTACCCATTTTAAGTAAGTAAATGAAAGTTTATGAGTTAAATAGAAATATATTTAAAGTTTAAGGTTTAAATCATTTAGAAGTAAAGTTTAAGGTTTAAAACAAAAGTAAAATAAAGTTTAAGGTTTAAACCAAAAATAAAATAAAATTTAAGATTTAAATAATGTAAAAACAAAGATTAATATTTAAACTAAAAAGTAAAATAAAGTTTGAGTTTTTTTTATTATTAATGTCTTAACTGAAACGTGTAATCACAGAGCAGCTTAATGTAATTAAATCTGTCAGAATCAGCAAGCGTGTGGACCACCCTGGAAGGCACGTGACCATTAATACGTACTTACCTGCTTAATTAAGCCGGTGTAAATACCACCTCCCCCTACATGTATACGTTTTCCGTTCCCTTTTTGTTATACAAACATGTTTAGCCATTAAATTATTAATGATCCCCTTGGGTACTTTTTAGTAATTAAAATGATGATATCTTATTACAAACACAAGCTCATATATCAAAAAAGTTCTAGTCTACCGATATCATGTGTAATAAAAAATATGTTTTTTTATAATTGTGGATGGATTTTAAGTTTGTAGTGAATAAATATGTAGATTTAAAAATAGAAGATTTAGTAGGAAGATATAAAATTTCTCTGAGTTGAATGATTCTTCTCGGTATTTTATCAATTAAAACTGAGAGGTTTTATATACGGTTGCTTTTTTTATACATATACTTCTAATCATAAGGTCAAGATAAGTGACAAAGTCAAGAAATGATATAAAAAAGAGAATTAGTTTATTTTACATTTTATTATATATTGATAGGAAGATAAAGTAGAAATATTTAGTAAAAGGAATACAAACTTTGATATATTATCTTCATAACAAATCTACTTTTATTAGATGTTTAAATCTAATTTTGACAAAATAAAATAGATATGATGACACTTTTAGAAAATTTCAAACTTGGATTTATTTAGATTAAAGAAACAATAATATGGATACATGTATATGATATAACTAGTTATATCCGACTCATCGACAAAATAATTCACCTCAATGCATTGATGTAATAGTTTAATCTATTCAATGCTAAGGCACTCATTTTTTATATCATACGAGCATATGACAAACCTCTTTGTTTTAATTTTATCGTTTCTTTAAGACGGATGCAATTACATGAGTTGTGTGTAATAAAGTTTATATAAAAAATATAGTTTTGAAATTTTAATATTCAATCATATGTGATTTAGTATATAATCATATATGATTGTAAAAACATCACATGTAAATTACGAAAATGTCACTCCGTCCAAATTTTTAAAATTCAATCTAGACCATTGATGGGCTGATCAAAAAGCTAAAATTAGTCCCTCAAAACTATGAATTAAGTATGAACTATATTGACTATTTCTCACTATTACATAGGATAAAGCATATATACTATAAACAATGTCTAAGTTAGTTATTATCACACTTATAATACTTTTAATGAGTAAATACTTAAATGATAAAATTATTATTTATTAAGCATGTAACATAAGTGTTTGTACGTAAGAACGCACAGGTACATATTATGCAGCAGATCGGAGTGAAGGAGGATTGGATGTTTAGTCTCCCGTTGCGGTGGTTAACCCCGAGCTAGGAAACGGTGTCCATGGCGGGGGTGACATGAGGATCTCGTGGTGTATGAACCCATGGTCATTAGAGATGGAAGGCATGAGTATGATCATGATGATCATATGATTCCTTTGTAAGGAGATAGAGAGAGTATGTGTGTATGGAAAGAACTCCATATGTGGGTGCTGATAGAGGGGAGAGAGAGAGAGAGAGAGAGAGAGAGAGAGAGAGAGAGAGAGAGAGAGAGAGAGAGAGCCCCTTAAACCTTGGTGCCCTCCCCTATATATAGGGAGATGTCTAGGGTAAGATGGGCCCGAGCCCAATGGGTATACCACATGTTTGGGCCTTACCTAAGGCCCACGCATAGGGTACACCAACAATAAGTGAGGCAACATCTAACCTAGATGCTACATTAGATAAGTAAATTATTCCTTAGTAAACTTTTCCGAGTTAAGTATGAGGGAAAAAATTAATTATCGTGAAACAGGGGCGGACCTGTGCTTGTGGCGGCGGTGGCACGTGACGCCAGTCAATTTTATTCGTATTGTGTAAATTTCGATTTTTTCGAGATAGTGCTACCATCGCATAGTGTAAATTTCGATTTTTTTCAAGACAGTACCACCACTCATTAAAATCCTGGATCCGCCCCTATCGTGAAAAGTGGTGATATAGGCAACACCGTATTTAATTTGGAAAGCAAGAAATGGTGATCTCATAATAAAATAATTATGGTTAACTTGCTTGTATTAGAAATCCAATTAAAAATTTTAAATGGAGATAAAAAAAATAAGAAACGGGCTAACACTCTTTATATCAGGTTAGTGATTTGATTTCCTTAGACCAAACGTAAATCTCAACCTTAAGTAGAGGAAGAATTAATATTTTTATTTACCAATATCTTATAATGACGAAAATAAAATTAATTAATATTAAGGGTATTCTTCGGGTTTTTCTGGGTTTTTCAGTTAATCGGGTTGAATTAACGATGTATCAATTGTTGTTCTTGTATTTGAGGGTCAAAATTTAAAACAAAACACATTTATATGAAGTCATGTTAACTTAATTGTTATTTTTAAGGTAAACTAAATTATTTTAAAGGTATAAATCGAATATTGAACTATATCTTATCATTTTTTAAAAATTCATTTCCTTTGATTTTGGTGGTTTCAAAAATCGCTGGTGGCATCCAAAATCTAACTGGTGGCACCGGCTCGAAAACATTGAGATTTTCCACTGCGTCTGAAAATTGTCTGGTAGTCCGTGCCACCACCGGTGGACAATTAGGTCCGCCCCTGACCCCAAGGTCATTGGGTACGTTTTGTGTTATCAGGTAAGTCGGTTACACCCATACGTCCCCTCCCAACCTTCTCTCTATCCCTTTCATTTTTCTTCCTTTTTTCTTTCTCTGTTTTTCTATCTTTATATATATATATATAGGCAAAAGTTCAAACGAGAACTGCTTTTCGTACAAGAACTGTGAAAACCAATCTGAGCCGTCCAATTCCCCATCCTTTAATGTCATTGCCCACCCATGAATTCCTCACATGCACCCTGCCACACTTGATCCCCTCCACGCTCTTCATCCATGAACTTCCCATATCTAAGGAACGGCTGAGATTGGTTCCTACAGTTCTCGTTTGAACCCTCCCCTATATATATATATATATATAGGGGAGGGTTCATGCGAGAACCGTTGTTAGTGCGAGAACCAATCTCGGCCGTTCCTTGGATATGGAAAGTTTCATGGATGGTGAGCGTGTGGCAGGGTGCATGTGAGGAATTCATGGGTGGGCAATGACATTGAAGGAGGGGAAATTGGACGGCTCAGATTGTTTTCGCGGTTCTCGCACTAAAAATGGTTCTCGCAAGAACTTTTTCATATATATATATATGAAAATGAAATAAAAAATGTGATAATATTGAGTTAGATCATACCAATTTCTAGGTTAAAAAAAGAATTATAATATGACGCTAATATGAATAATGAGTTGAAACCAATGTTTTAAAACCCGGGTTGAGCCTGCCGGTTTAACCGGTTGACCCGTGACCCGGTGAGGAGACCGGGTCAATGTACACCGGGTAAAAGGTCATTTCTGGCCCGCATAGTTCTGCCCGGGTTTACGGTTGAACCGGCTACTCAGCCCGTTTTGACCCATTTCTTAATTTTTTTTCATTTTAATATTTTTTTAAGAATAAAATTTCTGCAATTTAGTCATCTCGACAATCGACATTTTGAAACCTCACTCGACAAAAACCCAAAATATAAGTTGTGAATCCCTCTCAATAGTCAACACCGACTCATGTCCTTTGTCATCTCCAACATGAGACTGTTCTTCGAGTATAAACCTCCATTGAGTTCACGTACCCCTCTTAATAAAATTTTCTTTTTATGTTTGATGGATTATTTAGATAAGTAATTGTTTCCAAGTAAGGCTGGCAATTCCTGACCCGACACGAAATACGACCCGAACCTGACACGAAAAAAGTGACACGAACCCGACACGAACCCGAAATGGGTCAAAACTAGGTCGACACGAAGTTGACACGAAAATAAATGGGTTGGGTTAGGGTCAACCCGACAACCCGAAGTGACCTATATAAGGATAAAACTAAAAAGTATAAAAATTTCTTTAATACTTAAAATTAAAATTTCAAAAAGTAGATTGTGAATTCAAATGAGTGAATGACATCTTAGGCAATAAAATTCAATAAACAAAAGTACAAAACCTTGAAAAGCTAAAAACTTAAATAAGCAATAAAAGATTTAAATCTAAACAATATTACTTCATTTTGCTATTTGTTATTTCAACTATATTGTTTTGGATTTTTGGTACTTTGACGTTTGTCAACTTGGTAAGACTTTTTGGAACCCACCCAACCCGATATTCTTTCTAAGAATACAACGGTAAAGAAGAAAAACGACTTGCTTTTTGAAATTGGATAATTTCCTTTAGGTTATTTTAATTCATGGTTTGTTCACTAGTTACCACTTTTTTATTAAAGCTATTAATTGTATTGATATTCGATATTTTAATCACTAGTTAGTAGAGAAAATTGGAAATAGACAAGGAATTCGAAAATTTTTATGACGAAAACCGTACTCGAAAACCGAATTTGAAAACCGTAATCGAAAACCTTATTTGAAACCCATAATCGAAAACCGTAATTAAAAACCGTACCCGAAACCCGTATTCGAAAACCATAATCGAAAGTAAAAAAAAACTTTAGACCGAAATGGGTTGACACGAAACACGACCCGAACCCGACACGAAAAAAAGTGACACGACTCGAACCCGACACGAAAATAAAAAGGTCGAAATTGGGTCGACACGAAACTGACCCGAACCCTAACGACACGAACCCAATAACACGAACCCGACCCAAATTGCCAGCCTTATTTCCAAGTTTATTTACATACATATATATATATACACACATATGCATATATATTTTACAAAATGTAAAATATTAAAAACCGGGTTGACCCGCCGGTCGAACCGGTTGACCCTTGACCCGATAAAAAAACCGGATCAACTAAAAACCCGGGCTTTAAAAACATTAGTTTAAACCCCAATGAACTCAAAGATGCTTCATCATGTAATTGTCGGTCATCAAGTTGTAGTATGTATTCTTTGATTGTTTTAATTTTTCTTTGTCGGATTTGGATCCTTTTGTGTAACCATAATATGACTATTCACGTTTCCTTAAAACACAAATCATGGTATTTTGCAGAAAGTTTCTTCAAATGTAGTTCATAGTATTTTTGATTTCTTAGCAATGAAAATCTTTCACCTTTTGATAAAATAGCGTAAAAATCTTTAAAAACGCTTGTAAATTATGAAAATAAGCATTTAGAAATTAATTTATATAAACGAGTAACATTTTTAATTTACTAATTGAAGAACAAAAATAGTAAATTTTGACAAAATCGCTTGCCCCATTTCCATGATTTTAGAATTCTTAGGTTCGGTCCAATTATTAAACGACACGTTTCACGAGTGAAAAGAGTATTCTTTTTATTGTAACTAACAAGGTTTTGGTGCCCGCGCGTTGCCGCGTGCGGGGTTTTAACGAATACATTTTATAATATATAGAGAACAAATACCTTTTTTTACTCGCGCACTGCGTCGTTGAAGGAGAATCCCGAGTTAAGCATAAACATTATTTAGATTATGAAGTTGATACTTTATGTCATCATTCCTCATATAAACAATCATCATTCACGCAAAAAGTGTGGGTTACCCGCACGATTCAACATGAATGATAAATTAACAAATTTTAGAAGTATGAATGTCTACCATTTATAACATATATAGCAAGTTCGAGAAGTATACATGAAGATTATATTGATAGTAACATAATTGAGGCCTATTTGTTTATAACATAACATGTCAAATTATAGGAATATGTAAAATACATTTGACCAAAAACACATCTAATATTTTAACCTTATTGTAGTTAGCAACCAAGAACCCTAGCTAAATTATCCGCGAGATTGATTTGATTGTGTTGTTTGTATATATAAGGTGGAAGATCTGTTCATATATCTCTGTATCAAACAGGTATACTTACATAAACAAACTTTAAAATACACATCTATTGAAAAGACAAACTTAAAAACCCTAAGAAATCTGAAATTTACCACAGACACTGTAACACCCTCTCGACCGGCTTAGATTAATTAAGGTAATTAATTAATTAATCCTGAGATTTAATTTGTTTATGTGAATTGTTTGTAAATATGTGTTAATTGATAATTGTTTGTGATATTATTTTGTTTTATTATTTTGGGAAAATAATTATAATAATTTAATATTTGAGTGGGTAGGGGGGGTGTGGCCGGTTTGGTGGGTATAGTCACCCACTCCTCCTCCTCCATACTTCATTACTTGTAAAATTGAACAAAGTGAGAGTGTGTGTGTGTTTTGTGAGCTTTCGGCTGAGAAGAAGAAGAAGGAAGAAAAGAAATCAAGCTTCTATTTGGTCTGCATTTTAGTTGATTATTTGATATCATCTAAATGTTAGATTACTGCTTTATGATGGTTGTTTGTTAATATATTCGGTTTTGATATATATAAATGAATACCGATTGATTCTTGATGATTTGATGATTATAGGATGTTTGCATGTTAGAAATTATTGTTAGAATGTGTTCATAATATGCTTAGAATGATTTCTGGAAACTTAGATTACTTGCATGCTTAAAATCAGTAAGATTTAAGTTAGAAATAAATTTTATGAATGAACACATGAATCTGTCGGATTTGGAGTATGAATGTATCGGTATTGATGAAATCCGATAGAATATTCTCGGAATGATGATGAATCCGAGCAAATTGATATGATTGTATTGAATACCGATAAAGACGAACTGTAGCCTTGACATTATTCTCGGATTTGATTCTATCGGGATTGTATGTTTTCTCGGAATTGGTTTTCTCGGTATTGGACATTCTATCGGGATATGATAAATGCCCTAACACTTTTATCGGAATTGGACATTTTATCGGATTGTGCATGTTCTCGGATTGTGTATTTTACCGGATTGTGCCTTTTATCGGATTTGGTGTTAATCGGAATTCCCCATTCTCGGAATTGGATATTATCGGGATTTGTCAATCACTCGGAATCCGACTTTGATCAGAAATGGATTTTATCGGAATTTGGGATTTAGGAGTTATTCCTAAAGATCAAACTATGATTGGGTATACATGATAGTTATACATGAATATTTAACATGTAATGTATGAATGCATGTATTATGTATTATAAATTAGTATTATGAATTAAATACTGACTTGTGGTTATCTAATCTCAGGAACTGAGAAGACTCAGTGAACTAGACCAC
This sequence comes from Pulicaria dysenterica, assembly GCA_947179395.2. Taxonomy (NCBI): domain Eukaryota; kingdom Viridiplantae; phylum Streptophyta; class Magnoliopsida; order Asterales; family Asteraceae; genus Pulicaria; species Pulicaria dysenterica. The sequence goes on from OX359288.1 coordinate 26,313,635, forward strand.
TGAGTGTGCTACAGTGCTGACTGTGATGAGTGGATTTATATCTATTGATATACAGGATATGATATCCTAATTGGAATGCTCTTGTTTGGATTGTATATACATGTTATTTGGAGATCAGATTGAGTCTGGGCCTGTTGCTTGGGGATTTACCGTATCAGATCTTGTGGTACATTTGTTGTACACAAGAAGGCTGGTATTGTTATCCATGTTAGCAGGGCTATCGGTAAACCTTGGTTTTGGCCGACCTTGGTTGCAGGTGGTTGCAACACCGCCGATTCTCCTGGGATTCATGAGCTATTTGGGTTTAGACATATTTGCCTTGTGTATGTTTAGATATTTGTTCCCTCACTTAGCTTTGTGCTAATTCCCCACTAGATTGTTTTGCAGATACTCCACGGTGAGTTTGTAGATAGTGAAGACTGGGACTTTGGACCGACCATTACTCTGAAGTCAAAGATTTTTGTTAGAGCCTGTTTTGTAACTAACACTGTAGTGGATATTTTGTAAATGTTAACCAGTCCAATTTGTATATCTTTTGGATTTTAAATCTAATTATATGTAATTAGCTTCCGCACGCAGTTTATTGTTAATTAAAAAGTACAGTGTTACAAATTGGTATCAGAGCCCTGGTTTGAGGAATTGCATGAATGATTTGTGCAATACTCGAACCGAGGCTCTGGTCAATCCAGTATTCCTAGGGTGGGTAATTAGTAGTGTAGCTTTGAGGGTGGTTAGTGTGTTTATACTAACGGATTATATCTAACAACTGGTGAGATGCTGTGAATAGAACATAAATGGCTGATAACGTGAACCAGACAACTACCCCTGCGTCCCCCAGAAGAAACAATCAATCATCCACCGCAGCAAATGAACAACACAACAGAGCTGGTAATTCACATAATGGTGAATCTGATCAGCAGGATTATGTACTGCAATTGGAAGACACTCTGCAAAGTTTGAGAGATTGGATTCAGGAGTTGGAACGGCAGCAACATCAGACTCAGTCCTCTCATCAAACTCAGACCATTCATATGCCTCGAGAGTCAGCTGTATTTACTCAGTCGATACCACCTCCTGTTTACTCTGCTGCACCCTTCAATACAGTGTCAACACCATTTGGTTCTTTACCATTCGTTACTATACCACCTGTATCACAACCCCAACAACAACACCAACCGCAACACCATAATTTTTTCATTCCTTGGTACCCAACTCAAGGAGGCTTTAAACCGAAAGGGCAATACAAGGATTTCATGGGTTGCCAACCACCTGAGTATTCTGGAAGCTCAAATCCAAGTGATACTTAGAACTGGTTAAGGGAGATGGTGAAGGCTTTAGATGCCTGCAATTGTGAGGAATCCGATAGGGTTAGTTTTGCAACTCGGAGGTTGAAGGGTCAAGCTGCAACCTGGTGGGATTCTCTAACTGCTCATCTATCCAGGGAGGTTGTGAATTCTGTTACCTGGGATCAATTTCAAGCCAAATTTTGTGAACAGTTCTGCAATACCTACGATTTGGCCAAGGTAAAGCAGGAATTTATGGACCTAGCTCAGAATGATAAGATGTCGGTTGATGAGCTGATTGCGAAGTTTAACGAAAAGCTGAGATTTGCTAAGCAGTGGGTACCAGATGAACCATCACAGATAGATCATTTCGTTCAAGCCCTGTTGCCTGAGTATCGGGGTAACACCCGGATGGCAACATCGTTGGTACATGCATTTACTGTTGCTCGGACGGCAGAAGGTGACGTGAGGGCTCGAGAAAGAATGAATCGTGAGAAAGGGTCGTCTCACAAGTCCGGTGGAAATCAGAGTGGAAACAAAGGCAAATGGCAGAACAATCAGAACCGAGGTCATCAAAAATCGAAGGGTTTGGGATCATTTCAGAACAAGCCTTGGTGTAAACCCTGCAATTCTAGTCATAATGGTCCTTGCACATCACAGACGAAATGATGTTTGTGTTGTGGTGGATTTGGCCACGAACCATCAGTCTGTCGGTTTAAAACAAATGTTTGCTGGAATTGTCACGAAGAGGGTCATAGAGCTGGAGCATGCACAAAACCGAGGTCAAAGGGGACGGGGCAAGGGGTAGGCAATGTCAGGGGATCGTCTCTGCAGGTCAGAAGAGAAAGGTTGCAACTTCTGCGGAAGGGAGAGCCTTCAAGATGACTGTTATAGAGGCTGCGGAAGACAGTGATGTGATCACGGGTATGTTTATTGTAAATTATGTGCCTGCCCGTGTGTTATTTGACTCTGGTGCAAATAGATCTTTTATATCAGTATCTCTATGTGATAAATTGAAACTTGTTGGGGAGATAGGAATAACAAACCTAAATCAAACCTGTCTATTTAGTAAAACAGGATTTGATGTTAACAAAACCATTTATTCAGTTTTGGACTTAGATTAATGAAAAACATGTGTTGTTTTTCATATCAGACTTAAAGAATTTCTAAGTAAGAAATGTCAGCTGACGATTCAAAGTGTCAGCTGAACACTGAGTATCAGCCAAAGGACCAGCTTCAGAAAGATCAGCTAAAAAGAAAAGACAAGTTAAGAAGCATCAGCTATGCATCTACAAAGCATCAGCTGACAGCGCAAACCATCAGCTGAGGGTTCTTCAAATATCAGCTGAGTGGTCTAGGATCAGCTGACAGTATCTCATTGATCAGCTGATGCCTCCCACATGTCAGATAAGGTATTCTATAATTATCCTTTCTTCTCTCAATAAGCTGATCATACTCAAATGGTTAGCTGAGCCCTTAGGATCAGTTGATTGTTTAGGTTGACTAGTTTATTAGCTGTATTATGATTTGTGTTATTAGCTGAGCTATTCGATCAGCTGAGCAAAGCTAGTCAGCTGAGTCTTTCACATTTATCCTTAGCTGAGCAAAATTATGTTAGCTGTTCAGTGTCTGTTAGCTGAGTCTTTAATCAGGTAATAGCTTTTCAGTGTAATATTTTCTTAAGTCAAAGGCAGAACATGTGTTATTCTATTATGCCTAAGATCTTTCTTTGTAAAAGTACTTAGCACTTTTTGTATCTACAAAGAAACAAAAAGGATAGATCTTTATCCTTTGGAAAAGGAGAAAGATACTTTAGAAGAGAAGATCTCGAAGATATGCTTTGACAACTAAGTATGGCTGGCAACTCTATACTTGGTTAAGTCAAATCTTCAGAAAGCATGGTGTTGATTAAAGCACAAGCGTGAAAGGAGAAGTTTACTTTTCCAAGATATAAAGGTAGTACTTTAATAATATAATAATAGATAGTGGGTAAACTTATTACTGAAAAGTATGTTAACTTTACACACTTTGTGTATAAAGTTAACTTACTTTTTACCCACTAACCTTATCTATTATAATATTATTAACCCAAGTACCTTTGTCTCTTTCTCCTTTTCATCAACCCGGACATCCTTGCTTTATATATACTCTTGCATGGAAACATGCTAAAAAAGCGAACTGATAGAGTTGAATACTGAAATCTCATCTGTTGAGAATTAGTAGAGTTAGCATTTTACTTTCAGTATTACAAACTTGTTCATGTGTTGAACATCTTAGACATAAGTTGTTTAAGATTACCTTAGTCTATGTGTTAGACAAATTTAGTTGCCACCTTTTATTGAACTTAGATTTTCCGCATCTAGTTCATGTAATTCTTGATTTACATCAATAAGAATTATATAAAAGTAAACCGTGTGTCTCTTAAATTTTAAATTGCTAAAGTTTGTATTCAACCCCCCTTCTACAAAAATTTATTGTTGTAGTATCCATTCGGGACCAACAACTAGTATCAGAGCAGGCTAGATAACTCATATCTAAGATCTGTTTTGCTTACTCTTCAACTGCTTCTACCCCACACTACTAAATGGCCACTCTTGTTGTTGCTTCTAATGTTTCTTCAAATAATGGCTCACTCACAAGGTGTCCAAATTTTGATGGAGAAAACTTTTCTCTCTGGAAGAGTAAAGTTCTTCTCTATATGTCAAGCCTAGATGATGTGATGCTCAAAACTGTCACTGAAGGTCCTTATGTTCCTTCCTCAACAATTCAAGTGACTGAAGCCACTGATGAAGTTCCTGCTGTTGAGAGACTAATTATAAAGGCTATAAATCAATGGTCTGATGAAGACAAAAGGCTTGTTAATCTTGATGTTAAAGCAAGAACATCCTTAGTCTCTGTACTACCAAATGATGTCTATCATCAAGTTCTTAACTGCAAATATGCAAAGGAGATGATAGATACTTTGACTGTTGCTTATGAAGGCACTAAAGAAGTGCAGGAAAATAAGAAACTCCTTCTGGTAAGAGAATATGAGTTCTTCTTTGCTCATAAAGGTGAAAGTCTTACTCAGACCTACACCAGGTTCAACTGCCTTATTAATGACTTAAGAAGGGCAAATGTTCCCAAGAGCAATAAGGATCTTGTAAAAAAGTTTCTAGACTCTCTCCCAGAATCTTGGGATCATTTTATCACTGTGCTTAAACATGGTGAGAAAATCAAGGGTCTTACACTGGTTGGTTTATATGGAAACCTTATGAATCATGAACAATCAGTGAAACAAAGGAAACTCTCTACCAAGGATATGAAGGAGGCTGCAAAAGCTCCATCTACTGCTCTTGTGTTTAAAGATACAAGATCCAGGAGTTTTGCTGCAGTGGTGGATGAGTCCTGTGATGAGAAGGAAGAAGAGGAGTCTTCTGATGAAGAGCAAGTGGCTGATGGGGATGAAGTTCTGGAGAACATGGACAACATTGAAGCTGCTGTTGAGCAGGCTGCCATGTTGGTAAAAAGGTTCAAACCTTTCTTGAGAAGAAAGGGTGTCAAGAGATTTGAGAAGAAACCCTTTAAAGAAGAAAGAGCCTTGTCAAAACCAAAGACTTCTGAAGGGTGTTTCTCTTGTGGCAAGACTGGTCACTATGCCAGTGAGTGTAAGTCCAGAGGAAACACAGGTTTTAAGGGTTCCTCAAGTTCAGACAGCAAGATTGATTATGAAGCTAAATATAAGAAGCTTCTTGTTGCAGTCCTTGACAAGAAAAAGAAGAAAGCTCAGAATAGGGTGTTGGTAGCTGAAGAAGAAGATTGGGCTGAGGAAGATCTCTCAAGTGATGAAGATGAGGTCCTCATAGCTCAGTTCAGTTTGATGGCCAACACATCAAGTACAAGTTCCTTTGATGAGGACATGAAGAAAGCTGCTAAAGCTTGTACTTCTCTTGACTGGGATCCTTCTTCTATGTATCAGGTTGGAAAATTTATTAACTATGAAGATAATGAAAAGAACACTATGTTTGATTATCTGTGTGTTGAGTTTCAATCAAATATTCAAAGAGAAAAGAAGCTAAAACTAGAAATAGAATCACTAAAAGAGAAGTTAAGTCTTAAAGATGAGAAACTGAAACAAATGACAAAATTGGAAGATAATTTAGCAAATCAAAAGATACTTAATCAGATCTTGGTAAAAGAAAACAATGAAACAACCACGAAGTTCAATGACCTTCAAAAAGTAGTTAAATCTTGGTGTGTTTCTGCTGCTAAGACCACTCAGTGTGTCAATGAGCAGATTCCAAAACAAGTTCAAGCTATTATTGGTGGAAATTACTTCCAAGCTGCTAATTGTGTTGATTTTAGTAAGGATATAAATATCTTAGAAAAGTCTGATATTTTACCTCTTACTTTTCAAAAGATTGTAAAAGGAAAAAGTATTATCACTAACAGATTTGTCAAAAGTAAAAGTACTCAACTGAAAGACTCAACCATTTCAATAGATGGTTCAAGTTCTAGTGTTTTGACTGAAAGCAAAAGTACTGATAATTTAATTGAAAAGGAAGCCAGTAAAGGAATGGAATCATTTGTTGATACCAAAAAGACATTATGTTGTCAAACCTTGAAAGCTGATACATTAAATATAAGTGCTCAGCTGACTGACATTTCATTAGCTATTAATCCTCAATCAGCTGATCAGAGAATAGATGATAGTTGCTCAGCTGATACCCTGTCAGCTGATCAAACATCCTTTGTAAATTGCTTAGCTGATCAAGGATCACTTAAAACTCTTTCAATAGGAGAAACCAAGGGAAAAGGACCTTTTATTTACAAAAAGTCTAAGTCTGCCACACCTAAAGTTGATCAAAAATTCATTTTAACTAAGGGTCAACCTAAGGTGACTGTGAACAAAGACCTTATTAGTTTACAAAATCAGTTGCAATAGCTGAATGGTGAAATCTGTCAGCTGATGACCCATAGTCATCAGAAAACAGTTAAGACATCTCTTAGGCAGTCACTAAATCATGTCAAAAGCTCCAAAAATCAAAAATGTTATAAATGTGGGAGTAAAGGGCATAAGGCAAGTGAGTGTTCTCTTGAAGGTAACTCAAGACAGCGGACTGATTTTGATAACACAGTTGTTCCTCTCATTCATAAACAACCTAATATGAAGTGGATAGCTAGGTGCAATCCATAGGGATTCACCTAAACAGTGGATGCCCAAGTGTCACTAACCTTCTTTAAAACTCTACTATGCAGGGTTTGAACACATGGTATCTTTACAGTGGATGTTCAAGGACCATGACAGGATGTAAAGCTTTGCTCAGTAACTACAAGAAGGAGAAAGGTCCAATAGTGACATTTGGTGATAACAATTGTGGGCAAACAAAAGGCTATGGAGAACTTCATAATAGGAACTTAACCCTGTCCAAAGTATCATATGTTAAAGGGCTTAAGTACAATCTCATCAGCATAAGTCAGTTATGTGATGGTGATCATAAAGTCCTCTTTACAAAGACAGGTGGTTCCATTTTAGATAAAGAAGGTAAAACTATAATTTGTGCAAAGAGAACCAAGGATGTATATACTCTAGATATGTCCTCTGGTGATCTATCCAAGTTAACCTGTTTGTATACAAAATCTGTAACTGACACAAACTGGTTATGGCACAAAAGGCTTTCTCACTTAAACTTCAAAATATAAACAAGCTGAGCAAGGGTGAACTAGTGTCAGGACTACCTTCACTGACTTATGTAAAGCCTAAACCTTGTTCTGCCTGTGAGAAGGGAAAGCAGCACAAGACTTCTTTTCCATCTAAGCAAGCCTTCTCTATTACTGAACCTTTCTACATGTTGCACATGGATCTATTTGGTCCTGTTGCTACTGCTAGTATTGGTGGAAGTAAGTATGCATTGGTGATGGTTGATGAATTTTCAAGATTCACTTGGGTCATCTTCCTAAAAGCAAAGAGTGAGGCTTCTGAAGAAATAATAAGCTTCATTAAGAAGATGGAAGTGCTAAATGGAAATCTGGTGAGGATGCTCAGAAGTGATCATGGAACTGAGTTTAGAAATCAAACTCTAGAAGGTTTCTGTGATGATAAAGGCATATCTCAAAACTTCTTTGCTCCAAGGACTCCACAACAGAATGGTGTAGCTGAAAGAAGAAACAGAACATTGATAGAAGCTGCAAGAACCATGCTGTGTGAAAGTGGGTTAGGATTCAATTTTTGGGCTGAAGCTGTCAGCTGTGCATGTTTCACTCAGAACAGATCCCTAGTCATCAAGAGACACAACAAGACTCCTTATGAAGTGCTCAAGGGAAGGAAGCCCAACATCAATTTTCTACATATCTTTGGGTGTCAATGTTTCATTCTGAACCAAAGAGATCAACTGCAGAAGTTTGCACCAAAAGCTGATGAAGGTGTTTTTGTTGGATATTCTGTGATCTCCAAAGCTTACAGAATCTACAACCTCAGAACAAAGGTCATAGAAGAATCAATCAATGTAAGTTTTAATGAAAATAACTTTGTTGCTTCCTGTTCTACTAATCCATCTACAGGTGAGGAATTTAATGATCTGTTGCACACTGAAGAAAACATTCCAGTGTCAGCTGATCCACTCCCATCAGCTGATGTAGAGGATTTAGATGAAACTCTTCCAATTATACATCAAACAAATGCAAATCCTATCTTAAACCAACCCACACTTTTACTGAATAATGAGAATCATGATTCAACATCAATTGACTCTAATTCCATATCAAACATTCCTTCATCAGTAGAAGTTCCATCAGATAACATTCTTGAAATTCTGTCAGCTGATCAAATAGAAGTCTCATCAGCTGATCCAAACCAAAGAATTTCCACTCCAACAATCCAAATTAATCCAAACTCTCCCAGAATTCAAAATGCCTATAAGGACCACAGAGATCATCCTAAAGATCAGGTCATAGGTAACATAGAAGCACCTGTACTAACAAGATCAAAAGCTTGTAATTTCTGTTTATACACAGGTTTTGTTTCTATGATTGAACCAAAGAAGGTGGATGAAGCTCTAAATGATCCTCACTGGATTAATGTCATGCAAGAAGATTTGGCAGAATTCACAAGAAACAATGTATGGACTTTGGTGCCAAGACCAAAGGAAAAATCCATCATTGGTACTAAGTGGGTGTTCAGAAACAAAATGGATGAACAAGGGCTGATCATCAGAAACAAAGCAAGGCTAGTTGCATAGGGGCTTTTTCAAGAAGAAGGTATTGATTATGATGAAACCTTTGCCCTTGTTGCAAGACTTGAAGCCATAAGACTGTTTCTAGCTTATGCTGCCTTCAAAGACTTTAAAGTTTTCCAAATGGATGTAAAGAGTGCTTTCCTCAATGGTGAACTGAAGGAAGAGGTGTATGTCAAACAACCTCCAGGTTTTGAGGATGCAAGCAAACCTGACCATGTATACTTCTTAAACAAAGCTTTGTATGGTCTAAAGCAAGCACCAAGAGCCTGGTATGATACCCTCTCTTCTTTTCTAATTAACAAAGGCTTTATAAGAGGAAGCATAGATAGCACTTTGTTTATAAGGAAATTCAAAGGTGATGTGATACTTGTACAGATATATGTAGATGATATAATATTTGGGTCTACAAATTTGGATCTTTGTAAAAAGTTTTCTAAACTCATGTCTGATAACTATCAGATGAGCATGATGGGTGAACTAAACTATTTTCTTGGACTTCAAATCAGACAAAAGGTTGATGGAATTTTCATTCATCAAACAAAGTATGTAAATGACTTACTTAAGAAATTTGAGTTTGAAAATTGTTCTTCAATGAAAACACCCATGTCTACTGCCTTAAAGCTTGGAAAGGACACTGATGGTAAACCAGTGAACATTACAGCTTATAGAGGCATGATAGGGTCTCTTTTGTATCTCACTGCAAGTAGACCAGATATTATGTTTTCAACATGTCTCTGTGCTAGATATCAAGCATATCCCAAAGAATCTCACTTAGCTGCAGTTAAAAGGATCTTCAGGTATCTCAAAGGAACTCCTAATCTAGGTCTTTGGTACCCCAAAGACTCTGATTTTGAGTTAGTTGGATACACTGATTCTGATTTTGCAGGTTGCACACTAGACAGAAAGAGTACATCTGGTGGTTGTCAACTGTTAGGTGGAAGATTAGTCAGCTGGTCAAGCAAGAAACAGAACTCTGTTTCAACTTCAACAGTTGAGGCAGAATACATTGCTGCTGGAAGCTGCTGTGCTCAACTATTATGGCTGCAGAATCAACTACTTGATTATGACATACAGTTTGAAAACTCACCAATCCTGTGTGACAACACTAGTGCCATTTCTATTTCTAACAATCCTGTTTTGCATTCTAAGACCAAGCATATTGAAATCAGACATCATTTTCTTAGAGATAATGTGCAGAAAAAGAAAGTTTCAATGCATTATATAAGTACTGATTTTCAATTAGCTAATCTTTTTACAAAACCTTTGGATAAGTCTCGGTTCAACTTCCTAATATCCAAACTTGGCATGTTAAATTTGTAACATTTCTCTTTCTTAGGTAGTTAATTTTGTGTGAGAAAATAATTCAGTTCGTGTGTGAAATGAAGTACTTATCTAAGCTTCTTCATGACTGATTAATGGTAAATCAGCTAATGATATTTTGTCAGCTGACAATCATCAGCTGATACTATACCTCAGCTGATCAACCATTAGCTAAGACTTAGACGCTCAGCTAATTGCATTCATTAGCTGACACTTATTTTGACTCAACAAGGATCAGCTGACACTTTATTCAGTCAGCTGATGATTCTCAGAGTCAAAACTCTTGTGTCCCCGCACTTATTTTATTAGTTTATCATTTGTAGTTAATATGTTAACTAGGTATTTAATTCCTTTTAAATGTCCGTTAGTTGTCCGTGTATTTAATATTATCTGGTTATTAACCTTTTTGCAGATGTGACAGTTACTTTTTCAAAAAGATATTTCAGTAGCAGTTTAGGTTTCCAAAGAAGATATAAAGGTGTTTTTGAGCGGTTCCTCATTTCTTATGCTTTCAAAATTCCCAAACACACTTCTTCTCTTCAAACTCAAAACCTAAGCTCTTGCTACTCAAAATTTCTTCACTATGTAATCATGGTGTCCTTCAATCCTGCTTCTACTCCTAAACGCTGTTGCTGGTGAGAACATTACTGTTAACTCCGAAATCACCATTCGCCCAAACAACTTTCTGATCAACACTGAAATTCCCGCGAATAAGGCAAACCAGGGATACGAACCTATGGTAGCATTCATCACTGCTCATCCCCTGTTTCCATGTATCTCTGCTCATCTTTTCTTCATCTTTCCAAACATCGTTGGTGAGATATGGTACACTGCAAGGTACCATACGGATCAAGAACTCATCACCTGCACCTGTCTAAATGGCACCATCAACATCAACATTACTGTCAATACTCTTCGTCAAGCCATCTCTCTGCCCAACTTGGATCCATATCAACCATTTGCTCAAATGGATCAAGTCTTGGAAGTCTTACCCCTGATTGGCTACAATGAAGCTGTTACCCATGGTCAGTATAAGTTATCTGTGCTGGGACACCCATGGAAGTACTTGGCAAGTGTAATCACTCGGTGCTTTGGTCATAAGTCTGGAAGTTTTGACCAAATGAATCAAACAGAACTGATGATTTTGCACGCCTTGGTCACAGGGAGGAATATTGACTTTGCTCAAGTCATATTCTCGGAGATGGTGGATAAGATCACTCTTGGCACTGCAAAGAAATCCACAAGAACTATTGTTCCCTATATCAGGTACCTAAGCTTACTTGTACTTCATCATCATCAATGGGAACAATATACTGGGATTGCTACTGTTTTGGACACAATGACCATGCCTCAAATGGGTCAAAAAATCTTTCACCTAATAAGGGAAGATCAGGGTCCTGCCATCACTACACAGATGCAAGATCTGATTGATGTTGCAGCTGATGAAGATGTTGAAAGGATTGAAGAAGAAGGTGTTGTTCAACCTGTTGATGACACAATGGCTGATGATTCTGAGTCTCCAGATGTGGTTACTGAAAGTTCTGATCACTCTACTGCTCACACTCATGATGAAGCCAGTTTTAGAGAAGAGAGATCATTTGATGCTGAACTAGCACAAGATGAGCCTGTTAATTCTGATGATGAAGAAGTTGATACAGCTGATAGTGGTGCTGACAGTGGTGAAAGTGATAATGATGAAGGAAATGATGATTATCATGGTGGTGATGCTAGTTTTGTTCCTATTGCAAATGTTCAAGATACAAATAGCTCATCTTCTCAAAGAGGGATGCCTATTACTGAATTCCCTGTCAGTTCTAGTTCAAGCACACCACAGAATCAACAAAGTGGAGATGCTGCTCATGGTGATGATGCTGAGGAAGAGACAATTTCTGACAATCTCATTCAACTGATTGAGATCAGCAAAACTCAGCATCACTCAGGTATAATCACTACCACTCTTGAGGATACTCAATTGGTTAACCCCACCAATGAGAACCCACCCTCTACTCCAGTTGAAACACCCCCACAAATGCCAATCTCTAGTGTACTCCCAACAGTCACTAGTTCTACTCCATCCTATACCCATACTGAATTAAGGTCACAAGAGCTTGTGCACTTCTCATAAGTCTCTGAGGTAGTGTTATCCACACCTCTGACCTCAACTCCACTAGTCCCCTCTTATGTTGAGGGAGAGCAAATGGAAGTTGACTTAACCCAACTGCCAGTGGATGTGTTCTCCCAACAGGAGACATTTGTTAATATGGGACTCCTCTAAACTGGATCACCCTCCCAACAGGGTGATGCCATTTAAAGACAGACCTCCTCCCAAGGTCATACCGTGTCTATACCTATTTTGAATCTATCCATTCCCTTAGTAAGTTCACAACAACTTACTACTGAAATAAGGGATACCCCACTGAGTGCAACCCTCACTTATACTCACATATTTGTTCCTATGTTTGATTCACTTCTAACACATACTACTGCACTACCTGTCAATACTAGTGGCATAAACCAGCCATTGGTACATGGTACAATTTCTGCTCCCAGTGATCTTAGGCCTATATACCAAGGTTTAAGTGAGGGACCTTAATCTATTCCTGGTCTTGGTACAACACCTCAATCAATTCCTATTACATCTACTTCTTCTGAACCCTCCCCTAAAATACTTCAAAGCCTTCTGTCCATCTCTCAAAAGATGGATAGTCTTCAACCCTCCTTCACCACTTTCCAAACCCAAACAGAAACTCAACTCTCTCATCTAACTAAAGAAGTTGAGTCACTTAAAGCTAACCAATCACAACCCCAACCCACCCCTGCCCTAGTTGATCTATCCCCAATTCTTCAAAAATTGGATCAACTCTTCTCCCAATCTTCTCACCCTGCACCAACCCCTTCACCTACCATCTCAAACCAAACAATCACTTCCTTAAACCAAACCATTTCTAATCTTCTTTCCCAACTCCAAACCTTAAGACATTCCCCTCCTAACATTTCAGTAACCATCCCTGACTCTCTTCTTAGAGTCCTTTCTCTTCTACAAACCATAGATACTGAGGTCACACACTTAAGCCACTCATCTAGACAAAGGCACAGTGCAACCATTCAAGAATTCACCAAAATCACTGATGCTATCCTAAGGCTAAGACAACCTCCATCTTTCACCCCACATCCTATTCCTACTACCTCTCCTTCACCTTCAACTATCCCTCCCTCTACCTCCACCCCTTCTCCATCTCTTTATTCCTTTATCCCACCTTCTGTTGCCAATCCTTCTGACAACTTTCCTTTTTCATTTGCTGATGACAAAAAAGGGGGAGAAGTCAGTCTCAAATTCTACTAAGTCAAGCTCTTCAACAGATTCTATTCAAGAAGTAGAAGCTGATAAGGCAGCAGCAGACCTCAATGAAGCAGAAACTCTAAATCAATCAACTGCTGAGAGGGAAACTCCATCTGAGGGGGAGCAACCTGCTCAAGATGAGCAGAGGCCAAAATGAAGATTTAAACAAATGGCTAGAAGGAAGAGTGCCAAAAAGCCAAGACAAGATGAATCTTGTGCACCAATAAATGTGCCATCTGAAGAGTCTGATGATGATAATGATGAAGATAGGGTGTCTCTGTCCTATCTGCTCAACTTGAAAAAGCAGAGTCTCTCTTCAAAAGCTCCAACAGTCCAAGCTTCCTCTCCAGTACAATCAAGTCAACCAACTCCCAGCAGCACATTAAGGAGAAAAGGAAAGAAAATAATGTCTGCTGAGGAGATTGAAGAAGAAGAAAGAAGAGAGGAAGAGCTAACTCAAGATGATGATAATCTAAGGAAGTTAAGTGAGCTGGCTGCTGCACTTGGCACCTCAATTGAAGAGGTTCTTAAAGCCAAGGAAAGACACCAGGACTTCACAACTCCTGAAGACCTTGCTGTCATCATAGGTGCTACTGATGATGAGTTGAGAGAACTACTAGAAGAAGAATTAATCATGCTGTCTTCTCAATCACATCCAACAGAAGTTGCATCTCAGCAAGATGATCCTACTGCCAAGAAAGTTCCTAAAATAGGAAGAACTCACAGAGAAGCCATTCAAGCATTGCATGAGTTCAACTTTGGAGTTACTACTCAGCAATCAGAAAGGGAGATCAAAGAGCTCTTGAATAACAAGAAGAACTTGGTAGATAGGAAGTATCCAAATCTCATCTCAAGAGTTACTCCATATAAGGGTACATATAAAGGTCCATATCTCAGAATCATAAGAAAAGATGAAAGACAAACACATGAGAATGCCTACCTTCATCACTGCAAACTGTTCTCCTTCACTGAGATGATTGAGACTCTGTACCACCTCCTTAAATCCAAAAGTGAAATTGCCACAAGGTTCATAAGCAAACATGAATACTGGATCAGAATGTCTGTCTACCACAGGATATGCACTCATGATCAATTCATGGAACACATTGATGTGATTGAGGATGCCTTCAAGAAATCCTCCACGGCTTTTGTACCTGCTGAACAGATCATACTCAATCCTGATCATCCTTACCTGGCTGCATATGAAAGTCTAAACACTACTCTGCCCTCCAACATTGAACCAGAAATGTTTAAGTACATACTTGAACCTGAAAGAGGGATGTTCTTCAAGAACAGAGCTGGTATTTGGAGATTCTTAAGAGAATCTGACTTAGGAAGAGCCCCTAGAGAGCTGATATTTCAAACTGCAACTTCAACAAGGGGACAGACAGGAAGTGATCACTTTGAAAGTCTGATTCAAGCAAGAGCTGAAGAGTTGTTGGCTGCAAATCCTCTGGACAGACTTCTTGATGTTAAAGAAGAACCTTGGTGGGAAGAAACTTGAAAACTTCTTAATTAGATTAATTGTAATTTCATTTTCTTAGAACAGTTCTTCTTCTGTAACTTAGCTTAATGTTCAGTATTAGCTAAATTGTACAAACTCTGATGTAAATACTTTGTTTTGTAATCAAACTTGAAACTTTGATCATGGACTACTTGGCTAAAAATGCTAGTATAGATGACTCTTAGTAGATAGCTCACATAGTGTAAATACAGAAAATATAAAAAATCCTAAAATCAGAAAAAGGATAAAAAGATACCACAAAAACAGAAAAATGGTACTTCAAAAATGAAAAGATTCCCAAAAATAGAATATCAGGGAACATATATTAAAGAGTTACCAAAAACAGATAGCTAGGTAACCAAATTGCACTTAAAAGTTTTATCTTTACAAATCTGAGTCAAACTGATTCTTCTTAAATAAGATAAGGTTTTGTCATCATCAAATATGGGGAGATTGTTTGGGAGATAGGAATATCAAACCTAAATCAAACCTGTCTATTTAGTAAAATAGGATTTGATGTTAACAAAAACATATATTCAGTTTTGGACTTAGATTAATGAAAAACATGTGTTGTTTTTCATATCAGACTTAAAGAATTTCTAAGTAAGAAATGTCAGCTGACGATTCAAAGTGTCAGCTGAACACTGAGTATCAGCCAAAGGACCAGCTTCAGAAAGATCAGCTAAAAAGAAAAGACAAGTTAAGAAGCATCAGCTATGCATCTACAAAGCATCAGCTAACAGTGCAAACCATCAGCTGAGGGTTCTTCAAAGATCAGCTGAGTGGTCTAGGATCAGCTGGCAGTATCTCATTGATCAGCTGATGCCTCCCACATGTCAGATAAGGTATTATATACTTATCCTTTCTTCTCTCAATAAGCTAATCATACTCAAATGGTTAGCTGAGCCCTTGGGATCAGCTGATTGTTTAGGTTGACTAGTTTATTAGCTGTATTATGATTTGTGTTATTAGCTGAGCTATTCGATCAGCTGAGCAAATCTAGTCAGCTGAGTCTTTCACATTTATCCTTAGCTGAGCAAAATTATGTTAGCTGTTCAGTGTCTGTTAGCTGAGTCTTTAATCAGCTAATAGCTTTTCAGTGTAATGTTTTCTTAAGTCAAAGGCAGAACATGTGTTGTTCTATTATGCCTTAGATCTTTCTTTGTAAAAGTACTTAGCACTTTTTGTATCTGCAAAGAAACAAAAATGATAGATCTTTATCCTTTGGAAAAGGAGAAAGATACTTTAGAAGAGAAGATCTCGAAGATATGCTTTGACAACTAAGTATGGCTGGCAACTCTATACTTGGTTAAGTCAAATCTTCAGAAAGCATGGTGTTGACTTACTTTTCACCCACTAACTTTATCTATTATAATATTATTAACCCAAGTACCTTTGTCTCTTTCTCCTCTTCATTAACCCGGACATCCTTGCTTATATATACTCTTGCATGGAAACATGCTAAAAAAGCGAACTGATAGTGTTGAATACTGAAATCTCATCTGTTGAGAATTAGTAGAGTTATCATTTTACTTTCAGTATTACAAACTTGTTCATGTGTTGAACATCTTAGACATAAGTTGTTTAAGATTAACTTAGTCTATGTGTTAGACAAATTTAGTTGCCACCTTTTATTGAACTTAGATTTTCCGCATCTAGTTCATGTAATTCTTGATTCACATCAATAAGAATTATATAAAAGTAGACCGTGTGTCTCTTAAATTTTAAATTGCTAAAGTTTGTATTCAACCCCCCTTCTACAAAAATTTGTTGTTGTAGTATCCATTCGGGACCAACAAAACTGCCAGCTTATGTGATTACTACTCCTTTAGAAGTAGAGATAGCAGATGGTAAGATAGTTCCTGTAACTTCTTATGTGACTGGGGTGTCGATAGACATTGATGGTACTAGTTTGCCTGTAGACTGTTTGCTGATGCCTATACCGGGGTTTGACTTAGTACTAGGCATGGATTGGTTAAGTCTCTATATGGCTAGTATCCAGTGCCATAAGAAACTGATTACTATTCCTTTGGCTGACGGGTCGCATGTCGTGGCTCGTGGGGATAGATCTCGATCTTCTTTTCCAATCATCTCGTATATGAAGGCTAGAAAATCTCTAGCCAAAAGGTGTGCGTCTTTTCTGGCATACGTCGTTGATGTGAAGAAGGAGAAGCGACCTGTTACCGATGTTCGTGTTGCCTCCGAATATCCAGAAGTGTTTCCAGATGATTTTCCAGGGTTACCACCTGTGCGGGATGTTGAGTATAAGATAGAATTGGTGCCGAGTACTACACCGATTGCAAAAGCTCCGTATCGTTTGGCTCCTTCGGAAATCCGAGAGATGATAACACAGATTCAAGAGCTACTTGACAAGGGATTTATTCGCCCGAGTTCTTCGCCATGGGGTGCACCAATTTTGTTTGTAAAGAAAAATTTTGTTTGTACTACACCGTTACCTAGAATCGATGATTAATTTGATCAACTACAAGGGGCTTCTTATTTCTCAAAGATAGATCTGAGATCGGGGTATCATCAAATCAGAGTAGCAGAAGAAGATATACCCAAGACTGCTTTTCGTACTCGGTATGGTCACTACGAATTTCTTGTGATGCCGTTTGGTTTGACAAATGATCCTGCAGTATTTATGGATCTGATGAATCGCGTGTGCAGACCTTTCTTAGATAAATTTGTCATTGTGTTTACCGACGAAATTTTGGTGTATTCGAAGACAGAGGATGAACACGATCAACATTTGAGACAGGTTTTGGAGATTCTCAAACAACACAAGTTGTATGCCAAGTTTTCAAAATGTGAATTCTGGTTACGTGAAGTTCAGTTTTAGGGTCATGTAATTTGTCAAGATGGTATCAAAGTGGATCCGTCCAAGATTGAAGCAGTAATGAATTGGAGTGTACCGAAAACACCAACTAAGATAAAGAGTTTTCTTGGTTTGGCGGGTTATTATCGCAGGTTTATCAAAGATTTTTCTAAGGTCGCTGGTGGTTAGATGTCAATCTCCAGATAGTTCACGATTATGTTTCTCGATTCTCGATTGATGGTGACCTAAAATCTTGTTGCAATCGATCATAAATCATTGCAGCTTGAGCATGGCCATGCATTTTACGTCAGCTCTCAATCATCGAGGGGCCCATGGATATCCCTCTAAGACTAGAGGAACGAATCCCTTTGACTACATTGATCCGCTACATACCCCATACTTTACCCAAAAGCTCCCCTTATAACAGCCAGTTACGAACTGCGTTAGAAAGCAATCATAGCAAAGTTGGACCATGCTTTGGAACACATGTATCTTCAGTCTAAGGACGAAATGATATTATCATCCTGAGTTACTCGTGACAGAAACCATGAAGTAATCTCAGGTGCGGGTCGTCCAGTCACTTGACCATTGCAAGCA
Source organism: Pulicaria dysenterica (assembly GCA_947179395.2). Taxonomy (NCBI): domain Eukaryota; kingdom Viridiplantae; phylum Streptophyta; class Magnoliopsida; order Asterales; family Asteraceae; genus Pulicaria; species Pulicaria dysenterica. Next base: position 26,331,711 of record OX359288.1, read on the forward strand.
CAGGCGAAGTGTTGCGTCTCTTTTATCTAATCCATTATTAGATAGCGACCAACCACTTCCCTCAGCCTTATCTCAAACTTCCTTCCCTTGAAGAATGACCGACTATAGACATTTAGAATGAAAAAGCATTCTGGGAAGTATTAAACATGCTAAGATGGAACACAGTAAGGATTCATAAAAATATCCGCCATCAGCGCATTATTAAATCCCCATTTAATAATCGATATAGTATGAGGTACAATACTGCTTTACGTTCCCCAAAGAAATATATATGTATCAAACTTATAACTAAAACAAAATCAAGCCTTGTTCACTTAGGCTTAGTATGACAATCATCACTAGCCTGTAACAACAGCTTAGTTAACGGATCCGCTATAAAGCTATCTGTGTGTTCTCTGCCAGTGACCATATCTCTTCCTCAACATATCACTTCTAAAGTATGCGTTGGAGAGATTATGGTCTATCGTTCAAGCCATTTTACCTTCATTGTTTCAGAAGATCCCAATAAGGTAAATGAAGCTCGAACTCCAAGCCATCATACCTTCATTGTCTCAAAAGCCCAATAAGGTAAATGATGCTTGGGATTTTAGTTCTTATATGAAAGCCATCATACCCTCATTATTTCAAAAGATCCCAATAGGGTTAGCGATGCTTTAAGAACAATTTATGATCAACAACACCAAATTTAGTAGGATCGTAATCTCCGATTAAAATCGGCAGTTATCCCAATCTATTATTGTATAGAGTACCAAGAACATATCTCAATATTTCTTGATCCCCTAAACTGGTTTATTATATTCTATAGTCGTTATGGATGCATAATTCCTTAACTTATCTTTTTAAAGTAAGATCAGGACATTATCTCCATTACGTTGTATGTGAATACAAATATAGAATTACAACAACGCTTCCACTAGCCCTGACATTAAGCCATGTTTCATTTCTGCTTATTGAAAACTCCAACTCATTGATTTTCATATTAAAGAAAATATTCAACTTTGAGATGCATATTTTTATAAGTCCATCAGTGGGCTCCTTTTCGTTTGTAAACTTTAGAAGGATACGCTTGATGTAACAGACCCTCGAAACTGTTGTCAGCACTTCCTCAGAGAATTCCTATTAAGGAATGTGGTTTTTACATCAAATTGTCACAGCTATAAAAGGCACAATTAGTATCCGAGTAAACTTTGACATAACCACCAGTAGAGAGTTTTAGATAATACCTTCCAAATGGTCAATTATCGTAAAACCATCTCCTACTAGTTGGTATTTGAAGTTGTCTACAAACTTATTATTCGACATAACCACTGAGATAAAGTTTCAAGATGATACCTTCCAAATGGTCAATCATCACTAAAACTTTTCTTATCAGTCGGTATTCGAACTTGCAAATTTATCCATGTTGGTCTCTTTCAACAAAGAACCAATTTCACCCTTCAGGTTGCCACTTTGGTGTAGGATTAACCAAATTCAATACTTGGGTATCTACATGGATTGCATCTCACTATCACTACCTGTATTCTCTTAGTGGACTTTGGGCCCACTCTGGTTTATCAGTAGTGGATGTATCCATCATTAAGTTGTCTCCCTCAGATATAAAACTATATCTTTCTGGCCTTATGACAACTTCTACTAATTCTATAGAGAGGTAATGAATTTTATGTCAGGTACTTCAACATTGCCATGCTGAGTTACAATCATTTCTGATTGTGTGCTAGTGCCAACATCAGGTTCTTCTGTTTAAGGTATATTTACTCTAATTTTCCTTAGTAAAATACCTAACACAGCAGCACCTCTAGATTCCAGGTTTTTCTACCTCACGTCTAAACGCAGGCTGGATAATCCAGACATCGTGATGAACTAGCAAATACATCCTTTCTAGTCTCATCATCTAAGGTGCGTATTTAACCATCTTTGTTGGTCTGAGATTAAGAACATTGTCCACCACTTTCATAATATACTCCATCAAATACGGACCATTTCTCAAATGTCCGATTCCTCCATTTGGTGACTCATTTTACAATGTGTCCTAGGAGGAATGAATTATGAGATAACATCATACCTCTTATGATGGTCATTTAAAATCCATAACTAAAGTACTCAACATCTCTATCAGATTTGAGTATTGTAGTCCTTTTGCCCTCTTATTCATATACTTTGTCACAGGTGTGTCTTGAACACCTTTCAAGGTTTCAGACGCGTGTCTAACAAGTTAGACATTCCCTTCCCTTCTACCTTCATTGGTAAAGGTAACAAAGTATCCATAGTTACTACTCACTATTTGCTTGAATGATCTTCACATAAATATGAACGAAACTCAACAAGCCTTCATTCCTCTCACATACACTTGTGAAGGATATGTAAGTCATTTTAGCCTAATAAACAAGATTTGCACTCATCAATTGATACAAGATCAAAAGATCCTAAGTTCCTAAACACATGGAGCTTGGTGATGCAAGGCTTGTTTATATGGTTAAATTGACTATTGTCATAAGAGTAACTTATATAAACCATTCATGATCATTCTATTACTTCTTGACCAAATGCCACAACATGGATGAACTTTGAAATAAAAACGAAAAAAATACATAATTCAAAGCAATATCCATCATTATCAACGGCATAATAGATTTATAGTTTTTCTTGCCACGCAGAGCATAAAACATAGATCTTGTAAAGTAATAGTCTAGCTGGAAAGAGTGACAAGATCCTGTCTTCCAATCCTTTTCAATAGGGGACAACCATCTTGTTTCCCGTTATGAATTCCAGCTCTCCACATCTTATATTTCTACAATTTACCTACACTTTGCAACAATCAAGATTGTAACAAACGTGAGTATTATGGCCAGTATACAAAAACTTGCCTTTAGAAGTATAAGATAAGTGGAGTTTGGTCATGAATGTACCTGAAGCAGAGGAACCACCATATTTCATTTTGTGTGTCCTTAGCTCTTCCAGGCACTTAGGGCAGGCGTGGTGGCGCCAATTTCCAATCTTTCCACAAAAGTAGCAAACTTCCCCATTAGAAGTCTCATCAAGAGACGCAATCTCATTGCCCTCAGACTCCATGGTCATAGTGAGCTTAGTTAAACCAAGCTTACCATTTGAGGTAGTTTGCTTGTTGGTAGCCTTAGTGAGAGTGGACAAGGTGAGCTTACCTTTGGCCATGTTAGACTCAAAAGTCTTCAACATGCCATGAAGCTCCATTAAGGATTTGACCATACCATTCATGTGATAATTCACAATGAATTGCTCATATGATGGTGGAAGGGATCGTAGGATAATATCTACCGTCATCTCCCTTTCAATGGTAAATCCTAACCTTTCCAAGCGCTCCACAAGTGCTTTCATCTCAAGCACGTGAATGCTTATGTTCTCACCATCCTGCAGCTGACAACCAAGTAGGTCGTTCAAATACCCAAACCGTTCTTGCCTCGCTTGTTGTTGGAACATGTCCTTCAACTCAAGCATTATCTCGTAAGCACTCAGAAGCTCCAATTGCATTTTCAATTTGGGGCTCATCATGCTTAACATGAGGCAAGAGACCTCGTTGGTGTCCTTGACGCATTTATTATAGGCATCATGAACGGTCTTACTTGCGTTGGTAGCAGGGGCTTCCGGAAGGGGTTCCTCAATGGTGTGTAACTTGTCTTTGCGTCGTAGGACAATATACAATTTCCTAGACCAATCCATAAAGTTACTTCCATCGAGTTTCTCCTTCTCAAGAAACATACGTAGAGTAAAGTCAGTGTTGTTGATGTTTGTTGATATCATCTATAAACGCAGAGAAGTTTTAGTTAGTTTGAAAAACCTTGTTAGAATAATGACCCCATGTGTTTAGAAACAACTATTTTAACAAGGACTAAGAACCCTATTTCACCTTGCACCGTGACGGGTTTTCCGCGGATCACGTGGCAAAGCTATTTAAGCCGGCAACCATTGACCGATTGCAATCCATTATTGCAACTCTTAGTTCCTTGCGGGATCCTACTAGACAACCATAGTTTCTAGTTTGGCATGTTTGATCCCTCCACACCAACTTCAAACTAAGATTTTGAATAACTCGGCTAGAGCTCGACAATCATCCAAAATATTATTTTGAAATCGTAAATCAACCATCAAGATACACGGTGGTACTCTTGCCCAATGATCGACTCGGCTAGAGCTCGACAATCGATCTTGCGAGTTGCCACACGCGCCTTCCACACAGCACAAACAAGGGTCAACTCGGCTAGAGCTCGACAATCAACCTTTGCACGGCTAGATTCGGACGGAGTCATCTTATGGGTGGTGTGCAATTTACATTTAGAAAACGGGATTTAGTTTTCCGGTTATTAAAACCAGTTTGAGTTTGATTAACAAAAGTGACAATAACCAAAAGTTTTCACTAATCGAGTATACGCAACCAATTTAAATCCGTTTTGTTAATCAAGTATACGCGCGAGAGTTTGTTAAACCATTGTTAAAAACTCTTGAGTTTTATTATTGTAAAAATTGTCTAGCATGCAATCAATCCTATAATCCATGCATAAACAATAAATAATTAAACAACCATACGCATACATAAAGATTGGTAACCATGCCCCTAAAACCTATGCGTTTTCCCGTGAGCCACTACGGAAAAACGAAGCCATCTAAGGATATTTTCTTGACTTGGATATGCTCCCACTAAACCCGCTACCTCCATTGGGCCTCTCGGTTTCGTGTTTGCCAAGACGTCAATCCTTGACTCCCGATGGTTGCCTCCATATTAATTTTACACAGAAAATGAAATAAATGGCATACAAGCCACAAATCTTATTTTCTAGTACAAAATACATAACATGGAATTTAAATGACATGCAAGCCATAAAATAATTTACATACTAAATAAATTAAATAAATTAATTATTACATACCATGTGACATATAGTCACCAAATGAATGAATAACTAATTTAACACAACCAAACATCCACCAGGTCTAGGGCATCTATTGGTTACCAACATCACATGAACAACATGAACAACATGGTGTGCCACACAAAACCATGTAAACTTATATATCTTGATTAAGATTATTTCTCAAAACTCAAGGCACTAAATAATCCCATGTATATATGCATTAGTAACAACAAACAATTTTTGATGAAACATATTCATATATACATAATGTAAGTATATGCAATTATTATTTTTATGCCAAAAATAATAATATACATATAAATACACCAACCAAGATACAAGGCATCTTAATATACCAAAAATAATTTCTAGAACAAAAATTCCAGAAACCATTTTTGGATGCCAAAAACCCGACTGCAAAACTGTTTTTATTTTTATAAAAATCTGTCATACGATTTTACGCGCCGCGTAACCCAAATGGTTCCGCGCCGCGGAATCTACCTGACAGCAAAACCAGTTTTTCGATTTCGGGTTTTTCAGGCCACCATGTGCATTTTTAGTATAGAGGTGGCTCTGATACCACTGTTGGGTTTCCATGAACACAGCAGCGGAAGCATAGCTCAAAAATATGAAGCATAAAAGGCTTGAAACCCATAATGGACCAAGAACTCTATAACTACAAAATACAACATGTAAAAGGAAGAGATGGAATAAGGAATTATACCATGCTCCAGCTTCTGAAATCTTCAAGTTTGGATGAACTCTAAGTCACAAGAGAGCAACTCTCTATTGTTAGTCCACACCAAGTTTGTTTGATCCCCAAATGCTAGTATGCCAAGTTGTGATCTTCAAGACTTGAAATCACTCTTTGGAACAACCCACAATCTCTAAAATATCACTAAGAACACTTATGATTTCTGGAGATACACAAGAACACTCAAGAACACTTATGAAAAGTGTATGCAAGTGTTCTTGAATGAGAGAGAGAATTTTTCTTTTCTTACTTGATCAATTATTCAAACCCAAGACATTTGAATGATCTACCATGACTTTATCACCTTCTACTTCAGATATATCAGGCAACAAAGTCATGCATGACATTCCCCAATGTCACCAAAGTCAATAACTTGAGACAAGCAATAACCAAAAAGTCAAGTTACTGTCAGACAGTTTACGCGTCGCGGAAACCAAAAGTTTACGCGGCGCGTAAACACCGTCTACAGAATATTTCTTTCTCTCTTCTAGTTGCGTGTTGTCGGGATCAATCCTTGGCGTGTGACCCAATAGGCTCGTGTATCATCAGTAGCATTACTAATATTCGTGTGTCAGTGGGCATACTCCAACAGGTTCATCCCAGAAAGATGCTTTCCAGATGTTGAAACAGTTGTTGTGTCAGACTCCTGTCCTTTCTTTACCTGAGGGTTCAGAGGACTTTGTTGTATATTGTGATGCTTCTCACGCCGGGTTGGGTTGTGTTTTGATGCAGAGAGGTAAAGTGATTGCATATGCTTCGAGAAAGTTGAAACCGAATGAAAGAAATTACCCGACTCATGATTTGGAATTAGCAGTTGTGGTATTTGCATTGAAACTGTGGAGACATTATCTGTATGGGACCAAGTGCACGATTTGCACTGATCACAAAAGTCTTCAGTATGTGTTTACGCAGAAAGAACTGAATATGAGACAACATCGTTGGTTAGAATTGATCAAGGATTACGATTGTGACATTCAGTATCATCCGGGTAAAGTTAATGTAGTTGCAGATGCACTTAGTCGGAAGGGATCTTCGACTACCGTAAAATTTATGCGATTAGAGATTAAGTCTGATTTAGTGGATCAACTTATGGCTGCACAACTTGAAGCTTTGAAAGATGAGAATCTGAAAGATGAACTGATGGTTAAACGACAGCATGAATTAACTACCGATTCGCATGGTATGAAGGTTTATCATACGCGCGTGTGGGTACCGAAATTTGGTAATTTGAGGGAGTTAATTCTAGATGAGGCTCATAAGTCTAGATTGTCAATACATCCGGGTAGTACAAAGATGTATCGTGATTTGAAGACCCGTTATCGGTGGCCGACTATGAAAACAGATATTGCTAAATTTGTTGGGACATGTCACATTTGTGCGCAAGTTAAAGCTGAACATCAGAAACCTTATGGATCATTAAAACAATTGGATATACCTGAGTGGAAGTGGGATCACATTACGATGGTTTTTGTAACTAAACTTCCACGAACTCAAAAAGGTCATGATATGATTTGGGTAATAGTTGACAGATTAACCAATAGTGCACACTTCCTTGCTACTGCTGAAACTGCTTCCTTGAGTAAATTAGCGCAATTGTATATTGAGGAGATAGTATCTAGACATGGAATTCCACTATCTATTGTTTCAGATCGAGATTCGAGGTTCGTATCTAACTTTTGGAACAAGTTGCAACAAGAATTGGGATCCAGGGTGAATTTGAGTACAGCTTATCATCCTCAGACAGATGGTCAGTCGGAGAGAACCATTCAAACTTTAGAAGATATGCTTCGGGCATGTGTGTTGGAATTTGGAGGTTCTTGGGATTCACATCTACCACTGGTTGAGTTTGCTTACAACAACTCTTACCATTCTAGTATTGGTATGCCCCCATATGAGATGTTATATGGTCGTCCTTGTAGAACTCCAACTTGTTGGTTACAAGCTGGGGAAAAGCAATTTGCAGGGCCTGATATTGTACAGATGACAGCTGATAAGGTTGCAATTGCTCGTGAGAAATTAAAAGCTGCAAGGGATAGACAGAAAATGTATGCAGATTCGCGTCGTCGACCCGTGTCTTTTGTTGAGGGAGAAAGGGTTTATTTAAAAGTCTCTCCGTGGAAGGGTGCGATTCGTTTTGGGAAACGCGGGAAGTTGGCTCCCCGTTACATTGGTCCTTTCGGAATCAAACGAGTGGTTAATGATCAGGCTGTTGCATTGGATCTTCCCGATGAATTAGCGGGTATTAATGATACCTTCAATATATGTTATCTGCACAAGTGTAATGTAGAGGACCAGACACAGGTTTTACCAATACAAAATCTTCGTGTGGATATTAACCAGAAACTTATTGAGGAACCAATTGAACTGCTGGATCGTAAAGTCACAAAATTGAGAAAGAAACAGATACCCATGGTTTTGGTTAAGTGGAAACATAGTTTGGGTTCAGACTTGACTTGGGAGACTGAAGCAGAGATGAGAAGTCGATATCCTTCCTTGTTTGAGCGCGATGAGATTCCGGGGACGGAATCTTCTTAAGGGGGGTTGATTTGTAACACCCTCTCGACCGGCTTAGATTAATTAAGGTAATTAATTAATTAATCCTGAGATTTAATTTGTTTATGTGAATTGTTTGTAAATATGTGTTAATTGATAATTGTTTGTGATATTATTTTGTTTTATTATTTTGGGAAAATAACAATAATAATTTAATATTTGAGTGGGTAGGGGGTGTGGCCGGTTTGGTTGGTATAGCCACCCACTCCTCCTCCATACTTCATTACTTGTAAAGTTGAACAAAGTGAGTGTGTGTGTGTTTTGTGAGCTCTCGGCCGAGAAGAAGAAGAAGGAAGAAAAGAAATCAAGCTTCTATTTGGTCTGCATTTTAGTTGATTATTTGATATCATCTAAAGGTTAGATTACTGCTTTATGATGGTTGTTTGTTAATATATTCGGTTTTGATATATATAAATGAATACCGATTGATTCTTGATGATTTGATGATTATAGGATGTTTGCATGTTAGAAATTATTGTTAGAATGTGTTCATAATATGCTTAGAATGATTTCTGGAAACTTAGATTACTTGCATGCTTAAAATCAGTAAGATTTAAGTTAGAAATAGATTTTATGCATGAACACATGAATCTGTCGGATTTGGAGTATGAATGTATCGGTATTGAAGAAATCCGATAGAATATTCTCGGAATGATGATGAATCCGAGCAAATTGATAGGATTGTATTGAATACCGATAAAGACGAACTATAGCCTTGACATTATTCTCGGATTTGATTCTATCGGGATTGTATGTTTTCTCGGAATTGGTTTTCTCGGTATTGGACATTCTATCGGGATATGATAAATGCCCTAACACTTTTATCGGAATTGGACATTTTATCGGATTGTGCATGTTCTAGGATTGTGTATTTTACCGGATTGCGCCTTTTATCGGATTTGGTGTTAATCGGAATTCCCCATTCTCGGAATTGGATATTATCGGGATTTGTCAATCACTCGGAATCCGACTTTGATCATAAATGGATTTTATCGGAATTTGGGATTTAGGAGTTATTCCTAAAGATCAAACTATGATTGGGTATACATGATAGTTATACATGAATATTTAACATGTAATGTATGAATGCATGTATTATGTATTATAAATCAGTATTATGAATTAAATACTGACTTGTGGTTATCTAATCTCAGGAACTGAGAAGACTCAGTGAACTAGACCACTGAGTGTGCTACAGTGCTGACTGTGGTGAGTGGATTTATATCTATTGATATACATGATATGATATCCTATTTGGAATGCTCTTGTTTGGATTGTATATACATGTTATTTGGAGATCAGATTGAGTCTAGGCATGTTGCTTGGGGATTTACCGTATCAGATCTTGTGGTACATTTGTTGTACACAAGAAGGCTGGTATTGTTATCCATGTTAGCAGGGCTATCGGTAAACCTTGGTTTTGGCCGACCTTGGTTGTAGGTGGTTGCAACACCGCCGATTCTCCTGGGATTCATGAGCTATTTGGGTTTAGGCATATTTGCCTTGTGTATGTTTAGATATTTGTTCCCTCACTTAGCTTTGTGCTAATTCCCCACTAGATTGTTTTGCAGATACTCCGCGGTGTGTTTGTAGATAGTGAAGACTGGGACTTTGGACCGACCATTACTCTGATGTCAAAGATTTTTGTTAGAGCCTGTTTTGTAACTAACACTGTAGTGGATATTTTGTAAATGTTAACCAGTCCAATTTGTATATCTTTTGGATTTTAAATCTAATTATATGTAATTAGCTTCCACACGCAGTTTATTGTTAATTAAAAAGTACAGTGTTACAGACACGCACTACCGTTGTAAAAATGTGTAAAATCGAGTCTCATCCACTACTAATCGTCACACAAATCAATCATGTGTCATACAACATTAGAAGGTAGTGGTGGGCATAAGATTATTTTCAAATGTTAATTTTAACTATATTAGACTTTGAAGTAAACTATCTTGATTAATTATTTTCAGATTTTAACTTTAACTATATTAGACTTTGAAGTAGACTTTGTTAATTAGTTTTTCAAATATTAAGTTTAATAAATTAGACTTTGAGATATAATTTTTTTATAAAACAATAATCTTATTAGAAAACTTTACCATAGATAAAAAAAAGTTTTTAGTTTAGATAAATAATATCCTAATATTAAGTTTAATAAATTAGACTTTGAGATATAACTTTTTTATAAAAAAATAATTTTTATGAGAAAACTATATTTACCATAATTAAAAAAGACTTTAGAGATAAATAATATCCTAAAAGTAAAAAAAACACTGTAGATGAACAGTGCTTATGAATAGTAAATAACATTTGGTAAATGTTAGTATGTTTAATTTAACACTTCGTTATTAAACAAGAGGATCGTTAAAGTAATTTTAAATGTGTTCCACACTAGTACTAATGTAAATAGTAAAACATTTATAAAATATATAAAAAGTATTATAATAATGAACGTCATCAACATTGTTTGTATTTATTTTATCAATACTAATTTTTATGACTATGAAATAGATTTATGAATTAATATGAAATGTTCAATTAGATATATCGCTTAAAGACATATGTGAAGTTCTTTCATTATTTACAGTTAGTACAGCTAACATCTGAATATGATTGTCACATGTATTTCTAGTGAACTATTTTTTCTTGTTTTTTCATTAAGATTATCTCATTGAAGTGAAGTTCATTTGAAGCTAACGAAAGCTATTTTTGATTTTTAATAATTGAAAAGTAAATAATAAAAAAGATGAGTTTCTTAGCAAATGTATGCGTGAAGAAAAATGTAAAAAAAGAATAATAGTTGCTATATATGAATCGTAGTAGTTTGAATTGTGATTATCTTTCGATCTCCATCATAAAAAACAAAAGAGTTAATTACATTTTTGGTCCCTATGGTTTACATGAAATTTCACATTTGATCCCTAGGCTTCATTAATTACGACATTCATCCTCATGGTTTACATTTTGTTTCAATGTTGGTTCAAATCCACTTAAAAAGACAAAAATACCCCTCTGTACTTAATTTATATTGTTATCCCTTTAAATACAGTTGTTAACATTAAAACATTAATTCATTTCCTGTGAGTATGTCTAAATTGCATATATTTCAGAACTTGTTACCAAATTCTTTTTGAAACCACCAAAATGAGAACTAGACTAGTGCACTAATAGAGACCATCTTTCTTTTAAACCCGTTGTTTTAAACTTTTTTTTTTCAAACTTAAATAATCTCAATTTTAGATTATTTAATTTATTTTATTTTAACCCTTTTTCAGAGAGACGTGCGGAGGGGGAGGGTATTTTTAATTTATAATATAATTATATATTTTTTAATTATTTATCAACAATATATAAAGGGATAACAATATAAATTAAGTACAGAGGGGTATTTTTGTCTTTTTAAGTGGATTTGGACCAACATTGAAACAAAATGTAAACCATGAAAATGAATGTCATAATTAATGAAGCCAAAGGACCAAATGTGAAAGTTCATGTAAACCACAAGGACCAAAAACGTAATTAACTCAAAACAAAAAAAGAAGATCCATGAAATGATATGTTAATGTTAAAATATTTAAGTGTTAACAAATTAAATCACCTAGAAAAATACAGATTAAAATTAAAACTACTAATATTTATCAAATAAATGTCACTATTCCTAAGCACTATTCATCAATAGTGTTTTTGTCAGGATCGGATATAGATTATATCAAATAACAAGAACTAACTTTAAATAATCAATCAGAGTAAAATAAAAGTTAATCTTTAACTATGATCACAATCAATTAAGAAGTTGCGGAATCACACTTAATTGATTAAAGAAGGTTTTAAACAGAGATTAATTCAATCAAACAGTAGTTTTATTAACCAACCAGAATGATTACAAAAGCAAACTTCACCCCCAATCTAACTTATTCTGTTAGACGAAGAACACAGACTGTTCTTAGGTTTCAACAAGAAACTTAGAGGCTAAACACTTTCAGAAAATAAATAACAATAAGAACAAATGCTTTGAATAATGAGATCAAATCGTCGTACTAAATTGATCATCTAATGAAGTATATATAGACTCTTGATCCTCCTTGAATTGTTGACAGTTAGGTAATCTTCTATCTTCTGAGATAATCTTGATAATCTTCAAAGTATTTCGGGATATCTTCAAAGATAGGATTTTCCAAATATAGCTCAACAGAAACTGTTTAATGAACACAACAGTTCTGCATGTCTTCTAATAGTCTTCACTTCAAGGCCTTCTAACAGTTTTTGACTTTGCCAACTAACAGTTCTGAACTTTTGTACCAACAGTTGTAAAACTTGCAGCAACTGTTAGTTACAACTGTTTTCGTATCCATCTAACAGTTTTCAACTGTTATCCTCAAAATACTCTTAACAGTTTTACCTTTGCATGTTCAATGGTTTCAATGACTTAGCAAATTTCCCAACAGTTTTTTTATTTACTCTTATGATATTATTTATCTAAACTAAGGACTTTTTCATAAATAGTAACTGTAGTTTTCTTATAAGGATTAATTTTTTTACAAAAAATTTATATCTCAAAGTCTAATTTATAAAACTTAATATTTGAAAAAAAAATATAAAAAGTTCTATCTCAAAGTCTAATTTATTAAAAACTACTAACATTTATCAAATAAATGTCACTATTCCAAGTCACTATTCCAAATCACTATTCATCAATAATGTTTTTATTTTACTCTTATGATATTATTTATCTAAACTAAGGGTTTTTCATGTATGGTAAATGTAGTTTTCTAATTAAAACTACTAACATTTATCAAATAAATGTTACTATTCCTAAGCACTATTTATCAATAGTGTTTTTTTATTTACTCTTAAGATATTATTTATCTAAACTAAAGACTTTTTCATAAATAGTAACTGTAGTTTTCTTATAAGGATTATTTTTTTTACAAAAAATTTATATCTCAAAGTCTAATTTTTAAAACTTAATATTTGAAAAAAAAATTATAAAAAAGTTCTATCTCAAAGTCTAATTTATTAAAAACTACTAACATTTATCAAATAAATGTCACTATTTCAAGGCACTGTTCATCAATAATGTTTTTATTTTACTCTTATGATATTATTTATCTAAACTAAGGGTTTTTTCATCTATGGTAAATGTAGTTTTCTAATAAGGATTATTTTTTTTTACAAAAAAATTATATCTCAAAGTCTAATTTATAAAACTTAATATTTGAAAAAAAAATTACCAAAAAAGTTCTATATCAAAGTCTAATTTATTAAACTTAATATTTAAAAAACAAACTAACAAAGTCTAATATAGTTAAAATTAAAATCTGGAAAAGAATTTATGTCCACCACTACCTTCTTGGTTTGTAGGACACATGGTTGGTTTGTGTGACGATTAGTAGTGGATGAGTGATCAGTTTTGCATATTTTCTTGAGGTTTTTAAGTTTGATTCTTCAATAAATGTTTATTTAAAAGTTTGTTTATGTAAGTATACCTGTTTGATACAGAGATGGATGAACAAATCTTCCACCTTATGTATACAAACAACACAATCAAATCAATCTCGCGGAAATTTTAGCCAGGGTTCTTGATTGCTAAATGCAATATAGTTAAAATATTATATGTGTTTTTGTTCAAATATATTTTACATATTCCTATAATTTGACATGCTATGTTATAAACAAATGTGTCTCAATTATGTTACTATCAATATAATCTTCATGTATATTTCTCGAACTTGCCATATATGTTATAAATAGTAGACAATTCATACTTCTAAAATTTGTTAATCTGTCATTCATGTTGAATCTTGTAGGTTGTTGGGTAACCCACACCTTTTACGTGAATGATGATTGTTTATATGAGGAAGGAGGACATAAAATATCAAATTCATAATCTAGAATAACGTTTATGCCTAACTCGGGATTCTTCTTCAACGACGCAATGTGCGAGTAGAAAAGGTGTTGGTTTATATATATTATAAAATGTATTCGTTGAAATCTCGCGCGCCGCAAAATGCGGGCACCAAAACCTTGTAATTGAACAATATGCAAAGTTAATTTTAAAGACATTTGAGAAAATAAAAAAATGTGATAATGATAAAAATTCTACAAATAAAATGATGACATCGTAACCTTGTTCTTTTAATACATATATTAAACATTAAGAATTAAGGATTAAAGATTAAAATTAAAGATACCTTAGTTTTCATATATCTGTTTTTCTCTATAGCTCTTTCATCATTCTTTCTTACTATAACCCCTATAGTACTAATCTTTTTACCACACCACCGCACTAACTATTTTCTAACAAAATAATGAAGACACTCATAATCAAATCCATCTTTCATCGGCGTAGACACACAGACGGTGTAGAAAATATGTACCTTGACAGGATGGGGAGCAGTATAGCCCCGACCCAGTTGAAAATTTTAGTACATCTCGGTAGTCGAGTCTACCACTCCTTACGCCCATATGCGACATGTGGCTTTGAAATACAAAAAGGCGTTTCGTGTTTTATATTCTGATTTTCGCGTTTTTATTTTAGTCTTAATATAATCAATTAATTAATTATATTTATTTTTTGTTTTTTATTTTGTAATTGTTTTTTTTAACAACAAACATATACACCCATCAAACTTACTCCTAATTTACTCCATTGTTCACACCGAGACTTGAACTCATAATCTTTTGGAAGAGGACATTAATCTATAACAGCAGATACTACTCGGCCACAAACCCTTCGGTATAATTTGAATATCTATCTTCTCGGTCACAATTGTTCTCGTCATTCAAAGTTTAGTAGATCGATGTCCTTCAAATATCCTAAACACAAACACATGCACGCGTATATATGCATTTACAATTTTTTTAATAAATACTTCATGAGACTTCACACGTATATCTCAAAAGTGTAGAAGTGTTCAAGAATTTCATCATCTTGAAAATTTGATATGTACCATCACATCCAAACTCAATGTCTGAAGTATTTAGTCAGATAACAAAAGTTCTCTACAAGGTAGTCGCTTTTCTAACATTCATTTCTACCTTTACAATCTCTCCATATCTATCTTCGAAATCTTAGTACATGAGATGCACTTTCTTCTTGGCCAACAACGTTCAGTGACCTTCAAACACATCTTGTACAAGTTGTATCAATTTCAATGTTCGGAAATGTAACACCCCAGTTCGATTATCTTTAATTAAATATTAATAAACAAATACGTGTTACATACATCATACGTTACCTATATAAGATTAGGTGTTTATAAATCAACCAAACATAGCTCAAGCCTCAAGGTATGATTAGTCTAGTTTTTTTCAAGTTCGAGTGGGTCAAAATGGTTCAAATGGTTGAATTATAGTTTAGAACGAGTTGGTAATAACCCGAGCGTTGCAGCGGGAAACAAAAATTTAAGGATTGTTAGTATAAAAACTAACTTGAACTAAAGCAGATAAACTATCAGAATTATACATGTGGTGAAACTTTATTTTGAATATTCCGTTTAGCATTCACATCATTAGGATCAAAGTTAAAAGGATAAATATTAATTTTTCGTATTACGATTGATAACAAAAGAGACGGTTTCACAAAAAGAAGAATAACACTTTCATAGAAACATTCTTATAATTTTGACATTTATAAAAAGTTTAACAGAGCTATATTACTCAGCAAAGAAAATTAGAAATAAGTACTTTTAATTATTTATGGTAATAAGGTTAATCAATTATAAGATGTTATTTATGTATCTATGAAAAATGAGCAAGAACTATTAACTATTAAAGTTGTAATTGGTTCTTTTTTATCAGTGGTTTGATATAACTTTCTAACATAAAATGATGTTTATCCAACAAAATGTGGTTTTAATACTACAACTTTGAAAAATATGTTTTTTTATAAATGTCGTATTACGATAAAAATTATATTTTGGAATATAGATAAAATATAAACAGCTTAAAAATATATAATTGTATTTTCTTCAAACTTTGATTGTTAAAAAGTTATGATAAGATTTATATTGAAGTGTAGATGAAAAGAATGAGATCATAATGAAAAGAAAATGATCATAAATAAATAAATATATATATATATATATATATATATATATATATATATATATATATATATATATATATATTTACAACAAATATTATATATGTAATGATGAAAAAAATAATTTGATATAATAATAATAATAATAATAATAATAAAAAGAAAAGAGAAAATATAAATAGATTAAAGAGAAGCTCACAGGAGAGCAAGACTGAGGGCTCTAAGGAAAATTTTAAAAAAATGCCATTGCCAAGAGTTGAAATCGTGACCTACTCTATAGGTGATATGGACATAGCCACTACGTCAACCACAAAGTTCATTAACATTTTCAGGATATCAAATATATACATTAGGTAGAAGTAACTTTCCTGCCTAATGTTAGTATATATAATAGGTAATTTAAGTTTCTTGTAGCTGTTTTAATGTTATGAGTTGTTTGAGGTGTAGGAAAACACTCCTCTCAAGCTAAAAGTCTACTAGAATTGAGAATTGGTTGAAAAAGACCGAAAACAACATCTGAGCATAACACTGTCTGCAAATAGATAGCTACATGGCTATGTAGCTTTACATAGGTCGTGTAGCTTAAGCCATGTAGATATACACGTCCCATGTAGAGTCCTAAGGCGGTGACAGGCCATGTAGCCTTACATGGTTGTGTAGCATAAAGCGTACACGGCCTGTGTAGAGGTACACGGCCCGTATAGCTGCATTGTCAGCACAGGTCATGTGGCCATGTGTGGTTGTGTAGTGTACAGACTACACGGCCCGTGTAATGGCAATGGGTTGGATCTGATCTGATCGGTTAAAGATCTGGCCTGACCCGTTGACCCATTTAATTGGATTTGGATATGATGTATTAACATTAAGATCCATTTAATTGGATTTAGATCGGATTATATATTGATGGATCATGACCCGGAGCGACCCATTTAATATAATATATTTAATATTACTAATTTATTTCTATTTATATAATAAATATATCAAATAATTCTCCCACCCCACCCCTACCTCACCCCCAACCAACCTACCCCCACCCCCATCCTACCACCCTATCCCAACTTAACCCACCCCATACCCTACCTCCACTAAACCTAACCAAACCCATCTCACCCTACCCCAACCCTACCCTACCACCCTACCTCACCCCACCAATGGTGGTGACGGTGGTGGTGGCGCCGTCGACGGTTGTAATGGTGTTGATAGCGGCGGTAGGTGGTGGGGGTCAACGATGGCTGTGCGGTGGTGGCGGTGGCGGCAACGGTGGTCGGAGACGGTGGCGGTAGGGGTGGTGGTCGCCAGCGGTGGCGGTGGCGCTTGGTGGTGTTCGGCGGCGGCGGAGCCGGTCAGCGGCAATGGTGGCGGTGGTGGTTGGAAACGGTGGTGACGATGGTGGCGGTGTCGGTGGCGGTGATGGTCGCCGGCGGTGGTGACGGTGACGGTTGGTGGTGGTCGGCAGCGGCGGTGGTGACGGTGGTGGCGGCGGCGGTGGTGGCGGTAGTGACGGTGGTGGCGGTGGCGGTTGGTGGTGGTCGGCGGCGACGGTGTCGGTGACGATTGGTGGTTGTCGGCGACGGTGGTGGCGGTGATGGTTGGTGGTGGTCGGCGGCGGTGGTGACGGTGGTGGTTGGTGGTGGTGGTGGTGAGTGATAAATTGATGATAGGTAGTGGTGTTAAAATTATATTGTAGTTCAATATTAAATGTATCGTCCCAGACAGATCTTGGATCGACCCACGTAGTGATCCAATTAAATGGGTCGAACTATTGGATCTCTTATTGGAGCGATTGATCCAATTTTTAGACCCGTTGGATCATATAATTGGAGCAGATCGGATCGGATCTGGGGCAAGATCTGCCCCATTGACAGCCCTACTCGTGTAGACCCCTACACATCCCATGTAGGTCATATTTCAGGACAAGATGTGTTAATCACTATATTTTGTTATTTTATATGTATATGATCGTGATTGGATACTTTATCAAGTCATATACACTGCTAATTACATAAACTAGTTATAAGGTAATGCTAGACTTTTCTTCATATTTATAGCATGTATGTTATCATAATGGAATACCATTCATGTTTTAGTCATATGTGTTGAATAACATACTTTTTTGTGCAATAGGTATAAGATATAGTACAATTTTGTGCTTATGATTGTTGCCCTAGGTCTAGAACAAAAAGCTGGCATGCCCACCCTGCTATACGTGTGATATCTCTATGTAATCTTATACATGTGTTTATATTTGACATTCTCACTAAGCTCCCGTAACTTATCAGAAACTATTTTAAATCTTTTTGTAGGACGTAACAAGAACAAGGGCAAGACTCTTGCTTGACTATTGTTTCTATAAAACTTTTGAAAACTTTAATGCCTCGTTGGTGTAATATGTATAATTATTGTAATATGTTTCAGCCGTGCACATGTGAATATCTTTTGAACAAACACAGTTTTAAGTATCGTACGCTTCCGGTTTTCTTTTGAAATTTCATATATATATATATATATATATATACAAAAGTTCATGGGAGAACCGTTGTTAGCACGAGAACCGCGAGAACCAATCTAAGCCGTCCAATTCCCCCTCCTTTAATGTCATTGCCCGCCCATGAATTCCTCACATGCACTCTGCCACACTCTATCCCTCCACGCTCTCCATCCATAAAACTTCCCATATCCTAGGAACGGCTAAGATTGGTTCTCGCGGTTCTCGCACTAACAACGGTTCTTGAATGAACCCTCCCCTATATATATATATATATATATATATATATATATATATATATATGTATAGGAGTAGGATCAAGTAAGATGCAAATTTGTGTAAGATGTAACTAGAAAATGACAAGTGACATTTAATAAATAAGGGTATTGTGGGTAGTGTCTAAATTTTTATCTCTCCTTTACTTAATAATCGGACCCACCAATTTATATAACTCTCTCCCCCTCTTTAATATCACAAACAAGAAAAGAAAATCCTAATGCAGGGCATCTGACCGTCGCCACCCTTTAGTCGTCGGCGACAACCGCCGACCATATGGTCCTCGACGGCAAACAGAAAGTGAAGGTATTGATGGTCAGATGATGCTTATCGATGATGGTTTGACAGTGGTTTTGGGTTTTGATGGAATTGTTCTTGGATAGGGGGTTTTCGACGGTGTTCTTCAACAGAGGTCTTCGCCCATGTTCTTCGACAAATAGTGGTTTAGGGTTTCGATGAATTGTTCTTTGATATTGGTTCTTCGATGGTAGTATGGGTTTCAGCAGAAGGTGGTCGGAGCAGATGGTGGTTCAAGACAGAGAAGAGGGTTTTGGTGGTTGTTTAGCGGCGGCTAGGGCTTCGACAGAGTGGGTCTTCGAAGATTGCTTTTCGATGGTGAGGAGGTCTGCGATGGTTGTTCTTCGACAGTGAAAGGGTTTAAGCACAGCACTTCCAATGTGCTTCATCGACATCATCTGCTACCATAGTTAGCAACGACCTTATTATTATGGTACATGCTCTCGTCGGCGATCTGTGTTACTCTCCTTCTTATTGATGAATTACTCTGCCGCCTCAAAGCATTCATCAAGTTTTTTATGTTCAAATATCAATTTTCTAGGTTTGCTACATTCAAGTTCATCAATTTTTATGTTTTAGTTATTGTAAGTTTTGGTTAGCTTCTGTTTTGTTTGCTGTGTATAAGGTGAAGTGATTTGCACCTTTTGTACTGGTTTGGTTTTTTGGTAATGGTATTTGAATTTTCTAAAAAACAATGAGTGTCTTGAGTTCATCAATTTTTTATTAGTTTTCTCATTCATCTTGTGATATATTTTGTTCTTTTGATGAATACTGATGTTTAACAGTTTCTTCATTTAATTTGATGACCGTTAACACTGTAGTTTAGTAAGTCTGATATGTAGTAAAAGATTGTAGGAAATTATTTTGAAAATTTGATGAATATCAGCTATGTATTAAATTTTTGTATTGTTGTTGCTGGAAATTAATTATGCGTATTCATCAAATTTTTTCTTAGTATTGTTCTTGCTAGGATCTATTGAACGTGATTTTAGGAGATATTTAATGTTAGTGGGAGTGAGAAAATTTTATCTTCCAGATTTACCCCTAAACCTCATTTAATTGGAAAGTTTGTGCATTAATTTTGATTGTGTATTTGTTGACTTTTTATGATAATCCAACGGCCTTGATTCCCTCTTACACATCTTACTTAGATTTGCATCTTACAATATCCTTATCATATATATATATATAGGGTTGAGATCTAGTAAAAAGAAAATTAAACTACAAAAGATAATGAGAAATCCTATCCATTGGTTTTGTCAAACTTCCTCCTAAAAATATGGTTTTTTTTTCTTTTTCCTTTAATTATAAAAAAATAGGACTTAGGGGTATAATTGACCTTTAAAGTTTTAGAATTTTAAATTTACTCCTAAAAATGTGGTTTTTTCCTCCAAAACTTTTTTGATGCACACAGTAAAAAACGATGCACAACGACACTATATGATGCATAAGACACATTGTATGGAGAATATTCATCCAACAAACAGCACAAAACTTGATTCACCCTCACCATTCATACCCAGAGAACACATAAATGAGAAATATGATTAAAGATCATAATTCAAAACCATCTGATGAACAGAATTCATTATCGATATATAAAAATTGATGAAGAACAAAGTGATGCACATCAATAACAAAATTAATCTTGATCAAAAAATAATAATCGATGATGAAATTTAAATGAAAGAAAGAAGTCAGGCAATCGAAGAAAAAAATGAAAAAGAAAACTAATTATGGGTTTATACGACGAGGAAGAGATGTATATATGTATATATATCCCCAAACACCACAACCACCTCAATGAATTTAATTAACAGAGCCGCAAATCAAATCATTCATCAAAAGAAAAACGCCGGCTGCATTCAATTAATACGACGGCAGAAAGAAAATCGCAAGGAAAAGAAGCATGCGACGGTTTTTAGGTTACGTGAATTTGAACTTTTTGAAAAATTAAGAGATAGTGGGGGCTATAATTATGGGAAAGAGAGTGAAATTTTTAAAAGTTTCCTATATTACCCTTAAACTATATATGACACATGTCAACCCCAGATTTCTTCTTACATTTTTTACCTTTAAAACTTTTTTTATTTGAACCTGATTCTATATATATATATATATATATATATATATATATATATATATATATATATATATATATATATATATATATATATATGGATATATATAGAGGGAAGTTCCATCGAGAACAAAAAAAAAATGCGAGAACTGCGAGAACCGATTTAAACCGTAAAATATCTACCAAACGACAAGATATTAAATTATGAAAATTATACCAAATATGCTCTTTTAATATTACATCCATATTGCTATATTTTTTTCAACAAAAAAAATTCGTTTTTGCCGTGTTTTTTTTCTAGCATTATAAGGTATGTTACATATATGTAATCAGTATTAACATATATGTGATCAATACTATAAGGTATGTTACATATATGTAACGAATTTTTTTTGTTGAAAAAAATATAGCAATATGGATGTCATATTAAAGAGTATATTTTTGTCGTTAATTTGGTATAATTTTCATAATTTAATATCTTGTCGTTTGGTAGATATTTTAGTTTTAAAAAGATGGGGATCGGTTCTCGCAGTTATCGAATTTTTTTTTTTTGTTCTCGATGGAACCCTCCCCTATATATATATATATATATATATATATATATATATATATATATATATATATATATATATATATATATATATATATATATATATATATATATATATATATATAGTGGGAGGTTCAAATGAGAACCTTAAATTAAATGAAAATGAAAGACTCAATCCCAGCCGTCCAATTCCCCCTCCTTCAATGTCATTGTCCACCGATGAATTCCCCACATGCATCATGTCACGGATGGAGAGCGTGGAGGGATATAGTGTGGCAGAGTGCATGTGAGGAATTTATGGGTGGACAATAACATTAAAGGAGGGGGATATATATATATATATATATATATATATATATATATATATATATATATATATATATATATATATATATAGAATGAGGTTCAAATAAAAAAAAGTTTAAAATACTTAATGTAAGAAGAAATGTGAGAATGACACTTGACATTTTTAATTAAAGGGTATTATGGGTAACTAATTAAAAATATTCTCTCTCAATTTAATTACCCTACCCCACGTCCCAGTGTCCCACCCCATGTACAAGACCTGCGCAAACCCTAAAGCACCTCCATCTTTTGCTCCCGTAGCAACATCCGCCGCCCACTGTTGCGCCGATGTCACCGGCAACCTCCGCCGTTTCTGTCTTACACCACCGTCAGATCTGGGCGCCACCCTATTCGTCCCCATCATGCTTCGCTGCCGCCACCATGCTCCGCTGCCTTATGTGAGTCACGCCCTACCGCCTTGTAAATATCATCTACAACTGATGCTGATCGTTTCTCCGTCCGCTGGATGCACGCCGGCGATGGATGCACGTCGGCGGAGAAGGAGGGTAAGGATGGATGAACGTCAGAGCGGAACTCCACTGTCGTCGGTGGATGCACGTCGGGGAAAGGGTTTGATGAATGTCGGCAATGACAAGATGTCCACCGGATGCACGCCGGCGAGATGGATGCACTGGATGCACGTCGGCGATGGATGCACGTCGGCTGAGAAAACCACTGTCGACGATAGATGCACGCCGGCGTTTATGATCCGTTCACCGGAAGAACGTCGGGGATGGGTGACTTGACGGGCGTCGATCGGGGAGAGAGAACCATTTTTGCCGGCGGATTTTTTGTTGATGCTGTTTAATTACAAATTTAACCTTTTTCAATTTTTTTAATTTCCTAATTTTAATATTTTTGTTGACTTTCTCAGTTGACTTTGCCATAGATCCTATGGTCAGGATCTCTCCTTATTTTTAGTAGCATTTTTAATTTTGTAGAATAACCTTACCCTATATATATATATATATATATATATATATATATATATATATATATATTGACAATGGTATTTTATATATAAATATCAGTTTTATAAATTGGAGAATTATAGGAGGGAAAAAGATACTCGGTATCCATTTTGATGAGATTATATTGGATAAATTATTGAGTATACGAGTGATTTTAGGAAAAGAAAAGAAGCAATGTGTGAATTATTTGAGTAGAGAATTGTGGTATTTTTAATAGTTAAGCAAGTGTCCAAAAGTTAAAGAAAACACTTCGTTTACTCACCATACCATCAGCACTTAACCTCTACCCCCATTTACTATTAAACATATTAATTCGCTTATAAATCTATATTTAAAGTTAGCACCACCACTTTTGTCGTTGTTTAAGGAATTGTATACACATTTTGTATAAGAATAAACTAATTAAAAGCATAATGGTAAGACATAGGGATGTAGTTACAATGATTCACAAGTACTACCTTCTATGTCAATCAACAAATTGACTTTTTAGACTATATATAGTATGTTAATTAAGAAACAAAAAAGCAAAATAAAACAATACTGTTACATAATAAATTTAAATAATTTGTAGGACTAGTTGTATCAAGTATCAAGTACATTAAAGCAAATTCATAATAATTAGTATGAACTTAGTATGTATTGTTGACAGAGAACTAAGAATGCATAGTTTTTAGGTTTATGAAATGCTTATTGAATTAGGGCACAACCGATTTTTACAATCAAAGGTACAACCGATTTGTAGAAAGGATTAAATCCATGAGTGGTAGAGTTTCTCGATCTCACTCTTTCTCATATTACACCATCACGTACCATCATCAATACAATTCTTGACTTGATTCTTGTGTTCCAGGTCCAAGTGAATTGTGCTTAATTTTTGTATTTAGGGTTCTCTTTTCTACTTTTATATTGTTGTCGGAGATCTATTTCAAGAAGCAATCTCTCTATCTACAGGTAGATGTATGATTGTCTACATGATACCTCCCCCATACTCAACTTCCGCAGGATTAGACGTTGTTGTTGTTCTTTTCTACTTTTATGTTGTGTTTAGGGTTCGATTTAAGTTTTTGTGATTGAATTTCTAGTTCAAAGACTGGGTTCTCTTATTGACTTCTATGTTGTTGGCTTGCCACATTTGCATCTTGCAAATGTTTTTTTATTTGTTCTTTTTGTACATTTTTTGGTATTTGTAAGAATTCTTGGCCCCTACAAGAAACAATTTGGGCTTTCTCTTTGATTGTTTAAAGATCGATTTTGATTTAGTTTTTGTGATATGGATTTTTGGGTGGTGTTTTAAGGGTTTCTCTTGATAAATGATGAATGTTGGTGGTAAAAGATGGTGATAGTGGTCGGAGTTGACGGTCGGAGCCGGTGGATAGAGTTGATATCAGGGTGGTGGTTGGAGTTGGGCCACCAAGAAAATAGCACGTCAAAATAGTAATTAAAAGCCTATTTATATAATTTATTAGAATTTTAAAAGTAATCAAAATAAAATAAAATAATGAAAAGATAAGGACTCTAGGTTGCAACATGAATTGACATAATTATCTTCATGTAACTAACGGTGATTATATAATAAAAGGACTACGACTGTAACAAAATTTGTAAATTAAAAGACCATTTGATATTTATATTGATTAAATGAGTAAAAGTATAAATAGAGAATAAAATGCTTGGTATTACATGTACCGTGTACTACTAATGCTTTTCTACAAACAGTAGAATATAGAATGTCTCATAAAATAGAAGAACATCAGAGTAAAACAAGTATCCATTCGATATTGCCTACGTGACAATTGATACCAAAAGGCACACCACCACCTTAAGAGTAAAATGCTTGGTATTACATATTTACATGTACCGTGTACTTCTAATGCTTTTCTACAAACTTGCCATTGAAATTTTTTCTAAAACATTAATTAATAAAAAGATTATATTATGATTTTTAATAACTATAATATGTTTCCATTTACGGGTAAAACAAAAACATCCTCCCTGTATAATTATATGACTTCGTTTTAATTATAAAATTGGAAGGGAGGAAGGATCTGTACATGAAGACAACATACTCCCTTTATCAGATTAGATTGCATAAATCGAGGAGAAAATTTTCTGGAAAAATACCATTAAACCCCTCTCTGACCCAACACCCCTCGTGCCTATCATCATCGACACACAATCCCCTGTTTTCTCTCTTTCCCATATAAATCCCAACACAAAACACCCCTTCAAATCCCACTTCCATCTCTCTCTCTCTCTGTCTCTCTCTCTAAAAATGGCGACATTCCTCCCCATTTTGCTCGCATTCGCCTTGATTTCCACTTGCATTCATGCTGCTGCTGTTGCTCCTACTCCATTGGAAGGTATGTTTCAGCTTCATAAACAACCTTACACTCAAATTACTGCTAATTTGATCTTCCAAAAAGCCTTTGGTTTAGTAGTATGTGAGTTTTAAGATCGAGTTTCAAGATTTTGGGTTAAGTTGGTAGTTAACAAGGTGTAGATTTAGAGTATGTTTGAAGTGTTTGAGTTCTGCTGTAAACAAAGTGTTTATTTGAGCTGGATCTCAAGATACTGACGCCATTCTTGCTTTTATGCAGGTCTCTTACCAAATGGGAACTTCGAAGAATCGCCTAAACCAACAGCCATCAAGAAAACCGTCTTGCTAGGCAAATACGCCTTACCAAAATGGGAAATCACTGGCCTAGTGGAGTACATCCACGGCGGAGCTCAGCCCGGCGGGATGTATTTCCCCGTCGCACACGGCGTCCACGCCGTCCGGCTTGGAAACGAAGCTACAATCTCGCAAACTATAGCTGTCAAAGCTGGATCTCTCTACGCTGTGACGTTCGGTGCTTCTAGAACCTGTGCTCAGCAGGAGGTTTTGAGAGTTTCCGTTCCGCCGCAGTCCGGCGACCTTCCGCTTCAGACTCTATATAGCAGCGACGGCGGCGATGTGTATGCTTATGGATTTAAGGCGAATTCAAGCACAGTTAGGTTAACTTTTCATAACCCTGGGGTACAAGAAGATCCTAAATGTGGCCCGCTCATTGACGCTGTCGCCATTAAAGAGCTCTTACCTCCTAGACCTACTCGACGTAAGTAAAACAATCAACTCTGAACAAAAACTATCCAGATCTAGCTTCAGAAAAACTTACAAATTAATTTTCCTGCAGTTAATTTGGTGAAAAATGGCGGATTCGAAGAAGGTCCTCACCGATTATTCAACTCCTCCAATGGCGTCCTGCTTCCTCCTCGACAAGAAGACATTACATCTCCTCTTCCAGGATGGATCATCGAGTCTCTCAAAGCCGTTAAGTTCATCGACAAAAAACACTTCAACGTCCCGTCCGGCATAGCTGCCATCGAACTAGTCGCCGGAAGAGAAAGCGCCGTCGCACAAATCATGCGAACCGTCCCGAACAAAATCTACACCTTATCATTCGCCATTGGAGACGCTAAGAACGGCTGCCATGGCGACATGATGGTTGAAGCATTCGCCGGAAAAGATACACTGAAAGCACCGTTCAAATCGGAAGGAAAGGGGAAATGGAAGGTGGTTAGCATGAAGTTCAAAGCATTGTCGGCGAGAACAAGAGTGACGTTCTACAGCTCGTATTATCATACTAGGGTTGATGATTTCGGATCTCTTTGTGGACCTGTGATCGATGAAGTTAGGGTTTTCGGTTAGAGAAGATAGAAGAGTTTAAATATAGTTTCATCGTCTGTTAACCGAATGCTTTGATTTGATGTGGTCATGTCGATGATTTATTGGGTGGGAAATTGTGTTTCCATGAATGAATCATTGTTATAGAAAATGGATCATTTTAGTATAAAATCGTATTAGTGTTATTTACACCGTAAAATACTGTTGTATACAAATCATCTGGTATCAGTGTTACTTACTACGTGAGAGAAGGATAATGGCATCGTGTCGGACTATGTTCGAGTGAGCTATATGTGTATACTTGATATGACGTGTCATTAGTACATGGGAAGGATAATGACATTGTGCTCGAACACATGTTTGAGTGACCTATATGTGTATACTTGATATGATTGTCTAGTGAATTGTATTCGATGATAAAAATGATAGGTCATAGTGTAAGGATCGTTCAAATTAAAAAGGCTTATTTCTATAATTTAAATGTATTAAAACCGCTAACAGCTAAGAACCTTTTATGTATTAAGGCCACTGTTGATTTAGGAGGGAATGAGGTAGAAGAGCCGCTAGCGGGGTGAAGGTGATTGGTGTGGAGCCACCGATGAGCGCACTACCCAGGTGGAAGAGCCATTAGCGGGGTGAAGGTGATTGGTGTGGAGCTGCTGATGAGCATGCTACCCCGGTGTCTATTGGGAACAAAAATGAGGCCATCAAGCTAGCTAGAGTGGGATAGTGAAATAGAAATATAAGAATTAGAGTTAATTACAATTTTGGTCCCTGTGGTTTACACAAAATCACTGATTTCGTCCTTGTGCTTCATTAATTACGGATTTAGTCCTTGTGCATTGCCAATTGTTTCAATCTTAGTCCAACCGTGAACCAACCGTCTAATTAGACGTTAAAAAGGCTCACGTGCCCATCATGTGAGGGCATTTATGTCATTACACCTCTTTTGTTTACGTTATAGACTTAATCAATCACTTAGACTTTCACTTTTCGTCCTGTCAGTTGATTTCTCCCACCCCAAAGCAGAGCCTTCCCTCCATTTTCTTTGATCGAGCTTCAAGAGAACAAACCCTAATTTTGTGAACATGGTGATGCAGGCTTGGAGGATTAGGCCTAAACATGAACCAGAGTATGAGTGTGCAAGTTTATACGGTGAGTTTTTACACAAAATTGCAACCAAAAACTATATTTACGTGTGTTTGACTAACATTAGTTTCGTGTTCCATTACAGAGGGATGTGACGAGGCATTCTCAATCTGTGTTCACCATGGAGGGGAATTTACAAATGCTCCTGGTAGGATTTATAGAAAAGGTCAGATAACCTATGTAGATTACTTTGACATTGATTGTTTCTCAATCCTTGAGTTTAATGAAGTAATGGTAGACCTGGGGTATGTTGATGGTGGGGAATTGTACTATCATTTTCTAAAGCCTGATCATGACCTTGATTATGGATTACATGCATTTGGGAATGATGCTGATTGTCGTGAATTCTCAAAGTATATTGTGAACCATAAGTTGATGCATGTCTACATTGAGCATTATATTACTAAGCTAGACACCTACTTTACTCCCACCAAGTCTGGTGTAGTTATTAAGGAAATAGATGATGGTCCTGATATTATTGTTAAACAAAGGAAAAAGAGTAAACAATTATGTTTAGAGTGGATTGAACCCCCTATTGTTGAGACTAATTCTGGTGCTAGTAATGAAATGAATGGAGTTGGTGTTAGTAGCCAGTCTAAGGGCAAGGGTGTAGCACAAGAGTATGAGGATCATCTGAGTGTCTTATTTGATGATGATTTCTTTAATTTTGATCCCTTTTTAGGTGATACAAACTTAGGTGATTCTTGTTACGAAAAAGGGAAACAAGTTGAAGAATCTGAGGAGAGTGAAGAGAGTGGAGATAGTGAAGATGATAGTCAAGACAGTGACTATATTATTGATGATGAGAATGAGATATTTGATGTAACAGTTGACATGAGAGATTTTAATTTAAA
This sequence comes from Pulicaria dysenterica, assembly GCA_947179395.2. NCBI lineage: Eukaryota > Viridiplantae > Streptophyta > Magnoliopsida > Asterales > Asteraceae > Pulicaria > Pulicaria dysenterica. Next base: position 26,360,622 of record OX359288.1, read on the forward strand.
CATAGATGAAGATATGGAGTTCATGGGACAAGGAAGAAGGAATCAAGATGCAAATGTGAATGATCAAGATTATGATGTTGAGGTTATTAATAATGATGAATTCAGTTCTGGTGATGAGAGTGGTGATGAAATTGAAAACAAAAGGTCAAGGAAGCTTAGGGAGCTACAAAGGCAGGGTAAGGAAAGTTGTTTTTATGTTGGTCAATTGTTTGCTAATTCAAAGGTTGTGAAAGAGTTGATAAAGAAACATGTTGTGGATACTAGAAGAGATATCACATTAGAAAAGAATGATAAAACCAGAGTTAGGGTTGTTTGTATGGGTAGTTGTCTAACTTTCACTGATGACACTCAATGCAGTCAAAGTGGACCCCAGGGCAAGAGTGTAGGACCATTAAAAAATGGCAAATATGTAAAATCACCAACTTATCCATGGGCTTTGTTGGCTTCAAAATTAATGAACTCAGAAACATGGCAAGTAAAGACATATCTACCACAACACAAGTGTCTACAGTCAAGAAAGGTTAGGGCTTGCACAGCAGATTTCCTTTCAAAAGAAGTACTTGACTTGGTTCAAGTTAACCCCAAGATACCTGTGAATGCATTACAAGACCAACTACAGCAGAAGTTTCAGGTGAGTGTTTCTAAAATGAAAGCATATAGGGCAAAGGAAAAGGCTACAACTTACATTAAAGGGGATCATATCTCACAATATAGTATCTTAAGGGATTATTGCATGGAGTTGAAGAAGTGTAATCCTGGGTCTACTATAAAGATTAATGTTGAACCTGCTCATAATCCTGATTCGACATGTAGACAGTTTAGGAGAATTTATGTTTGCTTGAGTCCACTAAAGAGGGGGTTTAAAGCATGCAAGAGGGATTTTCTTGGGTTGGATGGATCATTCATGAAAGGACCATATCCAGGCCATATATTGACAGCTGTGGGACTTGATGCAAACAATGGTATCTACCCTTTGGCCTATGCAATTGTTGAGGCAGAGTCAAAAGCTAGTTGGACTTGGTTTCTAAGATGCCTTGGTGATGACCTGGATTTGTCTACACAATCAAACTTTACTTTCATTAGTGATAGACAGAAGGTGCAACATTCTGTTCTTTTAATTCAAACTTTAATTTATTTTTCAGTTTATGTTATACTAACATTCTTATTTTACATGAATAGGGGATTTTACCTGCCATAGAAAGTTTGTTCCCTTGTGCTGAACATAGATTTTGCATAAGGCACATACATGAGAACTTCAAACAAAAGTGGAAAGGGAAAGCATACAAGGATTTACTCTGGATGTGTGGAACAGCAACAACTGTACAAAAGTTTGAACAATCAATGTCAAACTTGAAGTCATTCAATCAAGATGCAGGTAAGTGGCTCTCTGAAATACCACCTCAGCATTGGGCTAGATCTCACTTCACTGGTAGGGCTTGCACAGATTTGTTGTTAAATAACATTTGTGAAGTATTCAACAAACAGTTAGTTGATGGTAGGGACAAACCAATTATTACATGTTTAGAGTACATTAGGGAGTATTGTATGAGAAGGATTGCAATTGTGCAAAATGTGATTGACAAAACAGATGGCCCTCTTACCCCAACAGCTAGTCAATTATTAGAAAAAGTTAAGAAGGAGGCTGCACAATACTCTGTTATATGGAATGGTGGGTGCAAGTACCAAGTTAGTGGACCTTGGTTGGACCAATGTGTTGTTGATGTAACTGCTAAGGAATGCACTTGCAGAAAATGGGAGATCACTGGAATCCCTTGTAAGCATGTGGTTGCTGTGATATGGAACATGTCATTAAATGGTCAAGATGTGGGGTATACCTGAAACATGGGTTCATCCAGTATACTGGTTGAAGACTTGGAAGGATACTTATACTTTCAAAATAAATCCAATCAATGGAAGAGATATGTTGCCACATTCAGACTGCCCAACAATACTCACTGCACCAAATCATCACAAGCAGATTGGAAGACCAAGAAAGAAGAGAAGAAGAGGGATTGATTAGGTTGATTCACTAGACAATGGAGGGAAACTGTCAAGGGCTATGAAGACTGTGACATGTGGGAAATGTAAGAAGCAAGACCACAATTCAAGAACATGCACTGGGCAAGGATCAAGCCAAGCAACCACTGCTGCACCACCATCTTGATTAATGTACTGTTTGGTCATGTTTGAACCATATATTTAGTTTGGTGGAAACTGTCTTTTGTTGAACAATCTATTATGTAGGTCATGTAATCCTTTTGTTGAACAATATATTAAGAAGTTCAGTTTGGTTATATGAACAAACCATACTTCACTTAACACAGTCATCATAAACACAAGACTTAAACAAACCTAACAACTACAAACTAGGAATACAACACACAAACCTAACATGATCAAGCCATACAACACACAAACACTAATTACGGATGTAGTGTTTGACTTTGAAATACACTCTCCCTTCAGTTCTTAGAGTTTCTTCATCAATGATGAACTTGAACCATGTCTTGGGGTCAAAGTGGTGAGCATACATCAACCAGTCAAAGTCCCCCTTCTTCACAACATGGTCAGGTGCTGGTTTATCAAGCCTCTTATCACCATAAGCCTTCAAAGTCATAGAATGAAGACAACCTTTCACTATAAGAGTGGCACTGTCATAAGCATGAAGGTCATGGATCTTTACAAAAAAAGCAGGTATAGTCTGCATAGAAAGAAAGAATCTGAATGAAGAAGTACAATACTTTACAAAACATTACAACAACTTGCAATTTTTTTAATCTTACCAATCTACCAGATTTCCTCACATGCTTCTCAATCTGAATGAAGAAGTACTTATCTGCTGCTGGGTCATCCATTTTCAAATTGGTGTGTGTAATGAAGAATACATTCACCCTACTTATAGGGGATTTGGCCAGATTCGGGCATAGCAAGAAGACAAACAAAATTGAAAAGTGAGATATCAAAAAATCTTGAACAGGAGCATTTCAGGGAATATTGTATCAATTCCAAAGTCATTTCCTTTTATATTTCCCAAATCACAGATAAAGATACAAAAAGATAGAAAGTGATGGGAAATTACAATCTTGAAATGAACAAAAGCATGGCACCACTGCCACCGTACATTACAAACTTGAATTGAAAAGAAGGTTAAGCATAAATTACATAAAACACAAAACAAATCCAACTTAATATGAGATACATCTTCATTCTGCTAAGCTTAACTTCAATCTCTTTCAATTTTGCTTCTACCGTGTTCTTGGACTTCAACAACCCAGGGATTACCTCACAAGAACGAGGACACATAGGTGGATCAACCCAACCTATGAACTTAACAATTTGAGCATCGGACTTGGCAAGAGTAGAATCGCCTACCTGGGTTTTTCGTCGTCCATGATGTGCACACGATTGCATGTCTTCCACAACCACAAATCACCATGGCAAACCTCCTTCAAAGTCAATTTTGAGCTCTGTAAAATGAAGAGAGAGAGAGAGAGAGAAGGTATTAATCGTGAAAGAAACAGTTGAATAAAGGTGAGAGTGATGATATAAGTAGGTGTAATGACATAAATGCCCTCACATGATGGGCACGTGAGCCTTTTTAACGTCTAATTAGACGGTTGGTTCACGGTTGGACTAAGATTGAAACAATTGGCAATGCACAAGGACTAAATCCGTAATTAATGAAGCACAAAGACGAAATAAGTGATTTTGTGTAAACCACAGGGACCAAAATTGTAATTAACTCTAAGAATTATAAATATTTATTTTAATAGAAAATAAAATGGTTAGAGAAAAACCCATCACTCCTACACTCCATTCGCTTTATAAAGATTTATATTTGGGTTTGCTATGCGTGGGTGATGGCTATGCCGAAGCTCATGTCTTAGCTTTCCCTTTTTTGCTGTTAAAAAAAAAATGTTTCAACAATAAAGTTTGTTCGAATTCAAACGTATTAAGACGACTAACACTCCTTAATTCTAACCTTTTCAACCTTGCGTAACTATTGAAGCAAAAATGATACATGGGAAAAGAAATATTGAAATAACTAGAGTAAAATACATTTTTGGTCCTTTGTTTTTGTAAAACAATGGGTTTTGTACTTATGTTTCAAATGTTACAAGTTGGTTTCTCCCATTCCGGATTCTTATACTTTTGATCCTAATATTATTCAAATAACCAAAATGTCTTATTTATTTTAATGTATTCATTTTGTTTTATTTATTTATTTATTTTATACTAATAAAAATATATATATATATCGTTAATAAGTCATTGAAATGTTATAAAAATATTAATCAGTGGAGTCCAAATCTCATCACCTAGTCACCATCATTATCACCCTTGCACACAGTCCCACCATTTTCAGCCATCACCACTTCAACAAATATGTTCATACTCAAATGAATATCTAAAGGACATTCTGAGAGAGATTCATAAAAACCATCTATTATAGAAGAATGAAGATGAACTCCAATCTAGCCATCGTTAAGAACACAATGAAACCCTCGAACCATCACTAAAAACCCAAAAGAACAAACTCATAAAAGGCTAATGAAACCCTCGATAGAGAAACCTAGTAAAAAACATAGATTAAACAACAAAAACACACAAATTATTTTTGAACATCAATAATCTACAAATGAACAATCAAAGATCGAAAAACAAGAACACGCTAATCATTATTGCATAACTCTAAATCACAATGAGACATCATTGAACACAAACACCTTACCGATATTCCCATAAAAAATAGCAACTATTTTTTTTTTCAAAAAAAGAAATTTGTGGACAAAACATCTGTCCAAAGTGGTTGTGATATTGCTACTCATGAGAGAAAAATAGAGACAAACACTAACAAGTCTGACCTCCATCAATGATGGTGGTGGATTAGCTGAATGACGTCGAAACCCAGATCAAAATCAATTCAAATCCAGATCTAGAGACTGGGTCAGATTTGTCTCGACCCAAAATAAAGAAAGAATAATGGTGATGTCGTGGAATGCCGATGGTAGTGGTGCGGTTGAAAGCTGACGAAGGAAGGGAATGAGTAGGGGTGTAAACGAGTCGAATCGAGCTCGAGCTCGGGTCAAAATTTTATGTTTAGCTCAAGCCCCGCTCGATAGCTCGATGGACTTTCATACTTGAAGCTCGAGCTCAGCTCGACAGGGTAGATTATGTTGAAATATGCCCACTGACACACACGAGTTGGTGTCATTGCCGATGAGGCATAGGCGTATTGGGTCACACGCCAAGTATTAATTCCCGAAACACCTTGAACGAGAGAGGGAGAAAACCAAAAAGTTGGGTCTTGCTGGGCCAGGCACGGCCGTGCCTCTTGTAGGCATGGGCGTGCCTCACAGCGTAGCACGAGCCCAAGGCCGGCGTGCCTTGGGTTTACCCCTTTGGGCTGGCACGACCCCAAGTCGGGCGTGACTTGGGTGTGCCCGGTTGGGCTGGGCACGTGCATGCCTCTGACCAGGCACGGGCATGTCCGTCGTTGTAACAGCCTTATTAATTAGTCTTTTAAGGCTAATTTAAGTGTGGCGTTAGTGGCTATTAACTCCAGACATTATGGGACGGTTTTGGCTTGTCTTAGAGTCATATAACTAGTTTCTAATGGTCTTGAAAGAGGGCTAATGGTTCTTGATGAACATATACACATATCTCTCTCATATGCATACTTGGTAGACTTTGATTAGTGCTACAAGTTGGTGCATGTTATGGTGGGTGTTCTTGGCGGCGTCCAAGCTTGCTAGCACTCGGGAATCAAGAACACTTGGTGTGGACACTGATAGAGGAACTCTTGTTTGAGTTCTCACATCCATCATCATCAAAAGGAACAAGAAGAGGTGATATCAAGAGGCTACTTGGATGGTACATTTTTATCTTTCTTGTTCATAGTTTTAGTTGCTTAGTCAAGTCTAGAGGTTGGTCCATTGGGGTTGTATTGGTGGCACATGTTATTTAGAAAAATTGTTTATACGTTTTTAACTTTTGCTGCGTTTCTAGATGCCACTGATACCCAACACATTATTACCTCGAGCTCGACTTGAAAAGCTTGAAATAATATAAAAAAATTAAATTCAAAAACCAAAATATCAAAATATGGATCAAATATGAAATTAATGATTTTTTAGTAATTACTTATTATAAATAGTGCATATAAAATATAGATTTGTTTCAATGTAAGTACTCTTTTTTAATATGTTTTAATATTAGCCGATCATATATACATATTACATATATAAATATACATATACTATACAAAGCTTGAAAAACTCGATAAGGACTCAAGCCAAGCTCTTAGAAGCTCGAGCTCCACTCTTTAAATAATTCGAGCTCGTTTTTTGGGCTCGAACTCGAGCTCGATAAAGTTTGGCTCAAACGAACCGAACTCTAGTTACTCGATAAAAGCTCGACTCGTTTATACCCCTAGTCATGAGAATTTGAGTTTTAGAGAGATAGGTGGTGGGGATAAATTTGAGGGTTATAGAGAGAAATAAAGAGGAGGGTTGTGACGGTGGCGTTGACGACTAAAGGTGGCGTTGGCGATTCGGTGGTAAATGTTGTTGAAAAAAGGGGTAAGGTGATGGTCGTGGTGCTTTGATGAATCTACAAAGGGAGAAATGGAAATTAAGAAAATTAAAGAGAGATTTAGGGAGATGGTTTAGATACGTCGAAAATAGTGTTTTTTAACTTTTAATGAGTGAGAAATGAATAAAAAATAGGTGTAAGAATATCTTTATCCTTTTAAAAATATCATAGACCAAATATACAACCACATGAATCATATTTCTTAATTTTAGACAAACAAAAAGGAACAAAAATGTTTTACTTGTATATTTTGAATTGCAATTATTATATGTTTGTTGAATTACGATGGGTTTATGGGACCTGCCGTCCTAATCTCCAACAGTCTAACCTTTTTCTTAAAGTTCACCACTTTATTTCATAATGGTCAAGTTCTTGTTTACCGTGTTGATATCTTCTTTTCCTTTTTCTATATTTAACTCCACATTTTTAAACGGCTTGTTGTTTATACTAATATCAAATTCAAAGTTTAAATTTAAACATATATGAAGTCTAATATATGTTTATTTGCGTAAAGGAAATTAAGGATTAACTTATTTTATGGGTAAAAGATTTGGTATTTATCTTAAGGTTGAAATTACTAGTACTTATCGTTGTTGCTGTAAAAATTCCTCGCATCCTTTGTTTATAAATAATTTGTTATGCTACTTAACAACCTTTAACTTAGGTGTTGCTGAACTTGTAGCTAGTTTGATAGTTTTTAACGGTGAACGTTTACCAAGTCTGTTAATTTAACTCATGTGCGATGCACATGAGGACATTTAAGTGTTTTACCTTTTTTTTGATTTTGAAATCATTTTAGATAATATTTAATTTAAACAGAAAATAAAATACTCACTTTTTTTTGTCAAACTCTCACTCTCTCAGTCAACTCTCTCACGCTCCTCTTACTCTCATATTTGTCTAGGTCTCTCTCTCTCTCTCTCTCTCTCTCCCTCCCTCCCTCTCTTACGGCCTGTTCTCGAGTTTTTAAACGAAGGGAAATGAAGGGATGAAAAGGAAAGAAAGGAAAGGGAAGGAAAGAAAAACTCCCCCTCCCAATCATCCCAAAAGTGGGAGGGGAGTTTTTAAGCATAAAAATGGTGAAATTGTCCCTCCTAACCCTTTCTTTCCCCTCCTAAAAAAACTCAAGAACATGATTCCTCCTCCCAATCTCTCCTAGCCCTTTCCTTCCCCTCCTTAAAATAACTCGAGAACAGGCCGTTAGACTTTTTACTAGACACCACCAGAATCTACAATCACAACCACCCTCCTCTCTTGAAACCACCACCGCATCCATCATCTCCATCGCTGCACCCATGTTCTCCACTACTGCATACACCACCGCCACAAAAACCAACAAGGTTCTCTTTGGAATGACCACTGCACCCCATTTTATGCACTGCCACACCCGTCATCTCCACCGCTGCACCAATGTTGTCCACCACCGAATACATCACCGCCACCAGAAATCAACACCATTCTCTCTGAAAACCACCACCGCACACACCGCTGCCACTACAGTCCACAACTCAAAATCACCGTTCAACACCTCGGATCTTTTTTCTCTTCAACCAAACAACCACCCCGTAACTGAAACCCCTTCGATTAGTCCTTGAATCAATCCGTCGTTCGTATAAAACCCTAAAAATGATTTTGAATGATCAAACCCTATAATCTTTTCCGATGGTCCAAACTAATTTAGATCCGTAAAACCTTATCACAAAAATTAGAAAGTTCCCTACCACCAGTCTCCTCGATATTGGAGGCCGGATATCGCCTTAGAGGCACCGATCACAAAGTGGGTGTTTGTGTGTCGTATCTGTGTGTGTGTGTGTGAGAGAGAGAGAGAGATAGGAGGGAAGAGATCCAGATGGTGGTGGTGAAGGCGGCACGAAGGCGACGATGGTGGTAAAGCAGAAGGCAATGGTGGTGGTAATCGTGGTAGAGTGCAAAGTAGTCGTTTTGAGATTTGTGAAGATAGAATCCCCAAACTTCTTTTTATCTTTTGTTATTTAGGTTTTATATTTATATTTTAGGTTTTATAATAGTTAAAATCGATAAAGGTTTCTTAAGTCTTTTATGTGTTATAGGAAGCGTAAAAATGTTACTTTGACATGACTAACAGAGTTTTTAATGCACTACAACACAAACAGGCTATTGCGACGAAAATTTGCGACGAACGATATTCGTAGCAAAAAGTAGACAAGTTGCGACGGTATTGCGACGGATTTGCGATGAACTTCAAGGCATAAACCCATCACAATCATGTGGTCACAATTAGTGACGGAATAGCGACATATTAGCGACGGACGGTATTGCGACGTAATAGCGACGGACGGATTTGCGACAGAGAAAATGGACGCAAATCCGACGCAAAAGTATATAAATGAATAAAAATTAGATATAAATAAACAGTCCGTCGCAGATTATCCACACTTTTGCAACGGATTTGCAACGGAATTTTTATTTATTACACTTTTGCGATGGGTTTGCGACGGGCCTTAAATTCGTATTTTGCATTTTTAGATAAATGTCGTAAAAAAAGCACCAACAAACACGAGTCATATAGTTTTTTATACTTGTTGACGGTTTGGTCAAGTAAGATGTTTTATATACTTTTATATAGACACGCTTGTGTTGATTTCATATATTTATGTAAGATTTACTAATGTTAAAATATCATTTTTCATACAACGACCCATTCGACTCAGGAAAATAATTTTTTTAAACTTTTTATGTGTTTGTAAAGTTATATAATAGTGTATTATATGATATATGAGTTTGCTATACGGAAAAAACTATTAAAAAATAAAAAAAACAACTTAATGCCCGTCACGAATCCGTCACAAATTTAACACTTTTGCGACGGATTTGCGACGGACTTTGAATTACTATTTTTAATTTCTGGATAAAAAGTCGTAAAAATGGCCCTAACAAACACAAGTCATGTTATCAATTATACTTGTTGGCGGTTTGATAAAGTAAGAGGTTTTATATTTTTCTATAAACACCCTCGCGTGCATTTTCATATATTTATATACACATCTACTAATGTTAAAAATCGTTTTTCATACAACGACACGTCCGACTTGGGCAAATATATTATTTTAATTTTTTATGTATTTGTAAGTTATATAATAGTGTATTATAGGATATACGAGTTTGCTATACGGAAGAAACAATTAAAGAATAAAAAAAACAAGTTTAGGTCCGTAACAAATCCGTCGCAAATATCACACTTTTGCGACGGACTTTGAATAATTTTTCCTGTACTTTTAGATAAAAAGTCGTAAAAATGGCACCATACATGAGAAGTGGAATAAACATGAATGGAAAAACTTAGCAAAGCAAAACAAGACCAGCAAGTCAAAATTGGTAGGTGGCCACCATACATGCGGGTCTGTTAGCTATAACACTGCTAGGCTAAACATGGTAAGGTATCTTTGGTTTGTCATAAATTAACTTAGAATATGATTAATTAATGTTTTAGTATTGATTTTTAATGATATAATTTTTGCAGGAAGCTAGATTGGGACGCCTTGTAAGTTCTAGGGAGTTTTTTTTACAGAGGCACATGTAACAAAAGGGACGGAGCAAGGGCATGGCGCTTCAGGTGAGGGAGGGTCGGGGGAAAGTAGGTCGGGGAGGGTGGATCTCATGCAAACGAGCTGATATGGGTCGATGAAAGAGCACGTGAACAACTTATAAGTTTATTGAGTTTTCAGTTATAATAATTGATGGTTACCTCACATAACATATATAATATATATGCAATAATCTCTATAAGGGTTTCTTAGGTGTTGATCTTTACATTTTCTTTCATACTTTTTTCTTTATTGTTTATAATAAATTTGTTGTTTTACTATGAAGTTTAGTGCCAATCATGTTCTTGGATATTATAACTTTATTCCTTTATTTATGAGCTTAGGAAGAAAGAAAAAGGACAATGAAAATAAATTGAGGATTAAAGATAAGATCTTGATGTATATTTGGTTTTGTTATTTCTTACATATAATTGCATGTATCATTTTGTTATGTACTTTTCTTAAGTAATTTGAGGATTCATGAGTTAAGGTAATCTAGTGACTTATAGTTTTATTTGATCTAATATCTTTTAATTAGAAGTTATTTCCAAATTCAAGACTAGAGTTCTTATGTCAATTTGGTTTACCTTCTTCATAAAGAATAAAGTAGGTTTTTTTAAACTCTTTTATGACCTTTAGTAATTTGTATTCCATACACAAGAACTTGTATCTTTCTTCACATTTATCTAAAATTAAGTTCTAGACTACTTGGGGAAACATGATGTATTTAACTATATTGATTAAATAATATCTTTTGGTAAATTTGACAGTTTTTTATTTTTTACTACTTATCATAGGAAAAGTATCAAAGATTCATGATTGGGAAGTATGGGGAGAACTTTGAACATCACACACTTCATGATCAAAGCTTCTGGGAGTTGGCTGCGGGAGGGAGAAAGAAGGCGAGATTGTACGGGGATAATGATGCGTCTGATCCTGTTTTTGTGCTTACGGGAACAACTTCATCTAGCATAGGTTTATCATATTGTTCACAACATGGAAGCGAAGAGGTTTAATATATATCTTATTTGTGTATTTTATTTGTTTGATTTAATAAGAGTATTGGAGTATATATTTATGTGTTTAATACATGAGGTTATGATTTATAGATCGAAAAATTGACAAAGATGGTCAAAGAGATGGAAAAAGAAAAGGAGATGAAAAAAGAAGAAAGGGAGCGGGAAAGAGCCGCTTTTGAACAAGAAAGAGAAACAAATAATAAGTTGGCCAAGTTGTTTGCACAAATCGTGAAATATCAATAGAAGCGTTAAGAAGTACTTTATTTTGGATTAGCATTAAGAGCTACTTTATTTTGGATTAGCGTTAAGAGTTACTTTATTTTGGATTATTATGAATTATTATCGACTAAATGATTATGTTTGTTAGGATTTGGATGACCTTTTAATGTTTATTGATATCGCGGGTTTTAGATATATATTTTTATGCGATATTTGATTATTTTTATTTAAAACCATGCAAAATACATTAAAAAGGTGTTTATTATCTTTATTATTTGATTTCCAAGCTTAATTTCGGATATATGAAGATAACGATGGGATAAATCGAAGATAAACATCAAAAAGTCAAAAATCTGCTGGATAAACTCATTATTTGCATTCGAAATTTGAACGGGAGCTGATCATCGCCGAAATCCACTCGTCGTGTCGCAACGCAGGGCACAGATCGCGTCGCGATCCCTGTTGGCAGCTCTATAAACTGATTTCGTTTTTCATTCGGGATTATCATCTTCTATTCCGACTTTTGTGAAGGTTTGTAGGGTATAAAAACATATCAGAACATGCACAGTGGAATAAAACCCCCTCCAGTGATCTCATCTAAGTCGTACAGAAACTTAGAAGAAGAAGAGGATTAAAAGTTATACCTTGAGCAAAACCAAAAACTTTTCTTTCCACCTCTAGACAGCTGCAAGTTATCCACTGCTACTGCACCACCTTGAACTGGCTGCTAGACCGCCTAAGGATTAAACCTCCGATCAAAACCGTGACCCGTGTGTGTGTGTGTGTATCGTCGCCGCCGACCACCACCCTTGGTGGTTCGGTTTTGCTTTGCACCACCGCCGAGAAGAGAAGAGAGAGAGGGGAGAGCTTTTAGGGTTATCCTCTTTTCTATTGTGATTAACTTATGAATTGATTAAGGCTAAATAAGGTTTATATATAATAAACCCTTATTAGGCCCAAGCCCGTTTAATTAAAGCCCAGCTTTAACTAAACTATTAATCAATTACAGAAAATACCCCTTAACCTTTCTAATTAATTAATAACTATTAATTAACCGGTCCCGTTAATATTTAAACTAAATATTAACTTCTCTTCTTTAAATAATAAATAACTATTATTATTTTTCTCTTTCTCAATAATTAATTAAACTATTAATTATTGTAATACACAAACAGGTAAAATCCAAAATGTTCTAATTGGGTGTGTAGCAGTGTGATCCTTTAGTGTCACATAGTATTGGACACGATGATACATGTTATCTATCTCTGCACATAATCTAACATTTTGCACCTCTAAACTTCCAGAAAACACCATTAAAAGTCCATAGCAGCCTAGAGCAAGTTCTTGGAGCATTGGAGCTTAATTTGAAGATTAAAGTGACGATCGTTCGGCTTTTTACGGTTTTATTCATTCTATTCATCATGTGCTCATTCTTATTTTCTTTACAGATGTTTAGTATGATTGTTATTGGCTAGATTTTCTGTTTTCCTCCCTAGAGGAGATGAAACTCTTGTAATGGTTATTTAATTCATGGCTTTGATGCTTAATTCATGTTTAATTCAAGTTTAGCTTAATCTTAGTTCATCCATGCTTTATAATCTGTTTTAGTTCTTTATAATCTGAGTTTTATGTTTTAAAAGACCATTCATAAAGCTTAAATCTTGATTATCTAGGACCATTAGATGATTTAAGAACTAGTGATTGATCAAATCCTAGAGTTAAGCAACTTTAAATAGATGATTTTGCATGTGATTCAACATATAATGATCTTTATGTGTTTGTTGGTGTTTTGTTGATCATATGAAACATTAAAGATTGAGGCTTTACTTGTAAATCAAATTAATTGGCTAATTATACCTTTTAAACGCGTTTTTGACCATAAAAGTTATTAATTGGTGTAATTAGACGGTTAGAACTAGATCAATGTTTTAACTAATTTAGAAATCGATGCATGAATGTTTAAGTATCTTTAGCTCTTATTGCCATGAAAATGGTGTAATTGAATCTAGGGAGGGAACGTCTTCATTAATATATTTAATCCGTCAAGTTCTTCACCTTATTGTTTCTTTTGGCTTGTTTAGTGATTTCTAAGGTTAGTGGTAATTTAGTTGGTTGAAAGCTCATAAAAACATCATAAATTCCCCCCTTTAATTGCTTTATTTATTGTCTTGCATTTAGTTTACTTTATTTGCTTTCTAGTTGCGTAGTTTAGTTTAGATTAGTTGTGTTTAATTTTTAAATCATTATAATTTTATCAAATCATACTCGTTCCCCAAGAGTTCGTCAACTGTACTTATTTTCTATACTATAATACGATTAGGTTCTCTTGCCTATTATGTCATAGTCGTACTAAATAATAACGGTTTTTATAAATTTAAAACTAGTACGCTTAACGCACATCAAGTTTTTTGCGTCGCTGCCGGGGAACGGTTTCATTTGATTTAATTATAGTAATTTAGTGTTAAACTAGATGTTTTCTTGTTTGGTTTGCTTAGTTTTAGCTTTGTGTGCTTTCTGTCCGTCAATCGCGGCGCGATCATTGTTGACAGCTTGTTTCTTTTTCGTTTTTAGTTTCCAGTTTTTAGCTTTTAGTGTTAGTTGTAGTGTTAGTTTCTGCTTTTATGGGCGTATTTAGGGTAGTGTTTATGCTCCTTAGACACCCCTTAGGGTTTTATATTTTTATGTCCGCTGATCCACCACCCGTTGATACGCTGCCTGAGCTTGTTGAGCTATTTGAAGAACCAGAGCACGAATTCAACTGTTTGAGGAGAGCCGCATGCGAGAGAGAACGCTTACGTAGGATGGCGAAGGATCTTGCAAATTTGTCGCTTGAGGAGTACGCGATCCGCCTTCGTGAAGGAAATGCAGCACGGATTCATCATCCCAAAATTCCTGCCGAAACGACATTTGAAATCAAGGGTCAAATTCTTCATCTTTTACGGGAAACTCCTTTCACCGGAAAGGATCATGAAGACGCCAACCAGCATGTTGAGGCCGTGTTTGAGATCTCCGACTACCTCCACACTCCAGGAGTAACGAGAGATGCCGTTATGCTGCGGGTGTTCCCGATAACACTCCAAGGCGCAGCCAAACGTTGGCTAAGATCCGAGCCACTCATCCGCACATGGGAAGCGCTCAAAACAAAATTGATTAAGCAGTTTAGTTCTCCTTCTAAGATTTCCAAAATGAAATTGCAAATTCAAAATTTTACGCAATCTGAGGACGCGACTCTTTATGAAGCCTGGGACTGGTACAAGGAGATGCTGCAAAACTGCCCTGAACATGATCTTAATGCTCACCAGGTTGTCCAAACTTTCTATAATGGTATCAATATCTGCACAAGAAAATGGTCGATTCGTAAGGGCCGATACCAAAGAAAACCCCTGCTCAGGGGTATGCAATTATAGAGGAGTTGGCTCAGCACTCCCACCAGTGGCATTCTGCGAGAGACCCCTCCTTTCGTAGAAACACTACCTCTCCTACCGACAGGCTAGACCACATGGCAGCCCTAAATGCCAAGCTGGATGCATTGCGGTGTGATATGAAGAAGGTTCAATAGAAAATGCACGCCAAGCAAGTCGGTTGTGATAATTGCAGCGGACCCCATCTCGCGAGAGATTGCCCATATGATGAGAGTGGGAATCTCAAGGAATCTGCGTGTTATTCTTCAGGGGATAAGTATGACTATCCGGAGGACGAGGCATACTTTCGTAACCGTAGGGAGAATTGGAAACCTTATCCCGAATACCGCAAGGAGATGGTGGCGAAATATAGGCAGCAAGGCCCGGGACCCTATCAGAAAGAACATCCAAAGGAGCCGGATAAGACGTCTAGTTTCGAGGAGATGCTTAACCGCTTTGCAGCAGCGTCCGATCAGAGGCACAAGGAAACCGAGGAGTTAGTCAAGAAGATCGGATCAACTACCAAGGGAGCATTCAGGAATCAACAAGCTTCAATCCACAACATCGAGACCCAAATCGGGCAAATCTCTCGGGTTCTCCAGGACCGCTTTCCTGGAACTCTTCAAAGCAACACCGAGACCAATCTAAAAGCGGATTTTAAAGCAGTGTCTACAAGGAGCAATGAAACACTCCATGATCCATCACCTAGTAGTCTCAACATTGATTCCGATATGCAGCCGCCTCCGCAGCCTGAGCCAGAGAAAGAGAAGGATGTAACTCCTGAACCTCCCGCTGCACCACCCGCTGCTCCACCCGTTCCACCTCCTGTGAAACCATACTGTCCACCGATAACATATCCATAGCGTCTCCGAAAAGACGATCAGGATGAGCAGTATCGGAAATTCCTTGAGCACTTGAAATCTTTGTATATCAACATTCCCTTTGTTGAGGCTATGGCTCAAATGCCAAAATACGCAAAGTTCATGAAAGACCAGCTTACTAATCGTAAGAAACATGAAGAGGTCTCGAGTGTCACACTCAACGATCTGTGCTCGGCAGCTATGCTCAAAAGATCCCGAAGAAAATGACCGATCCCGGGAGTCTTACTCTACCTTTGCCAGTTTGGTAACTTGCCCATCACTCAAGCATTGGCCGATTCAGGCGCGAGCATGAATCTCATGCCATATTCTTTCTTTGCCAAATTGGGCCTGCCCGAACCGATGCCCATTCGCATGTCTATCCATATAGCAGATAAATCTGTCACTCATCCGCACGGGATAGTTGAGGATTTATTAGTAAAGGTAGATAAATTCATTCTTACCACGGACTTCATCGTTTTAGACATGGAGGAAGATGATCAAGTCCCCATCATTCATTCTGGGCAGACCTTTCCTGAGTACAGCTAGAGCTTTAATAGATATTCATGAATCACAACTAACACTTAGGGTAGGTACCGATGCCATCACTTTTGGACTTAACGAGTCTTTGAGATATTTTAATCCGTCAAGTTCTTAGCTTTATTGTTTCTTTTGACTTGTTTAGTGATTTCTAAAGTTAGTGGTAATTTAGTTGGTTGAAAGCTCATAAAAACATCATAAATTCCCCCCTTTAATTGTTTTATTTATTTTCTTGCTTTTAGTTTAGTTTATTTGCTTTCTAGTTGCGTAGTTTAGTTTAGATTAGTTGTGTTTAATATTTAAATCATTATAATTTTATCAAATCATACTCGTTCCCCAAGAGTTCGACACCCGTACTTATTTTCTATACTATAATACGATTAGGTTTTCTTGCCTATTGTGTCATAGTCGTACTAAATAATAACGGTTTTTATAAATTTAAAACTAGTAGCTTAACGCACATCATTTTTGTTATTTGCATTTTTGTATTTACAAGAAAAAAAAGGAAAATCATAAAAGCAAATAATAATGAAAGATGTTTTGCCATTTCTGCGACAGAATTGCGACAGACGAGATTTTGTTCAAAAATGTCAGACCCTACGCAAAACCGTCGCAAAACCTTGCCGTTGCAAAACCGTCGCTAATTATATCCGTCACAAAACCGTCGCAACTCTTATCCGTCACAAATCGGTCGCAAATTCAATCCGTCACAAAACCGTCGCAAGTAGTATCCGTCACAAAACCGTCGCAAAATTATAGCCGTCGCAAAAACGCCACCAAAATTTAGGTCGTCGCTAATCCGACGCAAAACAACCGACACAAATTTTCCGTCGCAACATTATTGTCCCACGAAGCTTTTTGGGACCGCTGTTATCCGTCGCAAACAATGTTTGCGACGGATTTTGCCGTCGCAAAAGGGCCAGTCTGTAGTAGTGATGTGACGTCCACCGTTAGAAAGGATCAAACTCGCTTCAAAATGGTTCTTAAAGAACTGTGTCCACCATTTATGAAGTTTAAGTACTAAAGTAACAGACATGGTCAAGTTAAAGGACGATTTAAACAATTAACTCCAATATATATAATTAAAGGATATTTATGCATAATAACCTTTTATTTTAGTTGTTGAACTCGTAGATAATATATATGAGGAATATTTATGCAAGGAAGAAAATGAAAATGAAAAATTATGATTAACTTTGTTATTAAAAATGTAAATTAAGTAACCAAAAGTGTTATAAATCGAATCAAATATTCATCTTAATGGTTTCATCCATTAGATCGTATGTAAATTAAGGGTGGCAATCTTGGTCGGGTTCGTGTTATTGGGTTTGTGTCGCTCGGGTTCGGGTCAGTTTCGTGTCGACCCAATTTCGACCCATTTATTTTCGTGTCGGGTTCGAGTCGTGTCACTTTTTTCCGTGTCGAGTTCGGGTCGTGTTTCGTGTCAACCCATTTCGGTCAAAAGTATTTGACTGATATATTTTTTATTTTCGTTTATGGTTTTCGGAAACTGTTTTCGGGTACGGGTTTCGGGTATGGTTATCAATTACGGTTTTTTATTATAGGTTTCAAATACGGTTTTCGAGTACGGTTTTCGTCATAAATTTTTTGAATTCCTTCTCTATTTCCAATTTTCTCTACTAACTAGTGATTAAAATATCGAATATCAATACAATTTAATAGTTTTAATATAAAAGTACTAACTAGTGAACAAACCATGAACTAAAATAACTTAAAGAAAATTATCCAATTTCAAAAAGCAAGTCTTTTTTTCTTTTTTCTGTTGTATTCTCGGAAGAAATATCGGGTTGGGTGGGTTCCAAAGCGTATTGATTTAAATCATCAGCACTATAATATTGTCTAGTTTAAATTTTACCAAGTTGACAAACGCCAAAGTAACAAAAGTCCAAAATAATATAGTCAAAACAACAAATAGCAAATGATATAATATTGTTTAAGTTTAAATCTTTTATTGTTTATTTAAGATTTTAGCTTTTAAAGATTTTGTACTTTTGTTTATCGGATTTAATTGCCTTAGATGTCACTCTCTTATTTAAATTCACAATCTTTTTTTTTAAATTTAATTTTAAGTATTAAAGAAAATTTTATAAATTTCAGTTTTACCCTTATACGGGTCACTTTCGGGTTGTCGGGTTGACCCTAACCCAACCCATTTATTTTCGTGTCAACTTCGTGTTGACCTGGTTTTGACCCATTTCGGGTTCGTGTCACTTTTTTCATGTCAGGTTCGGGTCGTGTTTCGTGTCGGGTCAGGAATTGCCAGCCTTAATGTAAATCAAATAACCAATATAAATATAAAAAATAATTAATACATAAATAGAGCTATATATATACCTCTACGACCGTACAGATAAAACCCTAACTTCATCAATTATGGGGCCACAAAGAGATACAGTGTCGTCAACTCTTGTGTGGTAAAACGAGCTTGAGAAGCTCAATCTGGTTCTTGCAGAGATCGCTTTAAACTTCATACTAACCATCTTCCATTCTCCCTTTCCTTCTGATTTGATTGTTGCTTTCAGGGTTTCTTTTCCAGCAAACGCTTCAACCATCATGTCTCCATGGCATGCATTCTTGCCGTCTCCAATGGCGAATGTTAGTTCATAGAGTTTGTTGGGGATGGTTCTGATGATCTGTGCCACGGCACTTTCTCTTCCGGCGACGAGTTCGATGGCTCCGATGCCTTTTGGAACACTGTAATGCTTGGAGTCGATGAGTTTCACGGCCTTTATAGACTCGATGATCCACCCGGGGAGTGGAGATGTGATGTCTTGCTGTCGTGGAGGAAGGAGGACGCCATTGGAGGAGTTGGATGATGCATGTGGACCTTCTTCGAATCCGCCATTTTTCACCAGATTAACTGCCATAAAGATCATCAATTTGAATATTTTCAAAAGAAATTTACATCGTATGAGAAAATATTGTTCAGTCATCTCCCTTTTATCGTAGATACTTACATCGTGTAGGTCTCGGAGGGAAGAGTTCTTTAATGGCGACGGAATCTATAATTGGGCCACATTTAGGATCTTCTTTAACCCCAGGGTTACGGAATGTTAACCTTACACTTGTTGAATTCGCCCTAAACCCATAAGCGTACACATCTCCACCGTCGCTACAGTACAAAGTTTGCAGCGGTAGGTCGCCGGAGTATGGTGGCACCGACACTTTCAACACCTGCTTTTGCGCACAGGTTCTCGAAGCACCGAACATCACCGCGTACAGAGACCCTGCCTTCACGGCTAAGGTTTGAGAGATCGTAGCTTCGTTCCCTAGCTTCACTGCGTGAATGCCGTTAGCGACGGGGATGTAAATCCCTCCCGGCTGAGCTCCGCCCTGAACGTACTCCACTTCGCCGGTGATCTCCCATTCTGGTAAAGCTTTCTTATGAAGCAGAAGTTTATTTTTAACATCTGTTTTCTTTGGTGGGTCTTCAAAGTTTCCGTTTGGTAATAGACCTGTTAATTGATCATCAATTGCGTTAATGGTGTATATAATTATGAAAATTTAATCATGAAATTGAAGGTCTGAAACTTAAAATTACCTTCAAAAGGAGTTGCAGAAGCAAGAACGCAAGCTGAAATCAAGATGAATGAAAGCAGAATTGAGAAAAACTTCGCCATTTTCAGAGATTGCAAGAGAGAAGTAGAATTGAGTTTTAGATGATGAAATTGAGTGGTTTGCTGCTTGAAATATATATGGAGAAAGAGGAAACCCGTCTGCAACTTCCATGGACACCGGCATATGCGATGGCCACGAGGTATGTTGGGGGTGGCGGTGTTGCAGGTTATAATTATTTCTAATTCTGCACGATCTAACAAACAAATGGGATCGTATATAGTTAAATAAAATGCAAGATCTTAACTTTGAATAAGAGATATTCGATTAACAGATGTACTTGTTGAAATTCAACAATTCAACCCTTTAATTTATATATTCAACTCGTACATGTTACTATTTTAGTTGAATTTTTTAAATTTACCGGTTTGACTGATTATAAAACATACCAAAGCACGAGGTACAAAGAAATGAGAGCATCAACAACAACAAACAGTAACACTAATCGATCATATATACCCTGAGCATGAGTAGAGGAAAACCACCCTACCATGCAAAAACCAAAGCCGAAAAACCAATATCTGTAAAACCTGTAACCCGAAAACCAGAAAACTAGATTATTCGTTGAAAACGGGGCGGGTTCGGATTTTAAAATTAAATATCCATAGGTACTCAATCTCAGTCGTTCATTTTGTAAGTGGAATTCATGGATAGAGAGCGTGAGGGATAGAGTGTGGCAGAGTGCATGTGAGGAATTCATGGATGGACAACGACATTGAAGGAGGGGAAATTGGACGGCTAGGATTGAGTCTCTCATTCTCAATTTATTTAAGGTTCTCATTTGAACCTCCCACTATATATATAATTATTCATAATGTACAACCTTCAAATTATTAATACTACTTTAATCTTCACCTTTTTTTTATCTAAATTAATCTTATTCACTCAATGTTTTAAATTATTATAACTCTCCTAATTTACTTTAACTTTTTATTTATTTGAAATATACTCTTTCACTAACACACTCTATCACACAAACACAATTATGCATTCACATCAACATAATTTTCACAATCTTATTACATTCTCTCTCTTTATTTCATAAATATAAAACATTTTCTTATTTTAATGTATTTTAGAATTTATTTTTCAAATTAATAAAATAGTTGATACAAATATAAGAAAATTTAAAAAAATAGACATGTTGCTGAAAACTTTTTTATGACATTAAATCCCGCGAATAACATATTATTACAATTCTTGAAAACGACATGTTGCCAAACAGAAAATATTGTCGTCGCAGCATTGCGAGGGTACGTTGCTAGTGTGTGTGTGTCTATATATATATATATATATATATATATATATATATATATATATATATATATATATATAGGGGAGGGTTCATGCGAGAACCGTTGTTAGTGCGAGAACTGCGAGAACCAATCTCAGCCGTTCCTTGGATATGGGAAGAATCATGGATGGAGAGTGTGGAGGGATAGGGTGTGACAGGGTGCATGTGAGGAATTCATGGGTGGGCAATGACATTAATCAAATGAAAAAACTTATATTAATTATAATGTACATAGAAAAGTAAATGATAACTTTAGAATGACGTAAAATCAATTTAAGATAAGACTTGTAAAACAAAAAAATTAATCAAATGACACAGTTCACGACATAGATATAATTTCTAATTACCGAATCTAAACGAAATCTTTTTGTAAAAACCGAAATCCAATTTTGATTTTTCTTTAGTCAAAATTAGGTTCATTTTTTACTTTAAATTGAAGTGGTTTGTCACCAAATTATATTATATTATATATCATTATTTACAACCAACCTATATATTACACGAGCATTCAAATTAGTTATTAATATTTAAAAGATTATTAAAGGATTGATACTAGTTTAGATTAATACAAAATAATATTTAATGTGTATTTACAAATTAGATGGAAGTTCATATAATTACGATTTCGAACTTAGAGCAATATATTAAATTAAAATATAACTTAGTTATAACCTTATCTAATATAAATTTAAAATACAGTTTTAATTTTGACTATTCAAAGTCAAATTAAGTTTTCAATTTTAACTTAAATGAACTGTTTAGATTAATTTTTGATTAAATAAAAGATTAAAACCTTCTAATTAAATTGATGATAGTTAATCTTTTATTTATATAAAAAGATATGCAATATACTAAACTTTTAAACCTTATTTGACATTTACTAGTTTTTTTAGGGTTAAGTTTATAAAAGTGTATCCAACTATATACATTTTGCTATTGTATGTACTGGACTTTTAAACATACCGTTTAATGTAGTGGAATTTTTCAAACTTTCCATTTTGTGTATGGAACATGTTATTAGCATGTTACAAGTTGATGTGGCGCAGGTTTTGCTTATGTGGATGGTAACTTGGCACATGACTTGTATTAAAAAACCATCGTTTACTGATTTAAAAAAAATAAAAATAAATAAAAAAATAAAAAATAAATGAACAGCAGGTTCACGGTCGATCCACGGCTGATACCGTGATAAAACCGTGAGATTGCTGGAATTTTTTTTAAAATTTTTATTTTTTGACATTTAATTTTCAAATCAATCTTATTTAGGCCTATTGTAGTATAACTAAGAATAGTATTCACATGATTCACTATTTTCATAAAATCTTCTCACGTTTAGGACATGCACACACAATGTATGAACATATTCCTATAGAGTTTGTTATATCAATTGACTATACTCTCTAAATATGTTCTATATATATTGAATTATCGTCTTCTTGTCATAATTTTGCAAAACAAAGTGTCTTATAATTCTAGTGTCATGACAAGCTTGGATGAACATGTGTTACACCATAGACACACACTAGGTTTACTCTTATTCATTGCGATTATTTGTGAATAATATACGAATTATTGCATCAATAGATTATCATGCCGCGCCTAAAGACATCATCCTCTCGTTCCGCCGCTCCCTCTCAAAGGGATATTATGGCTAACCTCAACAAGCGCCCAATTAATGAAGGGCGTTTGGTCGTACCTGCCCACTTGCAACAATTTAACTTGCAAGCCACCTTTGACCAAATGAATTGGTCAACCTTTCTAAGACTCCTAAACAACATTTTCCCGAGGCGCATTCGAGAGTTCTACGCATCTTATGCGTATGACGAGGATAATGATTTAATCACCTTTAAAATTGCCACCCAAGAGTTTGCTTTCACTCTTGCACAACTAGGTGATATGTTGCAAGTTCCATTTGCCGGGTTGAAATTTTATCATGACTCCCATAGTCTCAACAACCTTCCATCGGCCTTTACCATTGAGGAGATTATAGGGTCAATTTGTCATTCAAATGTCCCTCATAATAAAACAAACATCTTAGGCAAAGATCTCTTAAGTGAGTGCAATGTGTGGAATAAAGTCATTGATTCCAACATCTTTCCTAAATCCGGCCACCACTCCGAAATAAGTGTAACACAAGCCGTCCTCCTCCATGCCTTAAAATCGAGTTCGGAGATTAACATCATGTACATCCTTGCCAAAAGGATGGTTGGTCTCCCATCTAGCCGACGGAATCTTCCGTATGGATGACTTCTTACACTTCTCTTTCAACAACTTCCGAACCTTCCGGCTCTCAACCCAACTCCGGGTACTTCCTTGCCGATCGATCTTGCTACCCTACGCAAGATGGATTCTCATTCCCGAAAAGGGAAGAAGAGGGCACATTCCTCCTCTCATGACACGGAGGAGGACATTGAGAGATTTTTTGAAGAAGATGATGAAGGAGACGCGGAGGTGGAAAGCACGCTTGTTTAAGACCAAGCTCTTGGAGCTTGTTTAAGACCATACAAAGTCTTGTCTAACTTATAGACATGATGTGGAAACTTTGAACTTACAAAGCCAGGAGGTTGTTCACATAGATTTCCTCCTGAAGTTTTCCATTTAGGAAAGCACTCTTCACATCCATTTGATAGACTTTGAAGTCTTTATATGCTGCATAAGCTAGGAACAGCCTTATGGCTTCAATTCTAGCAACAGGGGCAAAGGTTTCATCATAATCGATTCCTTCCTCTTGCTTATACCCTTGTGCTACCAGCCTGGCTTTGTTCCTCACTATCACTCCATCCTTGTCCATTTTATTTCTATAGACCCACTTAGTGCCTATAATTGAATGATCTGTGGGGGCAGGGACAAGGTTCCAGACCTTATTTCTCTCAAACTCATTTAATTCCTCTTGCATATCTTCAATCCAATCCTCATCCTCTAAGGCTTACTCAGTCTTCTTTGGTTCCATTTGAGATAGAAAACCAAAGTGTGCAGCGTAATTAGCTGTAGCCTTAGATCTGGTCATGACCTTTTCTTGGACATTTCCTATAATTTGATTTTGAGGAATTTGAAGGTTGTTGTTGGAGAGTCTGGTTCAGAATCTGAGTGATTTTGAGATTCCTGAGGTGAACTTATCTCCTCAGTCTCAGCAGCATTGTCAACAAACTGATGATCACTAAGATTCTCAGTCTGAGTGACTTCAGCTCCAAAGGGGTTGATGAACTCATCATCCTTCTCAGCTTGAGAATCCCTTGGAGTTTGTGATGATTTCTTTTGTTGGGAAAATAGGAATATAATTTATATCCTCTTTTGTTAATACAAAGATTTACAATATGTTTATATAATTGTATACACTAACATTAACATATGTGCACATATACATATATAATCAAGCAAACAAATACTTAAATTTATTTGTTACAAATTACATCGTATAAATCGTCAAAATCCAAATCGTCCAAGATAAAGCGCCATCAATGTTCAAGATGAAGCATTCGACGAAGATTCCTACAAGAATAAATTCAAATGATATGAGCTTACACATAAAATAATTAAAGTGGTTTAAGTTTTTATAAAATTATTTTTATAAAAACTTTTATAAAAATGACAAAGATTTTTATAAAACTCATTTGTGTTGGGTGATTAAATCTAAGACTTCCCATTTTAAATAAATAACAAACACAATCATACTTTGAAACAATACACCACCATAATTAGCAAAGGAATCTCCCAAAGGGGTAAAATTCCAACATGATTTGTGTATTGGTTTTCAAACTTCCATTTTTGTGTTTAAATTCAAACATTAGAAGTATGGAATCAACCAACCTTTTGAACATCTACTTTTCAGTTGATTTTTATGGTAAAAATGAGTTGAGTGTGGTTTTAAATAAATCCCAACGTCTATATTTCAAAGAACAAGAAATGCCAGTTGACTGACGGTCGATGCCACGGTCGACCGTGGTTCGACCGTGGGAAGTCTGGACAATTTTGAGACTTGGACCTTTTTCCTTATTTAAACCAACTCAAACCTCATTCATTACTCACCTCTTGCAAATACAAAACATTCAGAATACTCTCTAATACTTGAGCTCATATCTTTGAATATTATTTCATCTTTCAAGTTCAAGATTCAAGCAAGAGTCAAAGCCATCAAAGCTTAAACACTACTCCATACTTTCATATTATTTGTAATAGTGTAAGGATCAACTCTATCCTACCAAATTAGAGTGAAGTGAGGATCAACTCTAGCCTTGAGAATTAGAGTGAAGAAAGGTTATCTTTACCTTATTTGCAAGTTTGAAGATTAATTCTTGCAAGTGAAAAAGAGAAGTGTAAAAGGTTTATCTCTACCTTTAAAGAGAGAAGCTAGTGGATCAAATTCTTGGTGGGTGAGGCCAAGGAGTGGATGTAGTGCAAGTTTGTTAACACTTGCATGAACCACTATAAATCATTGTATTCAACTTGTGATTGGTGATATCTCTCTAACTCTATATCTTTTATTTTCTTGTAAAAACTTCAAAAATTGGACATATAACCTATTCACCCCCCCTCTAGGTTCCAACATCTTTGATGAACACACATCATCATCACTATTATCTCCTATGACATACATAGAATTTGATGATTTGGTTTCCTTAGGCCTTTCAAGCTCACTCAGACTGACCAAGTCAGCTTGACTCTTATCAGCTTGACCAAAACAGTCTTCATCAAAAGAGACATGAATTAATTCTTCTATTGCCTTTCTCCTTGTATTATATATTCTATAAGACTTGGAGATTGAGGAATAACCAACGAATATTCCAAGATCAGCTTTAGGTTCCAACTTATGGAGCTGATCTCTTTGATTCAGCACATAGCATTTTGAACCAAAGATATGGAAATAACCTATATAGGGCTTTCTAGACTTATACATCTCATAAGATGTCTTTCCATGTCTTTTGACAATTATTGATCTATTCTGGGTATAGCAGGCTGTACTAACAGCTTCATCCCAGAAATAGAGTTTCAATCCTGCCTCACATAGCATTGTTCTAGCAGCCTCAATTAGGGTTCTATTTCTCCTTTCAGCAACTCCATTCTGTTGTGGGGTTCTGACAGATGAGAAATTTTGTAATATTCCCTTTTGTTCGCAGAAGCTTTCAAGGGTAGAGTTTCTGAACTCAGTCCCATGATCACTTCTTAGTTGCTTTACAGACAAACCTTTTTGCAACTCTTCCTGTTTGATAAAACTGATTATCTCCAGGGCAGCCTCACTTTTGGCTTTAAGGAATATTACCCAGGTGAATCGTGAGAACTCATCTACTATCACCAGTGTGTACTTCTTGCCACTCAGGCTTGGAGTACTTATGAGTCCAAACAAATCCATATGCAACATATGCAATGAGTCTATTTTTGAAAAATTTTGCTTTGATTTAAAGGACCCTTTGTGGTGTTTCCCTTGTTCACAAGCTGAGCACAATTTGTCTTTGACAAATGTGATCTTTGATAATCCAGAGACTAACTCTTTATTGGATAGCATATTTATATTCTTAAAATTTAAATGAGATAAACGTTTATGCCATAACCAACTCAGCTCAGGAACAGAATGGGAATACAAGCAGGTTTCAGTATAGAGATCAACTGAATTTAGATCAAGTAGATACACATCTCTTTCTCTTTTAGCTATTAATACAGGCTTTCCCTTAGCATTATAGATTGTTCCTGCTTTCCTAAAAGTAACAACATTATCTTCATCACACAATTGACTGATACTAATCGGGTTGTGTTTTAGACCTTTGACATAGGCAACTCTATGGAATGTAACTTTACCAGCTTTCATCTTTCCATAGCCTTTAGTTCTTCCATGTGATTTGTCTCCAAAGTTACTTTAGGACCTTCATCTTCTTGGAAATCACTACGAAGTCCTTTCCACCCGGTCATGTGCCTTGAGCATCCACTATCCAAGTACCATTTACTTTAACCCTGCACATGATATAAAAACTAAACACATTAGTTTTGCTTGGGAACCCACTTCTTGGTGGGTTCAGATGAGGAGCACTTAGCATCTCCATCTTGTTGAACTGACTGTTCAGCTTGAGCAGGAGCTGAGTCCTGTGTAGGCTGATCAACTTGTTCTTGTTCAGGCCTTGAGATTTCTGCATCACAGTCCTTAGCCTCATGACCTCTACTTCTACACTTGTAGCATCTCCTTCTTCCAATGATTACAGGAGGTAGAGTGTCCAATAATCCTTGTGAGAACTTACTCTCAGTTTTAGGATTATATGTTGTGGATAACTTTTCAACTTTCTTAGCAAGTTGATTCACCTGATGATCACTGACTTTGGACTTACCTTTGTCAGATCTCTGTTT
This sequence comes from Pulicaria dysenterica, assembly GCA_947179395.2. Lineage (NCBI taxonomy): Eukaryota > Viridiplantae > Streptophyta > Magnoliopsida > Asterales > Asteraceae > Pulicaria > Pulicaria dysenterica. Next base: position 26,388,075 of record OX359288.1, read on the forward strand.
GTTATCCTTTTGATAAGAAGATTGACTAACAACCTTCTTTTCCATGACTTTGAACTTACCTTTGTCATGTTTGCTGGACTCACCAGTTTCAACAGATTTGGACTTACCACTGTTGATTTTCTTGGACTTACCAAGATCCACAACTTTGGACTTACCATTGTCGTGTTTTGACCTCTGACTTACAGTGGTCTTTCTGTTCTTGTAACTTCTCTCCGAGCCAGAAAGAGAATTTTGTCTTTTGAAAGGATTTGGATTAAGCCTTTCTATGACTGAAGTTCTTTGAACAGACTGAGTGCCTAATCTGTCCAGCACAGACTTACCATGCTGTTTTGATGTTGAGCACTCATTCCCAAAATCACTAGCTTTCACAAACATATTGAATTTCAAGTTTGTATCATGTCTTTTCTCTGAGGCTAACTTCTAAGACTCAGTCAGTAGTCTATCCTCCTCAGAATCTGTACTTGCTATCTCATCATCAGCTACATAAGCTGCTGTTTGATAGTCACCTCCAAGTACAGCCTTTACCTGTTTAGGTATCTGTTGGTTTATGCACTGTTCAGCAAGCTTTGATGACTTACACCAAGACTCAGTGATCTTTTGAAGTTGATCAGCTTTGTCTTTTGCTTCCTGAAGTTCTTCACTAAGAAGTTTATTAATGTGCCTCTGACATTCAAGGTCACACCAAGACTCAGTGATCTTTTGAGGTCATTTTGAGACTTAAGGACGGTCTTGAAATCATTCAGCAGATAATCAAAAGCAAGACCTTTCTCCTCATCTGTATAAGAGTAGAAGTTACTGACCTTGTACATGGAAGCAGGATCCCAATCACTCAGTTTGCTGTTTTCCTCAGCTTCCTTCATGTCAGCTTCAAAGATTGATTCGGACTGACCATAATCAACCTCATCCACTTCTATCTCTTCATCTTCTTGAGCCATTAGACATACATCATCATCTGAGGTGGATGATTCTGTATCCCAGGTTTCAGCGTATAATCCTTTTGCACTGGGTTTGTCTTCTGGCTTTGATTTCTTGAGCTGAGTGTACTTCTTCTTGTACTTATCAGCTCGGTAAGCATTCTTATCAACAACAGATGTTGATTCTACCTTCTTCGATCTGCACTCAGCAGCAATATGTCCCTTTTTCTGACAGTTGAAGCACACAACATTCTTGGGATCAAAGGAACTCTTCCCTTTGCCCCTGTCAGATCTTCCTCTTCCCTGTTGAGCTCTTCTCAGTCTTCTGGCTAACATAGCCATTTGCTCAGTGATAGTATGAACATCATCAGTATCACTTGAGTCTGAGTCTGAGTGGTCAGCTTGAGATTCTGACTCAGTCTCAGATTCAACAACCAAAGGTTTGGAGTTTTTCTTCTTTTTCTGTGCAACTAATGCAACTTCAGATTTATCCAAAGAGTCCTTGAGTTGTTGTTGAGAGGCCCTCTTGTGTTCTGTGATCTGTTCATGATTCAGCAAGAACCCATAGATAGACTGTAAGTTATACACGTGTAGTGTTCCTCCAGCGCTCAGTGCGGTGGTTACTTCATTGAACCTTTCTGGTAACACATCCAGAAATTTCAGCACGAGCTCAGCTTCATCTTTCACACCCACACTTAGTAGGTCATTTATCAAGCAGTGAAACCTTGTGAACAAATCTGCCAAGGTTTCATTCTTCTTTGAAAAGAAGTTTTCATAAGATCTATTCAAATGATTCTGCTTTTGCTGCTTGACCAGATCTGTGCCCTCATAAGTGACACTTAGCGTATCCCAAATATCCTTCGCAGTTTGAAACCCAGTCACAGTGCGCAAGATTTCATTAGTTAGGGAATTCGCTAAAACACTCTTTGCCTTGTCATCCAGATTAAAAAGTTTCCGGTCTTCATCAGTCCAGGATGCAGTAGGCTTTCTTGTTTCCTTTTCAGTTTCTCCAGGAGACGTATCACTGACAGTAGAAGGAATTTTGGGGATGATTGGTCCTTTTGTGATGACTTCCGACATACGGTTATTAATGGACTTTAGGAAGAGCATGACTCTGAACTTCCACATAGGATAGTCAGATCCATCAAATACGGGACATCCTTTTGCAGACATCTGAGGAAAGTTTGATGGAGTATTGCTTGTCGACATTTCAATCTTTCTCAGAATCTTGAACTATTCAACTGATGAAATCGTTCAGCCTGCTCTGATACCAGTTGTTGGTCCCTTGGTGAGAAGAACAGCAAGCAACAATGTGTAGAAGGGGGGGGGGGTTGAATACACTTTCTGCGGAAATTGAACAAATCAAAGAAAAGTGTTACACACAGTAAATCAAACCACAAACAGTCGAATGCTTTTATTAATATGAAGATGATTACAGTGCTTTGAATAAGAAGATGATTACAATAACTATCAAGTAAGCAACTCTTGATATATAATCACCTAATACAAATCTCTCAATCTCTCAAACTTAGATATCTATAATTAACATATAATTATAGATATTGACGACTCTCTAAACAGGATTTACACAGATTGAATCAACACATGATTACTTACCAATATCACAACTAATGTGATTAATTCGAACACACGAACGTCTTTGGCAATCTGTGATTATCTTGATACTGAATCAAGATTCGTAACACATACGGTGAGGTGAGGTTTGGCTCTGTAAATTGCTTTCAGAATTGTAGTCGTACCTCTAAACTTATCAGGAGATAAGTATTTATAATCCTGTTGCTACGGTTCCTAACAAACTTTACTAATCCTAATTTGCTAACTAACTATCGGATAACTCGGAATCTTGAATCTTGAATCTTCTTATCTTAAGTATTCAATCTTCAATCTTGATTCTGGAGTCTTCTTATCCGCGCCGTAGATATAGAGAGTTAAAACAGAATTTAAAACACATTTAAATTCTCTTGGACTGACTTCTTTAGTCAGGCTGAGTTACTCAGCTTGAAACTCATCAAGCTGAGTTATTCGAGAACAAACCCGAATTCAAACATGAACTAACATGTATAATTGTTAACTCATCCTTAGAAGTCCAAAGAGTTAAATAAAACATATTTAGTAACTCTTGTCGAGCTGACTCTGCTTCTAAGCTGAGTCACTCAGCTTGAAACACATTAAGCTGAATACTCGATATATACCTTATGTGACATACACGGATTATCAAATACATTAATAATTTAACTAAGGTATAATATAAACTGGTCGAACACATGCTCAGTTTACATTCAGCTTATACTCAGTCTGAAACACTATAAGTGTTCAGTCTGACTAAGCTTCATAATTCTGTTTAAGTTATACGTAGAACTCATCTTACAAACTTAACTTTGTCTCATCAAATCTAAACTGATGAGATCATTTTCCCAACAGAATTATGGACTAAACCTGTAACAACACACACACACACACAGATATATATATATATATATATATATATATATATATATATATATATATATATATATATATATATATAGGGTAAGGTTATATAAAGAACCTCCCTTAAACATAGAACATAAAGAACCATCCTGGTGGTGACATGTGACATTGTGAATAGGGGCAAAACTGGAAACTAAAAAAAAACACTCATCCACGCGCTTCCTCTTTCTCTTCTAGCAAACCCAATGTTTTTATAAAAAAAATCACCCAAACATTTAAATGATCATAACTCTTTTGTTTTTTAGAGTTTAAGCAAGGAAATTATATCATTAGATTCAGTTTTTCGTCCTCTTTCAAACAAGACTAGGCTTGATATAGTTCTGAAACTTTTTTTTTGAAATGCAAATTTTCAGAATTTGCATTTACATCTGGGTTTCATTTGAAATGCAAAATATCGAAGATGCAGGTCATGTAGATGTTTCCAAAATGCAAATTATGAAAATGCAAAATGCAAACCCACAACTATAATCTACATTTCCACAATCCGATTCAATAAAAATGCAGCCCAAAATGCAAATTACATATTCAAACCCAAAATGCAAATCTATACACAACACTACAATAATTCCCGTATGTCACTAAATAAGCAAATGAAAATGCAAACTAACAACTCTCATTTGCATTTCACAATCTGATTCAATAAAAAATACAGCCTAAAATGAAAATTATAAATTCAAACCCAAAATGCAAATTTCATACACAAAGAAACAACTGAAAACAAATAATCAAAATGCACTTTTTAATTAAATCTACATGTTTATTTATCTGTACTAATTTTCATACATAAACAATCATTTTTAACCATACATATACATGTATGGTTTAATTGCAAAAATGAACAAGATTTAGTGACTTTAAAATCCTACTTTAACCCATTGTTTTACTCTCCTGTTCGAACAGCTAGCAGGCCCTACACCACTCAAAATTCTGATCAAGAGTTTCAAAGAGAAAGCTAATAATTCACCAATAATATAGAGTTGTTACCTTCTTGATTTCTGATCGAACAAACTACATACGAGTGGTATCCAGCTTTCTTCCTTCTCGGGTTTCCTCGTAAAGAATCATCAACAAAATGTTAGAATCTCATCCAACAATAGGTCTCAACTCGTATTCATCCTCAGTCAACACAAATTTTGATTTAAATTCTCGTTGTCTACTTGAATCCTCGTTGGTTTGATGCTTTGAAGATGAGAAACCGGTCGCCTCTTTCTGCCGTGAAAAACACCCACGTCGCACATGGTTTACAGCAAGGGGAAGTTTTGATTTGAAGCAAAAACCACAAAGTTTAATGGCACCAGTAAAAAGGAAAGAAACGCCTGTAAGTTTGTAGCTGATGAACAGTTCAGATCTGCAAAATTAGGGAGAGAGAGATATGTAGTTTAGAAAAAGAAAAAGCAAAATCAAATGGAAATGAGAATTGGGAAATGTGAATTGATCGTGACTTGCAGATAGGAAAAAGAAGGATAATTTTTTTCCCAAACTACCCTTAGCATATCAAATGAAGGGTAAATCATCATCTTTAATTTATATATTAAATGTGTAAATCTCATCCTTTAATTTAGTTGATCTAATGGCTAATATGGGTTTTTTAGGTTCTATAGTTAAGAGAGGTTCTATATTGATGATTTTTCTATATATATATATATATATATATATATATATATATATATATATATATATATATATATATATATATATATATATTATCCCAATAAAATTTTATTTAAGATATATAATGCTAAATTTTAGGTGTTATCCATTTTATTTAAAGTGTTTTTCTTTTAAAGTTAGTTTTTATATATTTTTTCATTTAATTTGTTCCACTGTAAAGCGCGGGTTAATGTATCTCGTTTACTTATAATTATTATCATTAGTTTGAAACCTTACCAAACATTCATATATAACAGACATATCGCATTAATTATTTATAATTTTCAATACATATTAATACACTAACATATATCATATTATAGAATGTATTTATATTATCAAGTGGTCTAAATAGAATCATCCATTAAACAATTTTCATGATTTTGTAAGCTTAAAGTTTATTTTAAACTTGAGTTATTTACCTATTTGATCCCCGAAATATATATAACTTATTACATCCCTAATCTCTAAACTATACTTATTACACCAGATATTCCTGTTGTTCGCAATTTGTTACGCTGATGGTCCTTTCCGCTATTGAGCATTTAAAAAGACAATAATGTCAGTTGATTACTAATTTTATTATTTTTTACAACTTTTATTCAATTTAAAGATTAATATTTAATTAGATATAATTAAAATAAATAAATATAATAACTTTATATACCCACCACGCCACCCACCACCAATAATTAAACCACCACAATTACTGACCACCATTTACCACCACCACCATTTACCACCACCACCACCACCAAAAAATTAAACAACCATTAACACCACCACCATTTACCACCACCAAAAAATTAAACAACCATTAACACCACCAGCAGTTTACCGTTGACTACCACCAACCACCTTTTACGACTCTACCTACCCCAACCACCACCATTTACTAACAGCAACCACCAAAAAGTCAAATGAACACCAAGAAAACAAATGAAGAACAATATCTCAGACCAGTTTTGAAAATCGATGGCTATTAAGCACTAATCGAAAGCCCCACCAGAAACAAATACCAAGATATTGAATGAACAAGTTCTGAAAATCTAATAAAGAACAAGATCTATGAGATAGAGAGAGAAAGAGACTGAACAAATCCTAATCGAAATTCTCACTCGGTGATGATGCGGCGGTGGAGTTGCGGGTGATGGTGGTGTGTGGCGGTGAAGAAGAACCACAAACCCTAATTGAAAAAAAAAACCATCAGATAGAATGTGGCAGCGTATAAGAAGGGAGCAGAAGGTGATGGTGGTCATAAGCGGCGGTAGTCTAGTCGCACACACAGACACTACTATGATGCTTCTCAGGCAACGTGGTGGGTGGTGATGTTTACTGTAGAGAGAGACGATAGACTAACGGGGATGCTAAGGTTGACGGTGGTTTTTTTCAGTGAGCTAAGACAGTGTGTGAAAAGGGAGAGGGTGGGGGTGGTATGTAATATTTTTATTACTTTTAAGAATATTTTGAATTAATTATAATAGAAAAAATAATAGAATAATGTAGTAAGAGCGTAATGGTCTTTTTAAATGAAAAGGTTAGAGTATTTTAGTCATCTCTGTTGTATCAGGGACCATCAACGTAATAAGCTGCAAACAGTAAGGATGTCTAGTGTAATAAACTTAGCTTCAAGATTAATGATTTAATAAGTGACATAACTCATGGATCAAATATGTATTAACTCTTAAACTTGTGATGCAAAGCTCAAATTCAAGAAAAACAAAATATAATTATATCATGTACAAAGTGTGAAAAAAAAATTATTATTTTATATTAAGTATAAAGCTTGTTTAGATCCGATATGTAAACCGTAAACGATATCACTCTATAAGACTCCAAGTCGAACTCCTTTAATAAATAAGCTTATGTCTAGATTTGAGGTCATTATTTCTTAACTTGTTGCGAAATTTTAACAGTCCGATTTTAAGTATGAACTTGGTTATCTGTTCCAAACGAGATGATATATTTATTCATTATTTTCACCCATTATGTCGGATAAAATAATATATCATATTTTTATCAAATCTAGATCACCAGATTGGATCAAACCTACATAAGATCCAACTGATTGTGAGACCCATATCCTCAAGCCATTTTTAGGTGCATAAAATAAAGATAAGAACAAATTTTAAAAAGCAATTAAAAGGAAAGGCATTGTCTAAGAATTAATAGAGTATTTCAGTAATTTTTATATACAAAAAACTGCTGGCTTGTATTTATAACCTGCTTCGAAAAGCTTTTAATTTTAAACTTTTTTGTTTAATAAAAGCTTTTGGTTCTTCTTTCCAAACAAAGAATTTAGTATTTAAGCCTTTTCTTTCAAAACAAAAGCTACCAACTTCAAATTACAGCATACTTAAAACATTTATAGCTGAACATTAAGTGACAAGTGCAGAGCTAGAGTTTTAATGCACCCTTTACTTACACATTTCTCAGATTAAGCATTTTTCCAGACAATGTACAACTGTTAACAGAAAACATGTAAATAACTGTTTAAATATTACAACATCCTTCAAATTTCTCTGTCCAGATGTGTACTATGAAAATCTGGTAACAAATTCCTGTGGTTTTATACTCGAAAAGTAACTAAAAGATCATTGTCGGCTATCTTCTAAAATACCAACGAGGCACTTTTCCAGCATGAACTCGGCATTCACCCAAGCATGGTATTTATCTGGACAACAAGTTAAGAAAATTGCAATATAATCTGCTCTTAAAATAATATGATATATGGGTAACCCACCCTAGGGGGGTCCACACTGATCGGTCTCACAGTCAACATAAAGGCTATAAATCGCGTAACCTACAACTAAAGGGAATGTGCTATGATTTGACATTCGACCCATTTGACATAGGTGGCATTCGAGCCGTTTGACTTTATCTATTTGACCTGTTATTCTTAATTGAGCCACTGAAAAATAACACAAAAGGATACTGAAAAGAGCTGTACAATCTTTTCCAACGGCCTTCATTAACATATCAACACCTGCAAAATAAGAGAACAGTAAGGGTCAACATATGAAATTTAGTAACACTCTCCGTCTCTCCGATTAGTTTAAATTCAAAAATAATATATTGAACATATTTAGAAAAACTAATATTAAAATAATAATCAAAATTTTTTGAACGACGTTTAAACCAATTAAACCACTTTCTTTTTAGGTAAATTATATATTAATATGCCTTACGAATACAAATATACAATATAAATTAAATTTACCATTTTAACATAAATGGGTTAACAGGGAAATCACAATCCAAGAATGTCAATGAGCAGAAATCTGATATCTATTAATATGGAAAAATGGTAATTCATAGCTTGCATATGATGAGAGAGATAAAAACTTATTATACCTCCTGGATGAAATTTCATGTATGGAGTGACGTTGTAAACACGGCCTTTAAGAACGGTCCACATTGAGTCCTCTGTATTGTGTTGTTTAACTTCACTTAAAGATATAAGCCTCTTGTTTGACTGTCCTTTTAACCCTACAATCACATATTCCAACCAAATTCCCAAACAAATCAGTAAATTGGTAACTCATTTTGGTTTCACTTTCTACATCACATTGGTTATACCATAAGTACCATTTTCAGCTCTCTTAATTAAATTTATATATATATATATATATATATATATATATATATATATATATATATATATATATATATATATATTAAATAAAGAAAAAGCTAAAGGCATAAAAAGCAATACTTCAACTTGACAAAGACTTTAAAACGGGAAATTTCTTTTTTTTATGCTAATTTTCTATTTCAAGATTTCCCTTGAAGAATGCAACATTAAATCATGGATAAATGCCGTTTGTTTAGTTACCTTTGTATCTTATTACAAGTAATATTACAAAAATAAAATAAATAGAAAATAATTGTATCTGAACTCTAAGGTGAACTCCTATACCTGTTAAACATGTTACATTTCACAAGGCATCGTACTTGTCTTTTCTTTTCTTTTCCATTTCTTGCTAACTATCACTCTTGTAAAGATACGAAAAATAAAGTGCAATATGTTGCAAGCATGAGTGGATTCAGATCAACTGTAAAAATGTAAAAGCAAATAGAAAAAAATTGCATTTGTAGCTTTCTCTCCAAATCATCTCAATGAAGCTTTTTTTTATACAAGTCAATGTGTATGGTTGTTTTGCATTCTTGCTGTTTTTAATTATTTTATGTCAATAAGATTGGATAAAATCATGTTTTTATACAATTTTACTTGCCCATCTGTTTTTTCTTTATTTGATTGATTTTCATGGAGTCTGGTTAGGGGGACAGCTGTAGTTTTCAGTGATTCAGAGCTATGAATCAAGTTTCTTATTTGAAACCATTGGCTACACGCCTTGTTAAAACAATTTGATTGGTAATTGGAGATCAAATTCTTTTAGTTAATTGTTTGTATCTGATTCATTAGCAAAACTTTATTTTCTGTTTTTGTTTAACCTTAGATGCGTAGAGTTCAACATAAAACAACTAATTACAAATATTCCGAGTTTTTAAAATAACAAACAATAGACTATGAATGAATATTCAGACGTCTGGATCACCTTTTTTTATTTAGATTTTGAACCACTTAACAAATGAATGACACCTTAGGCTGGTAAACATTTATATTTTCAGGAAAATTGGACCGTAATATAGGAGAGAACGATTCATACTAAAATTTAATGGGTCAGAACAGGCTGGTTACAATATCCACAAAGTCACTAATAATTAAGATAATTTCATAAATGACAAGACGTTTCAGCCTAACCAACCTGACCAGCCACTTTTGTTAGCTCCAGAATATTGTTAGAAATCCAAGAAGAAGCAATTTTAATTACCTGCAAGATCAGGATGCGTGCGAGTAAGTTTGAGCCAATCCATATGACTGTACCCAATTTGAAAAGGAACCTTAGCCCGAGAAGCTGGTTTTTTCACACCAGTTTTGATTCCCTGTGATGTATTATTGTTACTATTATTATTACTACTGGAACTTCCAACACCTAACGTTGCTTGTTTAGGAGTTTCAGTTGACTTTTTTTGTGACGATGCATCAATAACTTTAAAAGTCAAAGATCCAACTTTTTCCTGTTTGTCAAATGCAGCATTAGTTTTCAAATTGTCACCCCAAATGGTTCCAGTACTCTTATTTTCGTCTTTTATACTCATACTGCTGACATCTGGAATACCTTTAGGTGAAATAATGTTCTGATCACCAACCTATATATAAAATGAAGACCAATAATGAACGGTTCCAACAAAGAGTAACATTTATCCCACAGTTACTTAGATACATATGGAAAGAACTTGCCTGACAAAAGGTAAAATCATCATTGTTTGCTGTCTCATCCATTATGGAGCCAGGAAGTACTTGAACTGGATTCAATCACGTTACTGAGTTGTTCTGAAAGCAAAATTTAACACCAAATTTGTCATAAACAGCCCCAGAGAGTGCGCATTTAATAACAAATATCCCTATTGAGCAACATATAAATTTAAGCAACCTTCAGTGCTTCTGAGAAGTCGAATAAAACTTGCACCTAATTTCGCAATACCAATAAAAAAAACCAACTACAACCGTCAAATCTTGAGGAACATTTAATCGATCTTCTCTATCACTAGACAAAGAAACCCTAAATTCATTTGAGCCCCCTTACAAATGATATAAGAAAGATGGGAATTTAATGTGTATAACCAAATGCAAACATATAAAAACAAACCTGGAATCTCAATGTTGGTATATTATAACAAAAACCTCACTCAGATTTAAGAGAAGATAAAGACAATGTCTTGCAAACTAAGAAAGTAAGAACTGATGAGCATAAAAACCAAAGATGATAGAAGGACTGAGAGAAAAGATGATTCCATGCTTTCGATTTTGAGCACAACCCCGATAGACGCGAGAAATCGTAATTTACCCGAATTAAGCAATTTAATGTGTTTTGTGTCAGTATTCTCTGATCTAGTTATTCACTTAAAACATCGTATAATTATATGCCTTGCTCTTCATTTTGGTCCCAAATATTAGTGTTTTGTTTTGTTTCTTTGCTCCTCAATAAATAAAATAGGGAAATAAATCGATGCATGGAAATGTGATTTCTTATAAGAGATTCCAATTATAAGCATTTAAATTTCAAGCTTGCACTTAGATAAATCGTGCTCATCAAACTAAAATCAAATTCTGACCAACTAAAAGAAAATGATGACTAAATTACTAAACAATTCCTCCTTCCGTTACATACTCAGCAATGTATTTGTTCTAAAGACCAAAAGAGGAGGGTGAACATATAAATGAGTTTGATTGCCATTAAAGAGGAGCAAATAAAATTACCCTATTAGAGAATCATATCAAATTGAGATATAGATTAAGTTGAAATAAGGTACCTTCTGATCTAGACATAAGATAAAACAAAACTTGAACATTTATATTGAAGGTCTTCTAAATCTTTCTGAGAACCCTAGCAACTAATTGGTAAAGAAACAAAAGAATGCAAACAAAGGAACATATATGCACCTTAATTCGTTAAACATTCAATCGTCGGTTGAATTAAGCATATATATTCCTTAATTCGTTAATGCCTCCAGAATCAAAGGACCAGGAGTGTATGATTCTATCAGAATACACAATTCGATCCCCACAGTTAGATTATCAAATAACAAACAATAACGAATCCCAAATTTCCCAAATGAACACACTGATTCTTGAAGTGGTGAATCATGATCACGCATAACATAAACCTAGAACATAAACTCAGCAAATGTAATGAAATAATGTCAAATAAGGGGAACCGAATACTAAGAATTCATACACCAAAAACATCAACTGATTCTTAAATAACAGATTAAAAACATGGTTAATTGTGGGTATATGCAGACACAATCAAAGGGAGAATGAAATACCTGATTGTGTAAACCGATAGATTGCTGGATGAAGACGATGAAATACGTGATTAGGAAATCGATAGCTTGCTGGATGATGAAGAGAAAAATCGAAGAAGAAGAAGACGACGATGAACTTTAGGATGCGTACAAAGTTACAAACTATAGAATTTGGGGGGTAGGTGACAGGGGAAATCAAATATGACTCAGAGTTATGATATAGAATTGTAAATTATAAAGAGGAAGGACTCTTTTCTTGTCTATTTATCTTTGGGAGGTTATGTTTTAAACATAGGCAAAAGGCAATTTAGGTCGTGTTCGTGTTAAATGGTTTGGGTCATTGATATTGTGATTTTTATTCATTTATTTTTAGGCGATATCTTATTATTTTTAATTAAAATCATGGAAATATGTTTAATATGTTTAATAATTAATTTTCAGGTTTAAAATCGGATTAGTGGTGATAAGGATGAAGAAAAATGGATAAAATGCGAGATAGAGATCAAAATTTGAAAAAGTCAATTTCTGGCCGCCCAGGTCGAGTCGCGTCGCGAACCCAGCGACCGTTGCGTCGCGATCTCCACTGTAGCGGCGCGAAATGGGTGTTTGGCAACTTTATAAATTCGTTTGTTCTCCATTCGGTTTGGCAGCTTTTCAATCCGACTTTTCACCATCATTAACCTCTGGAAACTCCATAAAAACACCATGAAGCATATGGGAGCATAGCTCGGAGCATTGGGGCTTGGATTGAAGATAAAATTGAAGATCAAGACCCGGAACATTCGGCTTTTACGGTTTTATTCATTCATGTTCATCATGTTTCTTTGTTTGAATAATTTCCAGAGCTTTAGCATGTTTGTTCTAGGCTAGACTTCTGATTTTCCTCCCTAGAGGATATGAACTTTGATTAAGGTTGATTATATTCATGGTTTTGATGCTTAATTCATGTTTAATTCAAGTATTGTTTAATCTATGCTCATGCATGTTTTATGATCTGTTTTTGTGATGTTTATAGGCTGAGTTTTTATAAAGTTGATGACCATTCTCGTTATTTGAACTTGAATCATGAATTTCTATGATCATTAGGGTTCATGACTAGTGATTGGTCAAATCCTAGGGTTAAACATCTAAAAGATAGAAACGTTAATATGTATTATTATATGTAATAGGCCATTATATGTTAGTACAATGATTTGTTGATCATACAATCATTAAAGGTTAGAGTTTTACTTGTTAATCGAATGAATTGGCTAAATATATTTCTTAATCGCGCTTTTGACCATAAAGGTTGTTAAGTAGTGTAATTAGACAGTTATAACCGGACCAAGGTTTTAACTATTTTAGAAATCGATGCATGAATGTTTAAGTATCATTAGCTCTTATTGCCATGAATTAATTATCATGAGAAAAGTATAATCGAATCTAGGGAGGGAAAACTCGCACTATATTATCTGATTTCCAAATTCATTGCTCATTCTCTCTCTTGTTTCTTTGGTTGTTTTAGGTGCTTTCTAGGGTTGTTAGTGGTGTTAGTTGGTTGATAGCTCACTTATCCATAAATCCCCCCTTTATTTTATTGCATTGGTTTAGTTTATTTTAATATTTAAATTAATATAATTATATCAAATCATACTCGTTCCCCTTGAGTTCGACACCCGTACTTATTTTCTATACTATAATACGATTAGGTCCTCTTGCCTATTTGTGTTGTAGTCGTACTAAATAATAACGAATTTTATAAATAAAAAACTGGTACGCTTTACGCACATCAGTCGTGTTCGTGTTAACTATTTTTATGTTATTTTCGTGTCAACTTATTTTTGACCCAATTTAGTTTCGTGTCGTGTTCGGTTTGTGTCATTTAATTTGTGTTCGGTTCGGGTCATGTTTTCGTGTCGACACATTTTTTGGAGAAAAAATCCAAGTTATGTTTTCGGTCAAATAACTTGATTTTCATGTCGGATTTCGTATCGAATTATTTTTTAGAAAAATGTTACATGTATAACTTTCTTATAACAATTTTATTAAGGTTTTATTACACATTTTAATAATTTAATTATTTATTTGTTTAACACAGCAAAAATCAAAATTATAAAGTTCAAACACCTTTAATTGTCACAATGACAATAAGCTTTCCACCTTCAAAATTCAAACATTTTTCCTCAATCTTTTTCGCTTTCCCTCTTTTCTTCTCCCTAATTTTCTTATTTCACTTAAGTTATTAACTTGTTTATTATTTAATATTTTTTAATTTTCAAAATGAAAATTTTGAATGACACCTGAAAGTACAAATGTAAAATACTAAAAGTCTTTGCCGCAATTTTTTATATACTAATATTATTTATAACTTTCTAAATATTTTTAAGTTAAATCTTTTTTGATTTTTTTATTATTATAAAAATATCGTGTTAAACAGGTTACTTTCGGGTTATTGTGTTCATGCCGTGTTCATATCGAAAAGTTTTGTGTCATTTTCGGATCGACCCATTTCTGACCCAATTCAGTTTTGTGTCATGTTTGTGTCGACCTAAATCGTGTTCGGTTCGATTGGGTTTCGGGTCGTGTCAGGATTTGTCAGCCGTATTTAAACATAATCAAATACATTTATTATAAGTTTTTGTGTTAAAATATTATGAAATTATTTTTTAAGTATATATTTCGTTTCAATGTTAATTTTTAAGGTATTTGAAAAGATAAAACCATCCTACACTTTCTTTTATTTAACTTTTAACTTTAAAATTATTTCCCTATTAAATAAATAAGCAAATGTTGTTTACAAATAATAAATTATTACTATTAAAAATTAGACCTAACAATCTTTTCCTAACTTAAATTCTGATTAAGATATTTAAGTTCTTCCAAGTAAATCTCTATTCTCTGTCTTTTCAATCATCGATGCTACCAAAATCATATTGCATTACTCTGAAACGTGCTTATCTGTGAGCTCATTTATCTAATCAATAATATTATGAAGTAATGCTTGAGACATTAATGATACATCATTTGTAATGTAACTGAAGTGCCTTATATGATTCTATAATCTGATACTTCAACGTCATATTTTCTTCAGCTGTAAAAAACTTTTGACAAAGTTTACATCGTGCCCTACTCGAGCCATTAGACATTTCACATAAATCGTAGTGATGCCAAATTTCTTTGTTGCGGTTGTGCTCGATCACTCTAACCATTTCATTGTTTCCCCCAACAAAAGATTCAACCGTGTGGGAGTTGGTATTACTCGTAGCCATTTAAAAAAAATAAAAACGTGTTTGAGAGAGTTTTTGAGAGTTAGATTTTGATACAAATCAACTTACTACATCCCCACACTATTTATATAAGTTTGTGGTGGTAAAAATGGGAGGAAATGACAAAAAAACGGCTAAAACGGGTAGCCAACGGATCAATAATGGCTATATTTTTATAGGCTCGAAAATCGGAATTTTTCGGATAAAAAACCGGATAAAAATCCGGTAAAATATCCAATGGGCCGAACAAAAGGCAAACCCGTCCAATAACCGGTTTCGTATAAAACCGGTCCGGATAAAAAAACCGGTTTCTAGAGAAACCGGATCAAATAGTTTTTTACGCGAAATCAAAAATTCGGTTTATTGTGCACCTCTAGTTACTATGCTTGCCTCCCTTTTCTTTTACATAAAGTCAAACTAGTTAGACTATCCGCATCCAAGGGCCAAGCCATCGGGCTTAGCTGATGTGGCACCCTCAACCCAAAGGGAACACCATCGCCCCCCACGGGGTGGTGGATGGCTTCCAACCCAACGAGTCCACTAACCCGATGGTTTTTCAAATTTTTTTTTGCCATTTGACCGTTGATATATATATATATATATATTTCTTTTCTTTTTTCTTCTCCTATATATACACACTTTCACTCACTCAAATTTTACACCATTTTATCATCTTTCTTCTTCTATTCTTTTTCTCTCAATTTTTATTTTTACATACATAAAAAATGTCTTCTTCCTCGTGTGAATTGCCGGAGCATGTTGATTCATCATCATCATCATCATCTTCATCATCTTCCGATGAATCTCGTATCGCCACGTTTCTTAATGTGCATGGCGAATTAATTCGTACAATGATAACGGAAGCTTCGAATACGCTTAATGACGAGTACCTGAAGATGGCGGAATCAACTGCACGGCTATGCATACAAAACTTCTGCAAAGGTATCATCTCTCTGTATGGTAAGCGATATTTACGTAAACCTTCTTACCATGATATTCAACATTTATATGCCGCACATGAGGCTAGACACGGGTTTCCGGGCATGTTAGGAAGCAAAGATTGTATGCATTGGGATTGGGACAATTGCCCAAACGCATGGCGAGGGCAATACATGAGAGGTGATCATCAACGGCCGACTATTATCCTAGAGGCAGTTGCAACACAGGATCTTTGGATTTGGCATGCATTCTTCGGGTTGGCCGGTTCCAACAATGATATTAATGTGCTAAACCAGTCGCCGTTATTTAACAACGCATATAACGGGAGAGCACCGCAATACCCGTTTCAAGTAAACAACGTACAATACAAACACGAGTACTATCTTGCAGATGGAATATATCCAGAATGGGCTACTTTTGTCAAAACATACAGAACCCCTCTAGATCAAAGACGAATGAGGTTTAGTGTCGCGCAAGAAGCGGCAAGGAAAGATGTGAAACGGGCTTTTGGTGTGCTTAAACAACGGTGACACATTACACAAAGCCCTACAAGGATGTGGCACCCGAATAAAATACGTAAAGTAATGTACGCTTGTATCATATGACACAATATGATATTGGAAGATGAAGGTCACGTGATTTGTCCGTTCAACGAAAACGTTAATCAAGCGGACGAGGAAGAAGACATATAGATTAGCGAACAACAATATGACGCTAACATCCGAGAAGTCCGAAACACGGAAACGCATCACAACCTTCGATCGGATTTAATCGAGCACATTAATCGGCTTCCACGACACAATAACGACAATGACTAGTAATTTTTTATTTTTTTAATATATTTTCTTTTATTTATTTAATGTACTTCGAAATTATATAATGAAATTTATAAAATATTATTAATTATTTTATATTTTATTGAATTTTAAATAATTAGTTATTTAAATAATTCTATTAATTACTTTATATTAATTGAAAAAAAATAAAAAAGAAAAATAGAAAAGATAGAGGGTTGAATTGGGTTGAATGTGGGGGTTGTAGGGTTAAGTTGGGTTGAAAGTGGAGGATGATGTGGATGCTGATGTGGCAATACTTTTGGTTGGGTAAGTTGGGTTGGATGCTGATGGTCTTATAGCTTTAGGATTTTCACTTTTGTGTGTACTGCAAAGTGGTTCCTCTTCTTTTTATTTTTTTATGTGTTTTAATCATCTTATTATATCTTTTGAGGAATAACCATACAAACATGAAAACTTGTACTTTATCTCTCCGCTAGCAGCTCCTCCTAGAGGAATCCAACTTTCTTTTCCACTTATTTAACAAAGCCCGATGATTCAGATGATCCATCGTTCTCTCGGCTTTAACTTCAACTGTTTCTTTTAATCTTTCTTTTTACACAATGTTATTTCTTTGTTTATCCGACTTGGGTGTCATTGATTTTCTCCCTTTTTCTCTCGCCAAGGCTTTAATGACTCTTATGCTCATTCTTCCCCACCCGAAATTGAAGCACTTAGGGGG
Organism: Pulicaria dysenterica; assembly: GCA_947179395.2. Lineage (NCBI taxonomy): Eukaryota > Viridiplantae > Streptophyta > Magnoliopsida > Asterales > Asteraceae > Pulicaria > Pulicaria dysenterica. Next base: position 26,405,722 of record OX359288.1, read on the forward strand.
CGTTTGGTTCGCGGAATGGAATTGACCGGAATTGGAATTCGTTAAGGAATTGGAATTGGAAGGAATTGGAATTGGAATTGGAAGGATTCCAACTGATTCCGTTCCTTCGTGTGTTTGGTTCGCGGAATTGAATAAAATTCCAAATTTCAAGTTTTGTTTGGTTTGCAAATGAATTGGCATAGAATTAACAAAAATGAAAAACCTTATACCCTACCCACCCCCACCCTACCCCCACCCCATACCCTACCTCCTACCTCCTACCCCACCCTCCCCTACCTAACCCACCCCACCTCACCCCAACCCCAACCCCAACCTACCCTTATGTCACCCTTTACCTACCCACCCACCCCATCCTACCCACCCCACCCTACCCTACCAATACCCTAACCCTACGTTACCCCTACCTACCCACTCCACACTACCCTATCCCAGCCTACCCCACCATACCCCCTACCTACCCACCCACCCTACCCTATACCCTATGGTGGTGACGGTGGCGGCGGTGGTAGTCGGCGGCGGTGGCGGGTGGCGGTGGTCAATAGCGGTGGTGACGGTGGTGGTGGTTGGTGGTGGTCACCGGTGGTAGCGGTTGGTGGTGGTCGTGGCGGTGGTGGTGGTGGCGGTTGGTGGTGGTTGGCGGCGGCGGTGACGGTGGTGCAGTGGAGGTGGTGATGGTGGTGCAGTGGCGGTGGCGGTGATGCTCGGCGGTGGCGGTGACGCTTGTAACGGTGGTGGTGGTGGCAATGGCGGCAACGAAGATGGTCGTGATGGTGTTGGTGGAGGCGATTGGTGATGGTGACAGTGTCGTCGGCGGCGGTTGGTGAGGGTTGGCGGCGGTAGTGACGGTAGTGGCGGTGGTGATGGTGGTGGCGGTTGGTGGTGGTCGGCGGAGGTGGCGGTGGCGGTGGTGGTTAGTGATGGTCGGCGACGGTGGAGGTGGTTGGTGGTGGTCGGCGGCTGTGGTGTTGTGGCGGTTGGTGGTGGTCAGTGGCTATGGTGTTGTGGTGGTTGGTGGTGGTCGGTGGCGGTTGGCGATGGTCGTCGGCGGTGGCGGCGGCGGTTGGTGGTCGGCGACGGTGGTGCGGTTGCGGTGGCGGTTGGTGGTCGGCGGCGGCGGTTGGTGGTGGTCGGTGGCGGGGTGACGGTGGTGGCGGTGGCGGTTGGTGGTTGGTGGCAGTGGTGGTGACGGTGGTGGCGTTTGGAAGTGTCGGCAGCCGTGAAGCGTAATAGCGTATATTGAGCGTATAATTCGAATTCTCGATGATTGTCTTAAATTCCATAGGTTTAATGATGGAATTACAATTCCTTAAACATGGGAATTGGGAGGAATTAAAATTCCAATTCCTATAATTTCTTGAACCAAACATGAGTTAGGATTTGGAATCTCCAATTCCAATTCCGGACAATTTCGGCGAACCAAACGCCCCCTAAGGGTATGTTTGGTTGGACGAAAAGGAATGACATAGGAATGAAATAGACAAAGGAATGGAATAATCAAAGGAATAGAATAGTTCATTACTATTTCATCCCATGTTTGGTTGTTTTCTCGGAATAGAATGAATCATTAATGGAGTATGTTGGTAAAGAGAAATAAACATTGGAATGTAATAAATAAATAAACAATGACCAAATGTCTTGTATTAAAAAAGTAGACATAACTTAAATTAAGTAATTTCATATATAAAAATTTATTTTAAATACACTTTATACGTCTTCAAAATATTGATAAATATCAAAACTACGAGATTACCATTAATACGACATTTTCAAAATTACAAATTTTTTATTAAAATGATCTTTACATATGGCATTTTAAAAAAAGATAAAATATTTTTGTTTATATATTTTTATTGAAAACCACTACTTTGTTTATCAAATTTTCATATTTTATATACATATTTCTAAATGTATTTTACTTTTAACTAGTTAATAGTTTAATAAAAGTATGTAAATCAGTAACTTATTATATAGAAAGATTAATCATAAAAAAATAAAAAAAAACTTAGTTAAAAACGTTGTAGAAAATATCTTTTTTAATAAATTTTATAAATATCTAGAAAATATTTACTAATGTTAGTAAAAGAAACTTTAAAAATTAGATTAATTCAAAAGTTCATTTCATTCCATGATGGAATGAGGAAAAAACACATTCCTCCTATGTAATGAAAATTGAAGGAATCACGTTACTTGTGTAATTCATTCCATTCCTTTGTGTTAAACAAACATGTTTTTTCAATTACACAGAAATGAGTTATTCCATTTATTCTCTTATTACTGCATACCAATCACTGCCTTAGGCTTCAAGATACTCTCCATCGTTGGTTTTGATTTCTTGAACTTGGATGCTTTTTCCGCCAATTCCTACTTTTCTCCAATTTGGGTTTATGCAACTATAGAGATGAACTTCTCTTTTGAAGAATCATATGACACCTTTTTGCTTGATCTGTGTCTATCGTCTATGGGTTTGCTTTTTCCTGTAATGGGAACTTATCTTGAGATTGATTTTTTTTCTACATTAGTAGCTTGGTCTACCCTCCCTTGAATGCACTAGCTATTATCGTTTTTATTAAAGGGCCAAGTTAATGTAATGTCCATGATTCCTCTTGACATTTGATTGGGCTTACATGATAAGATTACCCTATTGGACTCCTTACTTTCAATTGGTCCAGATTCTATTGAGTTTCCTATGTCTGCATGACTGCATCCCTTTTTGTTATTTTATTTATTGATTTATGTTTTTTTTTCTACGCAACAGAATGTCTTTTTCACAAAGCAATCTTTCAACCCACAGATAGAGATATGATTGTATACATTATACCTCCCCATACCCCGCTATAACGAGATTGGATATTGTTATTATTGTGTGTACCTGCAAAGTGGTTCATCTTCTTTTTATTTTGTTATGTGTTTCAATCATTTTTTAGATATATATTTGGAAACATCTTTTAGGCACATAAATCATTTTTTACAACTAATTATGTCAGAATACAATTTTCATATAAGGTTCCTAGTTGGATGTTGTTGATTTTATCCAACATTTTTCACATTGTTACATAACCGGTCAATACACTCACACGTGTCATAGGGTTACTCCTTAGACTACGGTTCAATCATCCAAACCTTTTCTAGTCTTCATTTTATACTTTTTTAAAAAAAAAGGTAGATTTAACATTTTCTAGTTACTTTAAAAAAACACTGATCCAAACCCTTTATTTTCTAAGTTATAACGCAAGTGTGGTGTATATATATTATTGAACCTAATACTATGTTAACATAACAAACATGTTAAAAAAGATATGAACTTTATACAAGAAAATGTTGCTCTTCATCAACTCTTTGTGCTCTATGACATAATCGAGAGGCACTTATATATAACATAGGAATATAATGAAATAATTAGAACTTCTAAAGTGGAGGTGTTTGGGTTTGTATTAATGAAATACATACACATAAACCCTATTAAGTTTTACTAAAAAGAACTTTTAATATAAAAATAGGAAAATAATCAAGAAAAATTATATTTATTTCTACTATATTAATATACTCATTAAAAAATGACATGTAAAATCCATAAATTTTTCTCTATCTTCTTCGTTAATTTTAACATATATCCTTATGAATAACAAGATAAGTAGAAACATTTTATAATATTGTATAATCTTAATAATCTATAAGCTTTGCTTTGTTATGATAAAAAGTTTAAATAAAGTTATAGTGGTCTTACATAGACTACGTAATATAATAATATAAAGAGAGGGCACTAAGAATATCAAGATCACGTTTCCTTGTAATACGAGAAAGATATGAAAAAAAAGTTACACTACAAAAAGTAATAATAAAAAATAAATATATTTTAGAAACGTTTATTATATTCTTAATTTAGAAATAGATATTTAATTTGCATGCCAAGGTGTGGCTGTGTATTGACACTAGGCAACTAGCTGTTATATTGATGGGAGGAGGATATTTCACCTAATCACCACCTTACATTCACAAAGCTTGTTAGTTTTTTAAATTATATTCGAGTGGTAGAGATGGATCTAAAGATCAAGTCATAGTGGTACATGACATTCAGTTAGTTTTTATTTTGTAGTGTAAATTTTGATTTTTTTAAGATGGTGTTTTCATTTCGTAGTGTAAATTTTGATTTTTTTTGAGACACCGCTACCACTAATTTAACCATTTCTAATGATGTCACAACTAATTTCAAATCATGTGTCCACCCTAAATGGTATTAAATATGTAAAATGTTTAATAAAGTTCTAAATGTATATCCATTTAAATTTTATTATGGATAAAAAGATATAGATTTAAAAAGTGTGTGTTATGTATAACGTTAAAAACAAATACTTCCTAATTCTCTATGAAAATATGTGAGAGGAGATGGGTTCTTCCTTGAGTAAATGTACTTGAGATTATTCAAAGAAGGTTCCTAGTTTAATTCTTGTAAATTATAAGCAATACATATTAGTTAGAAAGCTGGGGGTTCACTTTTTTTAGTTTTCTATCCTTTCAGTTTTCTATCTTTTCAGTTTTTTAGAAAAAAATTCTATTATATACTTTTACGAAATCAAATTTCGTAGAGTACGCAAAGAGAAAAAAATTATTTGGATAACCTTTCAGTCGTGTTAGGACATTGTTCTTTCATGGACAAATTTGTATACTTTCGTGTCTATTTTTATTCTAAATATATACATCCTGCAAAGTAGATATTTTGACATCAAAATTAGTTAAATAGTTGTTAATTGATAGTTATGGTTCTAAATGACGTAAGACGTGGTATGACTGCGAGGTCAAACCTCAAGTTATAGGAGCCAATGACGAAGCCGTGACGTTTTTAAGGCGTGACTTAAGGCGGCGATTTTATATATATTTTATAATTATATATATCAAATTTATGATTATTATATACTAATTACACAAAGTTACAGAAATGATGAGCAAAATAACATATACAAATTATAAAATACAAATTTATAGAAGTTCTATACACGCGATCGCAAAAAGTATACAAAAAACTTTAATTTTTTTAAAAAAAAATAATTTTTCGGCACCACGTTATAAAAAACTCGCCATTTGACGCGCAAAGGCGTGCCTTGGCGCACACCACGCCTAGTACTCACGCCTAGGGCCATTTCTTAACGGCGGAGCCACGCCTCACCCCTTGACGCCGCCATGGCGCGCCTTTTAGAACACTGGTTATGGGTGAGTCAAATCTTACAATGTTTAGCTGAGGAACCAAAGCAAATGCTCAACTAATCACTTGATCAGCCAACTAAGCAAGATACAGAGTTAGCTGAGCGTTGAGCCTAACAAACTTATCAGTTTATCGGTTAGCTCATGAGATCAACACTCAGTTGATCAATTCAGCACTCAACTGACCGTGTTAAGCAGCTCCAAAAGCATTCCGCAATATATTTTGAGTCTAAAATTGATAGGACCTAAATAAGTTTGTACTCTACACCACATAGTCTAAAATAACTAACGTCTATGTCTAGAAAACTATTAAGCATCTAGAAACTATGTATTATAAAAAGTTAGAAAATAAAAAATAGATCGTAAGTCATGTAGCAGTTGGTGATGATATCTATGGGCATGGTTGGAAATGACTATGGGTAAATTTAAAAACCGAAAAACCAAATCAAAGCCTAATAATTTGGATTGTGTTTGAATAAAATGGGCCATGTCGTGTTGTATCATTTTATATCGACCCATTTTACCATAGTTAATTTCGTGCCAAGTTTAGTTCATGTTGCTTTAATTCTTGTCCGGGTCGTGTTTCGTGTCTACCATTTTACCAGGGAAAATCGGGTTCTCTTTCCGGAGATAAATTTGGAATTTCGGTCGGGTTTTAGGTTGGCCCGTATTCAAGAAAAAAAAACTTGCATATATAATTAACTTAAAAATACATAAAATGACTTAAAAATGTCGGATTTTTTAGTCGGGTTTCAGTCTCGTGTCAATCCCTTTTACGTACCAGTATCAGGTCTAAAGTAAGTTGCGAAATTCATAATGGAATTTAACTTTTGATTTTTAAGGATTTATTTTATATTTGACGGTCAATTTTAGGTTCAAACTTAACACATTTTAAAGTTACCAGATTTACTTAGATTTTTATGTAATTTTATATTTAATTAATATCTTTTTATTTAACATTTTGAGTTAATGAGGTGATTTTCAAATTAGTTGGTTTTACGTAAACCTGACCCATCTTTTATCATGTCATATTCGTATCAACCCATTATTTATTTATTTTGTTTCGTATCGAATTAATATCAACCTTTTTATATTCAATTCAAATTAGATTTAGAGTTTTAGGGTCCAAGCCCTAGGAAATTTACCTCAAGGGTCCATTAAATAAGAAAGAACAACTTATTAACATTAATTATTAGAAACGAATAAAAAATATAGCTATGTTTTTTTTAACGACTCTTAAATCTACATCACTTTATCCTTAACGGGACTTGAACCCATGACCTTTGTTCAATGGGGTACCACCACACCAAAGCATTTTAGTTCTTACCACTATGCTACAACCTAAGTGACAAAAAAAAAAGATATCTCTATGTGTTATAGCTTACAGCGCCAAATAAAAATTCGCTCCACCTTTAAGGTATGTGTGATATTCATTTTTTTCTTCTTTCTTTCTTCTCGCTATGTTAGCCCCCTTATCTCACCACTCATTTTTCTCTTTACTTCTTTCCCATTGTATTTAAATATTTAGAGAGATAGAGAGAAAAAAGAGAATAGAATAAAATTTTGAAAAAATATATAAAGAAAAAGAAAGAAGAGAGAGAAATTCAGTCGTAAAAATCGTTCAAACTAATCGTTGTGGGTTAGGGTAAAGGAGTGTGGTGCTCCTGGCCTTACTCGCTTGTAAGACTGCTCGTTATGGGTAGCTCGAAGACCTCGAGCTCGATCAGGTTCAATCGAGCACACCAAAACTCGATTTCGAGTTGGCCCATCGAGTTCGGTCTTCGAGTATGGGGACTCGATGGTTGAGGTTGCAGGTAAACACCCCACCCCCCCTCCCCCCCTCCAACGGCTATATTACCGTTAAATTTTATTTTTTTTTATTTAATTATTTACTCTATAAATAACCTCCCTTTCACCATTTTCAAATCACATAATTTCTCTCCTCTACTTCTACTTTTTCTTTCATATACATCATTTTTTTTTTCATCCACAAAGAATATGGATCTACCAAACGAGGAAATAACTAACAATTTTCAGTTTTACGAGAGAAATAACAAGATGCTGCAACAGGTTTTTAAAACCGTTTCGGATCTCATTTTTTAAGACGGCGAGGAAATATCGAGTGTACAAACTAGAAGGCCGGCGAAAGATAGAAATCGTCTAGCCGGTCACGAGATGCTCATTCGCGACTATTTTGGCGAGACCCCGGTATACGATGATGATATGTTTAGGCGACGTTTCCGGATGAGCAAAGGTTTATTCGAGCGTGTAGTTCACGACCTCCAACGAAAGTATGAATTTTTCACGTGGACATGGGATGCTAGAGCCCGGAAAGGGTTTTCAACGCAACAAAAGTGTACTTCTGCTATCCGACAATTGGCATATGGTACGGCTCCTGATTCCTTTGACAAGTACTTGCGGATGTCGGATAAGACCTCACGGGATTGCTTAGACAATTTCTGCAAAGGTATTATTGATCTCTATAGTAGAAAATATTTACGCAAGCCTACTAATGATGATGTTCAGAGTTTGTACGCCGCACATGAAGTGAAACACGGCTTTCCCGGCATGCTAGGTAGCATAGATTGTACTCATTGGGCTTGGGCTAATTGCCCTGTAGCATGGAGAGGCCAATATATGAGAGGTGATCATGAGCATGCGACAGTTATGCTAGAAGCGGTGGCATCTCATGATTTATGGATTTAGCATGCATTTTTCGGAGCTTCCGGTTCTAATAATGACATCAATGTTCTCAATCAATCGCGATATTCAACGACTTGTATGACAACAAAGCACCGGATTGTACGTTTGAAGTGAATGGAGCGACTTACAAGCACGGATATTATCTTGAGGATGGTATATATCCGGAGTAGGCATCGTCAAATCATTTACGTGCCCACACGACAATAAAAGGAAAAAGTTCAAGTCCGCACAAGAATCGGCGAGGAAAGACGTTGAGCGTGCTTTTGGTGTGCTTAAACATCGTTGGCACATTCTACACTACCCGGCACGAGCATTGACGATGGAAAAATTGAGGAATATCATGTACGCTTGCATCATATATACACAATATGATTATCGAAGACGAAGGCAATGCCATTTGCAGTTTCGATGAGAACGACCTTGTAGCGGATGATATAGAAGTAACTATCACCGAGGAACAACGCGCAGCAAATGTTCGAGAAGTAAAAAACCGGGAGATTCATAACAACTTACGGTCGGATTTGGTGGAACACATTTGGCGTATTCATCTCCCAAACAACGGAGAAGAGTAGTTTTTAATTTTTAAAATTATGTATTTTTTTTAAAGTTAAAATTATGTAATTTTAGTTTTTAGTATTGTTTGAATTTTAATTTAAGGGTTATTTGTTATTTGTTAAAATACCTTAATTTAATTAAATTAATAAATTATATTATTTATATAATTGGTTATTTGTTAAAATAAAAAAAATAATAAAAAAATTGAAAAAAGATTGGGTAAGAGAAGGTAAGGTATAACTTGAAATTGGGTAAAGGAGAGAAGGTAAGGTAAAAACTGATTTGTATCATCCGAACCGAGCAACCCGCGACCTGAAAAACCTGAAAATAAGGGTATCCACCAAGTCGAATGTCGGGTTTGGTTATAAAAATTTACTATCCATGGGTACCCGTCTCGCTTTGTATATATTTAGTGTATGCAGAAAAATATAAAAATTCATGTTTCATAATAAAAAATGACCCTCTTAAGAAAATCTTTAGCACATACCGTGTTTTCCTAATCCACCTTTACTGTTATTGATTTTGTTATCCCCTTTTTTAAAAAACCTTAATTAGCCATTGCGGTACCACATATGTGCTGTTTAGTTTGATGAGATGTTAAGAATAGGAATTTGAATGGGAAGGAATTTTTATATGGAAAGTAATTCCTCCCTTTTTATGTTTAGCAAGACAATAAGAATTAAAAAGGAGAATTCTGAAAAGCAAGGGAAACACACTCGCTACCACCACCGTAGCCCTAATCTCTGTCGCTGGTTGCCGCCTCGGTCGCCGTCACCGCCTTGGTCTCCGTCTTCGGACGCTGCCTCGGTCGTTGTCTCGGTCTCCGTCGCCAGTCGCCGTTGTTGGTTGCCGCCTCGGTCGCCATCACTGGTCATCTTTTTTTGTTTGAGTCATTGAGAGACTTGGTGAGATGATGGAATCTGAATTCCATTGATGATGAGAAGGAATCTCAATTCTTCATTTGAGGGAAAGTTTTCTCATCTCAAATTTCAATTCCTTCCTTCAAAAGTGAACCAAACATGTGAATGTATAGGAATTAGATTCCGATTCCTTAGAATTCTTAAGCAATCCTTCAAACCAAACAACCCCTTAGTTTCATTTTCTATTATCCTTTTAGTATTAAATTTTTATTTTATCTCAAAATAACTTCATTTTTAGTTATTTTGGGTACATCAAGATAGAAGACAAAATGTGTGTAACCGTGAACCACACTATAGTTACCCGCTCATTTTCAGTTTGATGTTGTTGGGTGTACTCCTCTCCTCTTATACATATGTCACGTTAAAAATATCAACTTTCATATACGTTATAGAATAAAAAGTGCAATGATCCATACCCTTTTTAATTCAGTTTGTTGCCGATACTTTGTTAGTTCGTAAGAACGAACAGGTACATGAAGAGCAGCAGATTGGAGTGAAGAAGATTGGATGTTTAGTCTCCCATTGCGGTGGCTAACCCCGATCGAGGAAACGGTGTCCATAGCGGGGGTGACAAGAGGATCTCGTGGTTTATGAACCCGTAGTATCTAGAAAGAGATGAAGAGAATGAGGATGATCATGGTGATCATATTATGTCTTTGTAAGGAGATAGAGAGAGTTTGTGTGTATGGAGAGGTCTCCATGTGTGGGTGCTGATGGAAAGGGAGAGAGAGCCCCTTGAACCTTGGTGCCCTCCCTAGTATATAAGGAGGTGTCTAAGGTAAGATGGGGTAAGAATGGCCCAAGCCCAATGGGTATACCATATGTTTAGACCTTACCTAAGACCCAAACATAGGATACACCAACACCTACCCTATAAAGTTATTCTTAAATTTCTCATTGCTCGTTCTGTCCGGCCAGGTAAAAACCGCTACGCTAGCCTGGTTGGACTCCCAGCTCCATAGAGCCATCAGCCATGCATAATGCATGGTCTAAAAGATAATAGCCTCGTCCCCAACTCCTACCAATAATTTTTCAAGGTTTACATACCCCCACGTTTCTCACCAATTTATTTATTTATTTTCTAATTATTAAGGTCGGGTCTGTTTCTAACCTACACATCACTTAAAAATGAATCCAACTAATTGACAAAATTAATTGCTCCATATATTGACATGTGGGTCCCCTTCTTAAGAGGAATTGATGGTTCCCAAATCTTAAAAAATATCAGCCTACCATTACCACATTCAAATACACCACCTGCCTGCGGCCAGAAACATTGAACCCAAAGCTAATTTATACATAACAGAGTTTTTTTATATACTAGAGATTTTATATCCATCTATTTTTTTCTTCTACTTATAATTCTACTAATAAGATCAATATAAATGTCAAAATTAATAGAGGAGATAAGAAAAGATAATTAGTAAACTCCACATTTCATCTTATAGTGAGTAGTGTAGGAGGATATATCATTTTTCCTTCATATACAGATACAAATAATTTATAACACATGATACAAGATAATAATACATTAAGTTTCCGGACGTTGTACCGAAAGCTAATTTATACACAACTGAGTGTATACAACTACAAATAATTAACAGCATACTATACAAAATGATAATACATTAAGTTACCGGCCGGGGCCAGAAACATTGTACCGGAAGCTAATTTGTATGTTATAAAAATTTTCTATACACAACAAGTACAAATAGTTAATAACATACGCTACAATTCAATAATGCATCTAGTTATTTGCCGGCGACCAAAAACTTTGAACCAGGAGCTAATTTGGACCTAAAAGAATTTATCCACGGATAACCGATACAGATGGTTAATAGCATACGGTACAAGTATATAATGTGTCAAGTTATGTATGAACACTTTATTGTATACGTACGCCACCATTTGAACCATTCAATGTTCTCAAAGCTAACAAAACTTTACCAAAATCAAATCACCATAAACACACAAATCACAGAATAATCAATAAAATCACAAAGATTTGAATTAATAAGGAATAATAATCATGGAATTCAACCAACATAAATCATACATATCACAAACAACATTTGTCAATTTCTTTCTAGTTTTTTTCCTTTTATTTTAAAATCAGAAAACAGAAATCACGTCGAAAGTACTGATAGCCCCGCCATTAGGGGAATCCGAACCACCGTTTCCGCCGTTAACAGCTTTGCCGTCTCCGCCGTGCGAATGGTTCTCCGCCGGTGGATGGTAGTACATTCTGGCGGTCTGAGGACAGTGCGAATGAAATCTGCAAACGATTCTGAATGCATCCAAAATCTCGGTGTATTTCCCCATGATTACAGAGCTTTCTCTCTCTAGGTTCCGGCGAACAGGAGGAGAGAGAAAACGAGCTGCAAAACGGAAAGAATACAAGAGAAATTGTATGAAGAAATTTCTAGAAAACTGACCAAATGTTGGAAGAGCCCATGAATTGCAGGGTTTGAGCAGATTTGAGGAATTTGACGATGGGAATTGGTTGCCTATTTATAGCTACACGGCTTCGATTTAGGGCAGCAGCTTCCATGATCTTTCACGTTTTCATGATATTTTTTAGATTTAGTCCTTCAACTATTTGTAAAGTAACAATCTTTGCCCTCTGACTTTTTTCACCAGTAAGTAACCTTTCACGTTTGGTGAACAGATTTTTTTGGTATGATTTGTATTATACGAGAAAAAAAATCATAATAGAATTCATTTAATAAAATAATTAATTAATTGTTCAATTTTGACTATTTATTTAATTAAAATTATCATTCCTAATTTTTTTCTATTGGGATTACGTTGAAGATTTGTGTTCAATATAATTCATACAAAAAACATAGTTCAAAATTTTAATATTCAATCACATGTGATTCAGTTATAATCACATGTGATTGTAAAAACATCACATGTGAATTACAAAAATGTCACTCCGTTCAAAATTTTAAAATTCAGTCTGGACCATTGATAAGGCTGATCCAAAGGCTAAAATCAGTTCATCCAGACTATGAATTAATTATGGACTATATTGAACATTTCTCTTATATTGAAATTATTAAATGAGTTGTTTATATGTACCCCTCTTAAAACTTAAAATATTAGATTTGTTCACCTTATAATTATTATATTTAAACTTTATAACATTTTAAAATTATCATATTTAAATAAAATTTTAATATTACCATCTTAAAATATTTTATAATTATTTTAAATTCTTTTAATTATAACCAATCAAAAACTTGATCATATTTTCCTAATTGTAAGAATAATTATTGATGCTTTGTATTATAAATACAATAATTTATTTGTTTATCATGATAATAATAATTATTTTCATTATTCATAATAATATAATAATATAATAATAAATAATATAGTTTGTGTATATGACATTTGTGCCCCTCGAAGTAGTTGGGTCATTGTGAGACTTGTACGCTTCGTTTTATGAAGGTGGTTGTTTAAATAAATGTGTTTGAGTATTTGTTTTTTAAAATATAATTATTGTGGCTTTAAGTTATGATAATGATATATACATTTGCATCACATCCAAAAACCTTTTTAGTATAGCTTTTACTTGTTATAAATTTGTGTGCTCATGAAGTTTTTCCTAAGCTAAATAGGGTGATTACGCTTTATTATTGGGAATAATATAATACCTTAATTTTGTAGAATTAATAATTTAAAATTTGTTGAAAAAAAAGTCAAATTACCAATTTTTTGTTATTGAATATTTGAATGTGAATTATATATTAAGGACTGTGATATCTCACCTGGGTTGACATCTTAATTTAATATGATTGTATGATATTGATATGATGTACGAAAGTGGAGGCATAAAAGAGTGTTTCATGAACGACACCCTATATTATACGTATACCTATAATAGAAGCAAATGTCAACGCTCTAAAACACCTACAATTATATAACACTCATATTTGTTATAAATACATTTTGATGAGTAATATATAAATACATAAAAAATATTAACATAGCCGTTACATTATATATGTTAATAGCCATTTTTTGTTTATGTGAAATAATGACTTAGAATTTACAAACTATATTGTATTATGCATGTGAAAGATTATTATTTTTTTTAAGGAGTTTTCCCGATTAGTGATCTTCTCGGGGCGCCGAGCCTTTGACTCAAATGTACGCGGTCTAACCGGTCTTATCCGTGATCATTTCTGAAGCATTCCGGTGATCATTCCTAATTGAAACCCGGTGTGGGACTTGAACCCTTAATAGTTGACCTCCCCTATAAAAGGCAAATAGCTTACCCACCAGACCATTAGAATATGATTGCATGAAAGATTATAATCATAATTTATAATAACAACAATATAATAAATAATAGATGAATACATAAAATGATGTATTGCCACTTTTTATGTTAACAATACAAATGTGTGTAAACAAGAAGAAAGTAAAAGATTCCTCTTACCATTTGTGTTGGTCATCCACCCATCCTCTACTACGCCACCTTAGCTATGGATATGCCACCTCCCACTTAAATTAATACAACTTGTGGAGGGTCTCAAGACATATGTTAAAAAAGCTATCCTTGACTACTATAATTCATATTTTAGTAAACTATATATATATATATATATATATATATATATATATATATATATATATACTCTAACAAGTAATCTTTGAATTCTCTCTAGAATGCAAAACAAATATATATGTATTTAGACATTATTGACAAATGATGTATCCGTTATGTTTTAACAGTTTAAAATAAAACTATCAGACTGAACAATAAATGCAAAATAAAGATAAGTTTCATGTTGTTTTTATAAAACTGAAATAGGTACGATGTATATTGTGTAATTGTTCTGTGTCGTATGTCTAGGGGTGTTTATAAAAATCCGATTCCGAAGCTTTTTTCTATAAATCCGAAAATCCCATATAATTTATTTGAAATTCAAATATCCAAACTCTCGGATTGGATTCAGATAATTGAATTTTTGGATTTGAAATTCCAAAATTATTGTGTTTGTATATATGACGTTTTATGTGATTTTATTTAGCATATATGTGTAATTATGTAAAAATAACTATAAAGGTTTGACACTAATTTCATAAAATTACCAATCAAATATTCTTTGTAAGCATAAACTACTAATGCTTTTATGTTAAATTGTTAATATACATATAATTCTTCATGTGATATACGTACCATAAGACTTTTCTTTTGTTTGTAAACTTATACGAGTCGAATTTAAATAAGCCAATATGTGTAAAAAAGACTAAAACAATAAATTATTTGTAGTGAAATATGTTGTTCAAAAATATAAAAATAAAAAACATGTAGTGAAATATAATGTCAACATATGAAACTATTACTAAAATACTATTACTCTAACAAAACAACAACAAAAAAAACAGTTATATGTTTCTTTAAACTTATGAGACATTTTGATTTTATCAAATACTATTACTCTAACAAAACAACAAAAAATAAATAAAATTCAGTAAAATTAAGAAAAAAGAAAAAGTTTCGATGAATTGACTACACATGTTCCAATTGAAATTTGTGTCAGTGTTGTAGTAACATTTCATATATATATATATATATATATATATATATATATATATATATATATATATATATACTAGTAAAGTTTTTAGGCCGTGCATAATTTATATTGACGTTTTAAAACATGAATACGTAATTCTATAAAAACAATGCTAAAGGTAACTTATATTTTAATATAACACCATCATGTCCAGTCACGTCTAGGCGGGATATTGAATAAGTAATGTTTAGACACTGCGGGTCGAAAGCTAAATCCATGGCATAGTAATATTTGCTTTTTTATCCTGAAGCTGAAAAAGGAATCATGTCACATATTTAATAGCTTAAAAAATGTTATCTTAAAGTAGTTTATTTCATTTAGAATTATTATTGTAACAATCTAACTTTATAATAAAATTTAAATTAAAAACAAGAAAAACGTTTTAGTGGTTCACATTATCCAACCGATTTTTACTCATAGTAAAAAGTAAACCCTAGCCTATCAACCCGTTACGGGACATTCAACATTACCACTACAAAAAAAAACACTATTTGCGGCGACATTTGTCGCCGCTAAAAGCCAAAATCACGCCGCTAAACATATTTTGCGGCGACATGTCGCCGCAAAAAGGTCGACGCAAATACTTCGTCCCAAATAACATTTTGCGACGTCAATTTTTACTTTTTGCGACGACACTCAACGGGACCACCTTCCGCCACGTGGATACTTTTTTGCGGCGACATATATTTTTTTGCGGTGACATATATAATTTAAAAATAAATTAAAATAAAATCTTTTAAACAATCACAAGTACTCGCCTAACAAACATATAATCTAATCCTCATCACTAGACTCTTCAATATCAGCCAAGTCGGTGGTTGGTTGACGTCCGGATCTTGAGGAAATATTAGTATTTATACCTGCCGCCTGTAATATATCATAGAGATCGGATGTACGTTGAGATTGAGACTGTAGCTGCTGCAGTTGTTCGCTTTGAGACTGTAGCTGCTGCCGGACATCCCCTAACATGTTATCTACCTCGGCCTATGAATATAATCTCTCCGTAGGCTGGGATTGAGCGGTAGATTGTGCAGCAGATACGGATGAAGAACTTAATGTTCTTCCAACCCCACGAACGTGTCCTCGACGTTCACCCAACACCGCCCTCAAAATATCTTCTTCGCTCATAGGGTTCTCACTCCCGACTTGATTGTCTCTCATGAAAACCATACGGCGCTGTGTATAAATAAGATAAAATCAGATTTTATAAATAATTTTAATGAAGTATAAATAATTACTTACATGATTTTCTTCAACATCCGAGGATGTAAAGACACCATTGCGTGAATGGTTTGTCATATATTGTTCGATCAAGCTTGGGGGTTGTTGTGTTTCCGGGTCACGCTATAAACAAATGAAACGGGTCAATAATTATATACTTAATAACGATTAATATATCACACAAACGGGTCGGGTCAATCATTATATCAATCAAACGGCTCGACCATTATATACTAAATAAATATTAATATATCACACAAACAGGTCGGGTCAATCATTATATCAATCAAAATTAAGAATTAGAGATAAATAGACTTACGTTCTCGAAGCGATACTGACAGTATGATCTCCGACCATGCAAGCTTTGATGTACTTGCTGCGCCCTAACTTGCGTGTTCGCAATAGAGCGTTGAACGGTTTTATCCCCAATATAATAGTCGACGTACAAATCCCAATCCCTTTGATCCATGTTGGGAGGAGGATCTCGACGCAGTTGGTGTGCCTGCGAGACCCCCCCTCTTTTCTCAAACCATTTTTTTTTGAACTTGAATTTTTGGTCTCTATACATTGCCCCAGCCATTTTGTCGATTCCCACCGAAATCGACCCACCTCTTATATTATCTTCTATATGGGGCCGCAAGTCAAAGTACGTCTGTAAATTATAAGATAAAGTTAGTTTATTGTACAATTTTTACAAATATACAATATATAAAAAAAAACTTAAGTGGAACCTGAAGAGACGGAATGATCGGTTCTTTAAGTTCTTTGGGGACTTTTTCCCATGACGGGAAGTAATATGGGATAGAATCCCTCACTAAAGTCCCCAGGTAGCTGATAAAGTAATCAGCATTGTCCCCGATTGCTCTCCACGTTTTATTAAATCTTACATCGTCAAAGTCAATTATAAGATAAAGAAATATATACCCGGGAAGCATAGAGTAAATGACAACCGAATCTTTCTTAAACACACAACCATGTAACAAGCATTCACATCCTAAATGAGATAAGGTATTCAAATAGCAGTCCCAATATGGGACAACCCGAAATTAATTTCTAAATCAATTTCGAGCGGACATTCTAAGCTAAATGATTACCACCATTATTATTATACTAAGATTAAAGATTAACACTAACATTGAATATTAACACTAATTAAAGATTAACAATTGATAACAATAAGCTAACATCATTAACAATAAATAATAATCTAACATTGATCTAATTTCTAACATTATTAGTGTACTAACAATGATTAAAGATTAAAAGTAATTAGCACTAATCTATCATTATTGACAATAGATAATAATCAAACATTATCAAATAAACTATAACATCATCATCATATAAACTATTTAACACATTATTAGTATACTAACAATACTTAAACATTAACACTAATTAACAATAATCTAAAATTATAACACTAAATATAATCTAACATAATGAATTTAAATTAACAACTAGATTAATCAATTATTTAACACATTATTAGTATACTAACAATACTTAAACATTAATACTAATTAACAATAATATAAAATTATAACATAAAATATTATCTAACATAATGAATGTAAATTAATCTAACACTAATTAATCTAATATTAATTAACAATATTATCTAACACTAATTAATCTAACATTAATTAACAATAGCCTTAGATTAATAAATTAATACCACTAATTAACAATTAAATAATTTAAATTACTAACAAAAAATAATAATAATCAAAACACAAACTAATAATAACCTAAACTAATTAACATTAATATATAAATAAAAATAAATACCTCAATGGGGAGGAGGAGGTCGACGGAGGCGGTGGAAAGATTCTGACCGGCGGCGGCGGCGGCAGAAGGTGGTCGACGGCGGCGGCTAATAGAGGAGGAGGAGATAACTTGTAACAAACAAAACACAAACATATAAGAATCTAAAAACAAAAACCCTAGATTTATAAACAAAAAACGGGGATTTTTACCTCAAATACGAGTCGCCGGCGCCGGAGGAGGAGGCCGAACAACGGAGGAAGAAGGGTGGTGAGAGGCGGCGGCGATTTCGACGGTGAGAGGGAGCGGGGGCGAGAGGCGTTCGACGAGAGTGAGAGAGAGCTCCGGGCTCGGCGGTTTCCACGGCTGAGAGAGGCTCCGGCCGGCGGTGGTTTCGAGAGAGAGAGAGCTTCGGGAGAGAGAGAGAGACGGGAGCAAGTAAATGGCAGAAAGAAAGCTGAAAAACCCTATATCTCGTAAAAAATTTTGCGGCGACGCCTTTAGCGGCGACATGTGGCCTTTAGCGGCGACATATATATTTTATTAATAAAGAAAATCGAAATTCGTTTTAATTAAATAAATAAAATAAGAAAATCCTTTTGCGGCGACGTATTTGCGGCGACGATGCACTTTTTGCGGCGACGATGAATATTTTAGGGGGGAACTAATCCCGCCATGGTTTTCGGTGGGAAAAAAAAGAGGGAAAGCCTTTTAGCGGCGCTACGTGTCGCCGCGAAAACCTTTTTGCGGCGACATCTTTAAAACAGATGGTAGTGGGCCCAAATTTTGTCGTTTAGCGGGTTTTTAGCGGCGACATATGTCGCCGCAAAAAGTTCACGTGGCAAAAACGTATTTTTCTTGTAGTGTACTTGCAGAACAGATGCCGTAGCAAACATAAGCCTAGGACCAAGAAAGCATATTGCAAGTTGATTATAGAAATTTACAATCGCAAAGATAGATTTTGTAACATAATCACCTTAACCTATGTGTGATTTTTTTTAACATATCTTTGTCTATGTGCATAAGATTAAGAATGTAACTGATGGGGCCAAATCAAATTTAACTATTTATAAATGAGATGAAACAACCACCTATCACACTAAAACACGAGGTTTGACATTTATCTTTGGCTTCTCATTTAGCTTCCCTTTCTAACCTTGCATACAATATGGTAGATCGAGTATTACTCCCGCCAGATTTCATTTTAACTACACAAATTATACTCTTTTATCATTTAAAAATAGCAAGAATGTACTGTTTAATTCTAAAATATAGTATAAGAATTACCACTTAGTTTTCAGGTTTCTCATCTACTTTATTGGCCACCTTGTCACCAAACAAGTGCATAAAACGTGTCTTTCACTTCAACATAAGTTAATATACATGAAGAGGGCTCTACGTACACATTATAAACAGAGCCATTATATGAGACAGATAATCAATTATGATAACTACATGATTACCTCATTACACTAATGTAATTGAATTTAGAAAAAAATCAATATATTAAAGAAACCATTTAAAAAGCTATACATGCCACACTACATGCGTCAAATATAAACACACATAATGGTGATCGGTCCATCTTAATTACGGACTGGAAACAAATATAAACCCACATACAAACTGATCAAACAAATGAGAAAAATAGTGTAATGGTAACATTATTAAAGGAAATAAGACGTCATTAAATAGAATGAGAACTGAAAAAGTACCAAATGTGATCCCGGGTGCTGTGGACTCTTCCTTGTTCTTTCTTCAAATCATATCTCATCCTCTTGCTTCAAATTGGTTTTTCATGTTTATTTGAGTTTGGTTTTATTTTTAGCTTTTTGTTGGTTCAAAAGAGATCCCATGGCATTGAATGTTACAAGTGTGTTTGCAAGGATCACAACAAGAAATCAAGGGACTTTTTTTTCATTTGTTCTATCCCCCCACACATAGTCCCACAGATCAGTACACACACCACAATGGAATACATATACTCTTTGAATTTTGAAAAAGCACACACAGAAAAACACAACACAGACGCTCAAACCTAAATATACACACAAAACAAACACTTAGATTTGGAGATTAAGTAAGAAAGAAAACAATAGATCGAGAATAGGGAGGAGAGTAAATCATTGGCGCTGCATGTGACGATCAGATTTCGTAACAGGAGAAGCTTGCGTGCGATAACCGGAGCAAGAGAGATGGGCGGATGGGTGGTGAGAGCCTGGAGCGACTAAGCATGACAGTGGAGGAAAAAAAAGGTGTGAACATAGAGGAGCTAGAAGGCAGGTAAGAAGATTTAGAAAAAAGATGTTAACATGGATGAGAGCTAGGAGGCTCAAGGCAGGTAACATGTCAAACTGGATAGGTGATGATGGGGACAAAATGATGCAGGCCATGAAGAAGTAGGTATGGACAGCATGGAAGGAAGTAAGACATGAAGTGTGGTAAGTCAGTAAGCATACATGGACTTGGGACGACTTCTAGTCAAACAACGAATAGTTTGAGATTATTTAGGTCACACGTGTTGGTCAATGAGGGAATGAGGTGATTTTATAATATAAGTATATATATATATATATATATATATATATATATATATATATATATATATATATATATATATATATATAAATTGGATCAACAAAGAACCCCTCATTAAACAAAGAACTTAAAGAACCAATCTGGACCTTTAGATCATCAAAATCAATGGATGAGATTGAACGATGGCAAAACTGTAATTATAATGTATTAATTAAGAAGAATAGGGCAAAAATGTAATTATCCCCCACCCCACACCCAGGATTTCTTAAAAAAAAATCACCAAAAACTTTAAATTGCCATAACTTTTTAAGTTTTGTGAATTTAATCAAAAAAATTATACCATTCTTTTAGTTTTTTAATCCTCTTTCAAACAAGATCACTCTTCCTATACTTTTCTAATTTTTTTTTTGAAAATGATTTTTTTTTTTGCATTTTGGCAGCTGTGCAGGAAAAACACCTTTTTTTGCATTTTGGCAACTCGTCGCTAATGAGCTGAATTTCGTCGCTAATGAGCTGAATGTCGTCGCAAAAGGTTCGTCTCAGATCAGAAATTAGCGACGATGAAGTTAAATCTGTAGTCGCAAATAAGCAAAGTCGTCGCTAATGACCTTGCAGTCGTCGCAAAAGGTTCGTCTCAGATCAGATTTTGCATTTTGGCAGCATGTAGTGTTTCTGTATACAGATTTTGCATTTTTGCAGCTGTAGTGTTTCTTTGTACATATTTTGCATTTTGGCAGCTGTAGTGTTTCTGTGTACAGATTTTGCATTTTGGTAACATGTTGTTTTTTGTTTACAAATTTTGCATTTTGGTAGCTGTAGTGTTTATGTGTACAGATTTTGCATTTTGGCAGCATGTTGTGTTTCTGTGTACAGATTTTGCATTTTGGCAGCATGTAGTGTTTGTGTACAAATTTTGCATTTTGGCAACGGTAGTGTTTTTGTGTACAGATTTTGCATTTTGGCAGCATGTTGTGTTTCTGTGTACAGATTTTGCATTTTGGTAACTGTAACTGTGTACAGATTTTGCATTTTGGTAGCATGTAGTGTTTATGTGTACAGAATTTGCATTTTGGCAGTTGTAGTATTTTTGTGTACAGATTTTGCATTTTGGCAGCATGTAGTGTTTCTGTATACAAATTTTACATTTTGGCAACATGTAGCGTTTATGTGTTTCTGCATGTTTTTTTTTTTGCATTTTGCATTTAGTATGAAACCCAGCTCAAAATGCAAACTTTGTAATTTCAAAAAAAAAAGTTTCAGAAACATATCGAGCCTGGTCTTTTGAAAGAACGAAAAAATGAATCTAATGATATAATTTTTTTGTTAAAATTCTTAAAAACGAACGAGTTATGATCATTTAAAGTAAGTGGGGTTTTTTTTTTTAAATCTTGGGGGTTGCTGGAGGGGGGCTGGAGGCGACGTTGATTTGTAATTTTTTTTTATTTTCCTTTTTTGCCCCTCAACAATGTGTCACATGTCATCACCAGAGGAGGTTCCTTAGGTTCTATGTTTAAGGGAGGTTCTTTATATAACCTTATCATATATATATATATATATATATATATATATATATATATAGAGAGAGAGAGAGAGAGAGAGAACCAATCTTAGACCTTGAATAAATTTTAATCAATGACTAAAAATTTTTGACGGCTCATTAGTGCTTCATTATTGACTCATTGATGACTCATTAATGACGCATTAGAGAGGGTTATTTCGGGGTGTGTGTGTGTGTGTGTGTGTGTGTGTGTGTGTATATAGGATAAAAAAAGATGTGTTTTATCCTAAGATGTGAAAGATGCAACAAGGAATTGCCACGTGTCCATATTAAATCAAGGGTACTTTAGGTATTTTATTTATTTATTAAATTCGATCCCTTAAATCACGCTTACCTCAATTACCCATTTTCTTTTTCTCTCTCCTTCTTTCTCTCTCTTTATACACAGATCTACCCCTTTTTCTCTACAAACTCCACAACCCAATATGTAAGTCCACATTCACCACCGCCATAATAGGAGAGCGAAGTCGGTAGTCCGCCGTCGATCCACCACCGACGCCCACAAGCATCAGCGATTGGTAACCCTGCGACCAAACCTACCCCTCTATAACCTTAAATCACCACCGTCGACCAATCCCTGTACACCGCCGCCGAGCAAACCCTGAACACCGTCGTCGCCCGCTCTGTAACCCTAAACCACCGCCGCAACTATGTAACCCTAAACCACCGCCGCCGCCGCTATGAAACCCTAACATCTCGGGTATCCACCACCATCGCAGTAGCACCATCGCAGAGGGTATCCGCCGGCAGAGGGTATCCACCACCATCGCAGTCGAGGGTATCCAACACTACCACCATTGCAGTCGTAGGTCAAGGTCAGTCTTCATTGGTTTCAATTGGGTTTTCATCATTTTATTCCATTCGCCGCCCTGTTCTCCGGTCATCGACCATGGCACCGCCATCACACGCGTCTTCTACCATCCCTGAAGCACCATCTCCGCTGCACCAAATCCGAATCGAGACCCGAATCGCCACCATCGGTCACAATCACCCTCACCGCCGCTGCATGTATACTCCACTTCATCTCCATCAGATCCAGATCTGATCTAGTCTACTGAAGTTCATCAGATCCACATGTATACGCCTAGCTTTTCATCAGTAACTTTTTTTGTTTGATTTTTGGTTCTAATTTCTTTTTTAGTTCATCAATTTGTATAGCTTCATCAGAACATTCATGTTGTTAAAAGTTATGATATTTGGTTCTAATTTCTTTTTAGTCATCAATTTTGTTTGTTTTGTAGATTATAGCGGTAAAAATTAATTAAGAGATTCATCAATTTTATAGTTTGTAAATAAATGATAAATGTTCTTACCTTGAATATAGTCATTCATCAATTCGTTTGTTTCTTTATCGCCTCTGATAATGTACATCAATTTAATTTTACGCTTTATTTTATGTTTATTATTGTTTGAATATATTTCATCAAATTTTAATTATTAATCTGCATCAATTTGATCTGTGTCCGAAAATTTTGTTATTACCATATATTTAGTATTTTTTTTTCTTCCTATTATACCCCTTGTATTTATTAATTTTTGTCCCTGATTCCATCAAATATTGACTTTTGTTTGTTGACTTTTTGATGAATCTAACGGTTGTGATTGCATCTTACCCATCTTACAATAAAACACATCTTACAATAACTCTCCCCTATATATATATATATATATATATATATATATATATATATATATATATATATATATATATATATATATATATATATATATAGGCAAAAGTTCAAATGAGAACTGTTTTTCGTACGAGAACTGCGAGAACCAATCTAAGCCGTCCAATTCTACCTCTTATAATGTCATCACCTACCAATGAATTCCTCACATGCACCCTGCCACACTTGATCGCCCCACGCTCTACATCCATGATTTCAACTTATCAAATCAACGGCTAAGATTGGTTCTCGCAGTTCTCGTACGAAAAACAGTTCTCGTTTGAACGAAAACTGTTTTTCTTACGAGAACTGCGAGAACCAGTCTTAGATCTTGGATAAATTTTAATCAATGACTAAGATTTTTTGACGGCTCATTAATACTTCATTATTGACTCATTTTTTTTTTTGAAAGGCTCATTATTGACTCATTGATTGCTCATTAATGATGCATTGAAGGGTTATTTCGGGAAAATCAAGCCTCACAAATTAATAACGTTTCACGTGGACGTAATTCACGGTTTGGTAAATATATAAATATGATACATATACAATGTCTCATGGTAGATCGTAATGACACAAAGCTTGATACACATTCACGTACATACATGACATTGTTATTTACAAAATATAATCTAAAACTAAACAAATCTTTACAAAAAGAAATAAACCTTTTTTCAGATACAAGTAATTACAAAACCTCTTCCTTTCTTACCATATCTTGCACCTAGGACTTGAAAAAGTAACTATTTACTTCTGTTTTCGAAGTGAAAAAAAAAATACAACCCTAAGTTCAAAATACAAACGAATGTTTTATAATCTAAGAAAAAGAATATTATATTACCAACATGTATTAATTAATTAATTAAATTAAACATTTTCTTTTTTAAATTCTTAGACAAACAAACATCCTTTTATGCTTCACCTAAATATCTCATCGTATCTAACTATATATATATATATATATATATATATATATATATATATATATATATATATATATATATATATATATATATAGGGGAGGGTTCATGCGAGAACCGTTGTTAGTGCGAGAACCGCGAGAACCAATCTCGGTTAAACAAATAACCCAAAGAGAACGTTTGTTAAACAAATAACCCAAAGAACTAATCTGGACCATCGAATCATCAAAATCAATGAATAAGATTTAACGATGGCAAAATTGTAATTATAATATATTAACTAACTAATAAAAGGGCAAACATTGGAAATACCCCCCCCCCCCACAACAACCTACGTTTTAAAAAAAATACCTCTCAAAACTTTAAATTGTCATAACTTTTTAAGTTTTATAAATTTAAACAAAAAATTTATAACATCTATTTTTTTTTTGAAAAAACAAATTTTGTTTGCATTTTGGGCTGCTTGTAGTGTTATGTACGGATTTTGCATTTTGGGTTTGAATATGTAATTTTGCATTTTTGGCTACATTTTTATTAAATATTTTGGGTTTGAATTTTGCATTTTCACAATTTGCATTTGGAAATCTGCATGACCAGCATGTTCATATTTTGCATTTTTTGATTTTTTGCATTTTACGTTTTAGAATGTAACCCAGCTCAAAATGCAAACTTTGCTTTTTCAAAAAAAGAAAGTTTCAGAAATATATCAAGTCTGGTCTTGTTTGAAAGTGGACGAAAAACTGAATCTAACTATATACTTTTTTTGCTAAAATTCTTATAAACGAACGAGTTATGATTATTCAAAGTTAAATGAGATTTAAAAAAGGGTTTAGTTCATAAAAGTGTATCCAACTATACACCTTTTGCTATTATATGTAGTGAACTTTCAAACTTACTGTTTGATGTATTAAACTTTTTTAAACTTTCCATTGTGTATACCAAACCTGCTATAGCAGGTTACAAGCTGATGTGGAGCAAGTTTTGCTTATGTGGATGATGACTTGGCATTGATGTGGCTATTGAAGTATTTTCTTGTTTAACAAATAATTCAAAAAGAAAATATTTACATAGAATATTTAACAAGAATAATAATAACTAAGTTTCATATCAATGAAGGTATCCCCTCACCTGCTTCATCGATTTTCTGTATTTTCTTGATCTTCATCTTGGGCGGCGGATCTTCATCCATATGCTATCCCCTCACCTGCTATTGTAGTGTATTTTCTTGAGGTTTTATGGGCCGCATTTCGATTTCAGGGTTTTTCGAAAACCATCAGATCTGGGTTCGTGGTTCTTAGAAAACCATCAGATCGGCGGTGGTTCTTTAGGGTTCTTGGGTGGCGGCGGTTTGTTCTTGAGGTTTCTTTAGGGTTTTCGAGTTTGTTTTTCGAAAACCATCAGATATGATTCTTGTTTCATCTTTAGGGTTTTCGGTTTGTTCTTGTTTCTTTAGGGCGGCGGCGGTTTGTTCTTTAGGGTTCGGCGGCGGTTCTTTAGGTAAGATATGATTCTTGTTTCATCTTCATCTCAACGATTTAGGATTCTGAGTTTTTATCAAGTATTGATTCGTGTTTCATCTTCGTCTTAACGATTTAGGCTTCAAGATTTAGGTAAGATCTGATTCGTGTTTCATATTTTGGTTTTAATCTTGAATTTGCAGATGGTTTCTGGATCTTCATCTTCATCATCATCATCATCGTTGATGTTTCTGGGTTTTGTTGAGCATATTTGATAATCGAGTTTAGGTTTGATGTTCTTGTTGTTTTGTTCTTCATAATTTGTTTGAGTTCCAGATTTCATTTGTTGTATATTTAGAGTTCCAGATTTGACTTTCAGATTTGGGTGGACTTCATGTTCTTCATAGATGGATGAACATGATGAATGTTCTTAGATAAGAAGATGACATGGCAAGAATTAATGAGGTGGCAAAATGTAGTTACTAAAAATAAATAAAAGACCTGCTACCTATTGTTAAGGTAACAGAATACATAAATTTGTAACTTTGAAAAACTTCAGTACATCAAATGGTAAGTTTGAAAGTTCAGTACATACAATAGCAAAAGGTGTAAAGTTGAATACACTTTTATAAACTAAACCCTTTAAAAAAAGGGTTGTACTGGATGGGAATGGCCACGTGAGTTTTTTTTATTTTCTATTTTTGCCCCTAAACAATATGTCACGTGTCATTTTCAGAATGGTTCTTTAGGTTTTATGTTTAACGAAGTTTCTATATAGAACCTTACCCTATATATATATATATATATATATATATATATATATATATATATATATATATAGAGAGAGAGAGAGAGAGAGAGAGAGTTAGGTTCAAGTAAAAAAAATATTAGGGTACTAAATGTAGGGAGAAAGGAGATTGTGCCAAGTGTCATTTTACATCCAAGGGTATTTTAGGTAGATAGGGTAAAAAATAACCTAACCCACGTCTACCATTTTCACGCCTAATACTTTCTCTCTCTAAAAACGGCGCCTTCTTCTCTCATACGGAAACCCTTACGTCTGAATCTGAATAGCGCCGCCCTTCTCGCTCATCTCTCCATCGTTATCCGGCGACCACCACTGCCGACGGGATGGACGCACCCCGTACACTGGATGCACAGCGAATGATGCGGAGACCCTTACATTTGAATCTGAATCGTGCCTCCCTTCTCATTTATCTCTCAATCCTTGTCCGGCGACCACCACTGCCGACGGGATGGATGCACAGCCGATGATGGTCTTCGATGATGGTCTTCCACAACACCACTCATCCTTGTAACCGCCGATGATGGTCGTCGATGGATGCACCGTCCATTGGATGCACATCGTCGATGGATGCACCGTTCTTCTTCTAATCGCAGGTCTGTTCATTTTTTTTAGTTCGATGGATGCACCGAACCACACGCCGTCGATGAACAATCTATGGTTTTGGGCCTTTTTTCGATGCACAGTACATGTTGTAATCTGAGAAACCCGACGCCGGCGACCTTGTTTTGGCCGAGGCCGGCGACCTTTGTTTTGGCCGACGACGGGGGTAGAAGGTGGTGCACTCAAGGCGGTTCTAGGGCTTTCACGAGACAACTGCCACGTTTTATTTTCTGAATTTACATTAATAGCCTTTTGAATTTTTTAATTCCTATAAATCTGTTTGAATTTTTGACCACTTTTGTTTGACTTTTAGATGAATCCTAGGGCTGATATTTCTCCTTACATTTAGTACCATAACTTTTTTTTACCGGATCCCTACCCTATATATATATATATATATATATATATATATATATAGGGAAGTTCCATCGAGAACCAAAACATATGCGAGAACTGCGAGAACCAATCTAAACCGTAAAATATCTACCAAACGCCAAGATATTAAATTATGAAAATTATACCAAATATGCTCTTTAACATGACATTCATATTACTATATTTTTTTCAACAAAAAAAAATTCGTTTTTGCCGGGTTTTTTTTCTATCACTATAAGGTATGTTACATATATGTAATCAGTATTTAACATATTTGTAATCAGTACTATAAGGTATGTTACATATATGTAACGATTTTTTTTGGTTGAAAAAAATATATCAATATAGATGTCATATTAAAGAGCATATTTTTGTCGTTAATTTGGTATAATTTTCATAATTTAATATCTTTCCGTTTGGTAGATATTTTAGTTTTAAAAAGACGGGGATCAGTTCTCGCTGTTCTCGTATTTTTTTTTGTTCTCGATGGAACCCTCCCCTATATATATATATATATATATATATATATATATATATATATATATATATATATATAGACAAAAGTTCATGCGAGAACCGTTGTTAGCGCGAGAACCAATCTAAGCCGTCCAATTCCCCCTTCTTCAATATCATTGCCCACCCATGAATTCCTCACATGCACCCTGCCACACCCTATCCCTCCACGCTCTCCATCCATGATACTTCCCATATTCAAGGAACGGCTGAGATTGGTTCTCGCGGTTCTCGCACTAACAACGGTTCTCGCATGAACCCTCCCCTATATATATATATATATATATATATATATATATATATATATATATATATATATATATATATATATATATATATATATTTATAGGAAATTAGGAAGAAGTTCATTTGATAACCATTCTTAGTGCGAGAACCGCGAGAACCAATTTGAGCCGTCCAATTCCTCACCTTCGATGTCAATGTCAATCCATGAATTCCTTGCATGCATCATGCCACACTTTATCCCTCCACGCTTTCTATCCATGAACTTCCCATATCCAAGGAACGGCTGAGATTGGTTGTCGCGACTTTCGCACTAACAACGATTCTCGAATGAACCATCCCCTATATATATATATATATATATATATATATATATATATATATATATATATATATATATATATATATATATATATGGAAGCTGATATTGCCACCGAAATATTTAATCAGTCCACTTAAATTACCTTTACCCCCTTCGTTTTATATTTACATAAATTAAAGAAAGAGAAAAAGAATCCTTCCATAACAGAAAAGTCCACATCGCCAGCCACCTACATCGACAATCACCTTAAGCCTTCTAGTCGTCTTGTCCGCTGCCTCTCCGATGATCTCCCAAGCCTTTTGGTTCGTCTCCTCCACCCCCACTCCGAAGATCGCCCCTAAACTTTCTGGTTTATCTCTTTGCCACAACTCCGAACGTTTGCCGTATACCTTTTGGTTCAGTGCCTCCTTAGTGATTGAAGCAGTAGTCGCCGGTTCATGTTCCACCAGCATTCCACCCGTACATCAAATGGAAAGAATCGAAACTCTAAGTATTACAGAAAATTGGAACTAACGAGAAGGAACGGCGAGTAGTTGTATATTACCATAACTGAAATCGACTTGGATTACCATGACAGAATTCGATTTCGGAGAATAGGAATAGTTGGAAGAATTAGCGGCTAAGTGAAGGAGGAACGTATGATCGGTGGATTTTATTTCTTTTGGGTTTCTGGGGAATTCTTTCTCTCTCTCTCGCCGTTATTGCACGATCGGCCGAATTCTTTCTTTCTACATTATTGAAACCGTCTTGGGGATTCTGCTTCTTGAGTCACAAAACAATTTAAAGGGCAAAAATGTATTTTCAATTAAAATTCAGTGGATGGATTAAAAAGTTAAGTGGAAGAATCAGCAACCTATATACATATATAGGGGAGGGTTCATGCGAGAACCGTTGTTAGTGCGAGAACCGCGAGAACCAATGGATATGGGAAGTATCATGGATGGAGAGCGTGGAGGGATAGGGTGTGGCAGGGTGCATGTGAGGAATTCATGGGTGGGCAATGACATTGAATGAGGGGGAATTGGACGGCTTAGATTGGTTCTCGCGGTTCTCGCGCTAACAACGGTTCTCGCATGAACTTTTGTCTATATATATATATACACACACACACACACACACACACACACACACACATAGGGGATGGTTTAATTGAGAACCGATGTTAGTGCAAGAACTACAATAATCAATATTGGCTCTTGATTAAAATAAATCAGTAGCTAATAATGCTAATGACTCAATAATGGGAGGTATTATGAAACAACCAAGTCTAATTTATAACGGGTAACCATGATGCAATGCACAGTTGGATAAATATATAAATAGTCATAATATTATTATATTAATGAGTCATTAATTGTGGTTACCAATTGTTCTCATTATAACATTGGTTCTCAAAGGGACTTCTATCTTTCTCTCTAGCACCGGGTAGGGCATGATTGCAGCAGCGAGTGTTCGCATGAAGTGGGACAAAGTATATGCATATATCTACAATAGTACATAAAACATTCAACTCTCTCTCTCTACTAAATGTCTTAATCTCTTAATTTTATTTAATTAAAAATTGTTAATTTATCTTTCATTTAAACCTAAAAAGAAACCATTAAATAATGTTTAATTAAATTCTTAAATACGATTTTAATAACTAAATCTTTCATAATAAATAATATAAAAATGTCAAGTCAATCTAAATTAATGTCTAACCTATAAGATATTAAATACAAGTTAAAAATTAAATAAACAAATCTTCATAAATAAATATTTTTATTCTTTAATATAACACACATTTTAATTTAAATATTAGAAAATACGTATGACTAGAACTCATAATATGTATCATAATATAATGTATCTGTTGGTGTACCCTATGTTTGGGCCTTAGGTAAGGCTCAAACATATGGTATACCCATTGGGCTTGGCCCCATTTTGCCCTAGAGACCTCCCTATATATAGGGAGGGAACCAAGGTTCAAAGCTCTCTCTCCTTTTCCTGTCTACACACACATATGGAGATCTCTCCATACGCATATGCTTTCTCTATCTTCTTACAAAGGACCATGGAGTCCATATAATCATCATCATGCTCTTCATCTCTTTCTAATGACCATGGGTTCATAAACCATGAGATCCTCATGTCACCCCCGCTATGGACACCGTTTCCTCGCCCGGGGTTAGCCACCGCAATGGGAGACTAAACATCCAATCCTCCTTCACTCCGATCTGCTGCACAATATATACCTGTGCGTTCTTACGTACAAACAAATGGCGCCATCCGTGGGACCCGGACAAAAATTCATGAGAAGAACTCCATGAGTTCGTGTTCTTGATTTCTTGTCCAAGAGTTCATGTTTGCTTTATCAAATTTCAGGTCATGCCTTCCTATTTTATCTATAAGCTTACTGTTTAGGTGAACAATCATGGGTGAGGTTAGTTTTCTACAAACCATGTTGTTTTGTGGTTCAACCCCCATGAATTTTCATATCTATTTACTAATATGCGAGCATGGATCATTATATATGCTTCCTTTTACACGCTGCAAGAAATAAAGTACAACTTAAATATGAAATATGAATAAACATACATATTCCAGGCCTCAGAATCGCCACTCCAGGCCTCTAGATTCACCATTCCAGGCCTAGAAAAATATTTATTCTGATGTTAATATATGTATTATGATGTTTTAAATAAAAAAGGAAAAGAAAAAGGGGGACAATAGTACAAGAAAAGGTGAGATATGACAGCTCAATAGTACAAGAAAGGACATGACAACTTTATTAAAGCAAGACATGTCAACACTAGTACATGACAAGACATGACAGCTTTGATAAAGCAAAAATGTACGAGACCAATGAGAGGGCTCCATACAACCTACCTTTTTAGCTTTGTCAGATTTATCAACTACTTTTGCTTTTTCAGAAGGCCTTCTCCTTAACAGCCCCTACACCCGGAAATCAAGCCTGAACCAGGCCGATATATGTACAAATACTAAACATTAGTAATAGGCCTGATGTCACCCGTGCTGACCTGCCCAGACCTCACCTGGCCTGCAGTCACCTGGAGTGACCTGCCTTAGTCCAAGGGCAACCTGGCCTGCAGTCACCTGGAGTGACCTGCCTTAGCCCTGCAGTCACCTGCCTTGGCCTGGAGTAACTTGCGAATGACCTGCCCTGACCTGCAGTCACCTGCCCTAGCTTGCATTGGCCTGGAGTAACCTGTAGTGACCTGCCTTAGTCCAAGGGCGACCTGGCCTGCAGTCCCCTGGAGTGACCTGCCTTAGCCCTGCAGTCACCTGCCTTGGCCTGGTGTAACTTGCGAGTGACCTGCCCTGACCTGCAGTCACCTTCCCTAGCTTGCATTGGCCTGGAGTAACCTGTAGTGACCTGCCCAGACCTGATCTGGCCTGTAGTCACCTGGAGTGACCTGCCTTAGCATTGCAGTAACCTGCCCTGGCCTGTAGTCACCTGGAGTGACCTGCCTTGGCGTAGCAATCACCTACCCTGACCTTCAGTCATCTGCAGTGACCTTCCCTGACAGGTGGTCACCTGGGTGACCTGGCTTGACCTGTAGTCACCTGGAGTGACCTGTGGTCACCTCCCATGCCCTGGAGCCGCCTGCCTAGCCTAGAGCTTCTAACCACGAGGCCTGCACGCTCAAACTGTTCCTTAATTTTGCGTAACAATATTGCCGAACTTGAAAACCCCATAACTTGAGATTCCTCAGAAATTACGAGGCCCATAACCAGTCGACGGAAAGCTCTCGACGAAACGAAACCCTTGGCCAGTAAACAATTGTTTACTGGCCTGAGCTTCAGGCCAAATTCGACCATTTAAGGTCTCAATTTCACTTTTTCCCCAATTTGTCCATTTTTTAAGCTTCATTTGCTCACCGTTCCTGATACAAATCATGTATTTTGGGGGATTCTTTGAGTTTACTTCATATATAGTATTGTTAATTTCAGTTTTGTGCCATCAATTTCAATTTTCAAAAATCTTGAAAAAACTGCCCAAAATGGAAAATTTCCAAAAAAGGAAAACTTTATAAACCCTCATACAAGGTACAATACTTAAGTATGGCACATGCCTTACCCTACCATAGGAGAAATTCACGCGGGAACATATGATATACAAGCCAGTGATACAGTATGAAACTCACGTGTTTGCTACCTATAGAACTTACTCCTTCATGGTCAGGTTACACATTCATTATCATATGGTCGTTACTCAAACATACGATACTTAGCCATCACTAACAACCTATTTGGTGATTGTGAACCCGTACAAAAAACGTACACCTAATAACCATATCCATGCTGAATGGCAGACCAAGCGCACACGGCACGCGCCCTTACAGGCTGTCAAATAACACCTAATAGAAGACAGTTGAACAACAACAAACGACGAAATAGCCTACATTCCATGGCTGAGTCTAGCCTACCATGACTAGTCATGACAAACTAGACTGGGGGACTTGATGACGTACATTAACGTCCGCAAAGGCAAACAATCCTCATTAGTTACAAAACATTACCTGAAGTGCGCAACACTTTCACAGATTGAGATGATTACCTTTACATGACTTTACATAGCTAAGACATACATACACACCCTTCTTGGGCCTTTATAGATTAACTCGAGTGCCAGACTTATCATTTATTTGCCACCATGGCATACGGGGTTAATGCCATATTTTGGCTATAAACATGTAATATTACCAATACGCATAATAGGCATGTATACTACCACGCAATACATCACCTTCGTTTTCACAAAAGATTCCTTGGCAGTTGTTATTTATAAGTACGCCCGAATCATATGCGATACGTCGCTTTTATTTACACTTGCCTGTCATAATGTACTGCATGACATACCCAGTTACGCACTCATGTCTTTATGGTAGTTTAACGCTACTAACTAGTCACTAGCATTAAACTGGGGGAATATATACTATGGGAATCACCATCATGTGCCACTACAACTGCCCCACCTGCTGTAGCTTATATAAAGTTGCGAACACGAACCATACATACACGGGTTGACAACTATAATCTAATGATTTAATTCTTAAGTACAAGGCGATACAGGGTACACGTATCGACGTTACCCTAGTATCGGGAAACTAACCGAAGCCCTAGCAATTACCCTATATCCTTAATGGTTCTACAGTCATCACGTATAAACGACTTCTTAAAGCCTGGATGTTCATTGTTACATGAGCATAATTATGTATCTAACATGATTTACTATAAGTTTATTGTTATTTGAGATACAAACTTCTAAGTTTATTACTACTACTAGTAGTTCGCTAACAAGGAACTGGGGATTGGAACTACGAGACGGTATGACGTCCGTCCCTAGTAATTACAATTCTATGCATTAGTGCAGGTACACCCTCATGCAATACAAGGATCATACGCCTACAAGAAAAGGCTCTTAAGCCTGCAAGACAAGGTTCATACGCCTGCACGGATCATACGCCTGCACGGCTCATACGCCTGCACGGCTCATACTCCCGCACGGCTCATACGCCTGCATGGCTCATACGGCACGACTCATACGCCTACACGGCTCATACGGCACGGCTCATACGCCTGCACGGCTCATACGCCTGCACGGCTCATACGCCCGCACGACTCCTACGCCTGCAAAGATGAGGCTCTTACGTCTACAAAAACAAGGCTCTTACGCCTGACTGTGATCAAAGCTCTAACATCTGCAATCAGGTTCTTATGACATATATGATGCTACATATATTACACCCTTGTGTGTCATCATACATCACATATACTATAGTCCGGTAGGGCGGAGTCATTGGCTCCCCCGAAGGCGCAGGTATGGTCATTGGCCATCACTAGCTCTGGAAAGTCTAGTAAGGAGGAGTCACACGGCTCCCCTGAAAACGCATGTATGGTCATCAACCATCACTAGCTCTGGACTATAAACTTGGGCATTGCCCAACATATCACGAATAATAGGTTTCAATAACTTGTACAAAAGAAAAAATAATGGGGGACTTACCCCATTCATTTCATATAAACTAGGGCATTGCCCATTACATACATACATAGATGCATCACAACCACACCATCTGGTAGGGCGGAGCATTTGATTCCCCCTAACGGCGGTATCACCACGCAACCTAGTAAAGTGGAACCATACATTCCCTAAACGATATAGTCATTGGTTATTACTCGTTTTGGACTACAAGCATAGGGCAAAAATGTATTTTCAATTAAAATTCAGTGGATGGATTAAAAAGTTAAGTGGAAGAATCAGCAACCTATATACATATATAGGGGAGGGTTCATGCGAGAACCGTTGTTAGTGCGAGAACCGCGAGAACCAATGGAATTGGAAGTATCATGGATGGAGAGCGTGGAGGGATAGGGTGTGGCAGGGTGCATGTGAGGAATTCATGGGTGGGCAATGACATTGAATGAGGGGGAATTGGACGGCTTAGATTGGTTCTCGCGGTTCTCGCGCTAACAACGGTTCTCGCATGAACTTTTGTCTATATACACACACACACACACACACACACACACACACATAGGGGATGGTTTAATTGAGAACCGATGTTAGTGCAAGAACTACAATAATCAATATTGGCTCTTGATTAAAATAAATCAGTAGCTAATAATGCTAATGACTCAATAATGGGAGGTATTATGAAACAACCAAGTCTAATTTATAACGGGTAACCATGATGCAATGCACAGTTGGATAAATATATAAATAGTCATAATATTATTATATTAATGAGTCATTAATTGTGGTTACCAATTGTTCTCATTATAACATTGGTTCTCAAAGGGACTTCTATCTTTCTCTCTAGCACCGGGTAGGGCATGATTGCAGCAGCGAGTGTTCGCATGAAGTGGGACAAAGTATATGCATATATCTACAATAGTACATAAAACATTCAACTCTCTCTCTCTACTAAATGTCTTAATCTCTTAATTTTATTTAATTAAAAATTGTTAATTTATCTTTCATTTAAACCTAAAAAGAAACCATTAAATAATGTTTAATTAAATTCTTAAATACGATTTTAATAACTAAATCTTTCATAATAAATAATATAAAAATGTCAAGTCAATCTAAATTAATGTCTAACCTATAAGATATTAAATACAAGTTAAAAATTAAATAAACAAATCTTCATAAATAAATATTTTTATTCTTTAATATAACACACATTTTAATTTAAATATTAGAAAATACGTATGACTAGAACTCATAATATGTATCATAATATAATGTATCTGTTGGTGTACCCTATGTTTGGGCCTTAGGTAAGGCTCAAACATATGGTATACCCATTGGGCTTGGCCCCATTTTGCCCTAGAGACCTCCCTATATATAGGGAGGGAACCAAGGTTCAAAGCTCTCTCTCCTTTTCCTGTCTACACACACATATGGAGATCTCTCCATACGCATATGCTTTCTCTATCTTCTTACAAAGGACCATGGAGTCCATATAATCATCATCATGCTCTTCATCTCTTTCTAATGACCATGGGTTCATAAACCATGAGATCCTCATGTCACCCCCGCTATGGACACCGTTTCCTCGCCCGGGGTTAGCCACCGCAATGGGAGACTAAACATCCAATCCTCCTTCACTCCGATCTGCTGCACAATATATACCTGTGCGTTCTTACGTACAAACAAATGGCGCCATCCGTGGGACCCGGACAAAAATTCATGAGAAGAACTCCATGAGTTCGTGTTCTTGATTTCTTGTCCAAGAGTTCATGTTTGCTTTATCAAAAACCCAGCATCCGATGGGGAACCCGTTCTCCGACCCCGATCTGACCGGGGATTCTCCGAGTTGACCGGGGATGGGGACGGGGATGGGGATTCCCCGAACCCCGAACCCGCACATAATATATATATATGTTAGATTATGTGCAGAGATAATTAATTGGCACATTGTATCCAATGTTATAAGAGACTAAAGGGTCACACCGCTGCACACCTAATTCGGAACAGTTGGATTTCACCTTTATTCTGTGTGGAAATAATTAATCAGTTAGATTAATTATTAAAGAGTAAGAGGAAATAATTAATCGGTTAGATTAATTATTAAGGATAATTAATAGATTAATTATTAAGGATAATTAATCAGTTGGATTAATCATCAAGAAGAGAGAAATAAATAATTAATCAGTTTGTATTAATTATTAGAAAGGAATAAATAATAAATAGTTATTTATTATTTAAAGAGAATTAAATATTAAGTTTTAATATTTAACGGACAGTTAATTGATAGTTAATCAATTAACTAGTAAAATCCAGGGGGTCAATATGAGAAGAGTTGAAAGTTTAAGGTCCAAGTTAATCCTTATAAATATATCCTTAAGGCTTAAGGATTAAGGTGTGTGTTACACAAGGGACTAAACCTAGCCGTCACTCTCCCTCAATCTATCGATCTCGGCTCTCTCTCTCCCGATCGATCTCTCTCTCGTCGCAAGCTCTCTCTCGGTTCTCTCTCTCTTGCCGTCGAACAAAGAAGAACACCGCAAGGGTGTTTGCGTTTTTGGTGATCGACACAAGTGGACACACACACGCATTCTCGATTTCGAAAATTGAAGGCTTGGTGATCCAGGAGCGGTCTAGCAGCCAGTTCCAGTGAGGTGCAGTAGTGGTGGACAATCTTTAGCAATCCTAAAGGTTTTGTTCAGGTATAATTCTATAACCTTATATATGGGTTGTTTGTTAAGAAACTATGTTGATCATGTAAAAGTTTTAAAGATCCTAACCCTTTTTGGGGTTTAGAGGGTTGTGTTCAATCCAGTTCCGCTTTTAGGATTGAACCAGTGGAATCAAACCCAGGATTGACCAGTTTGTGTCTTAGGTGGTTTGGTCAGGTTCAAAACCCTTCAATATATATATATATATATATATATATATATATATATATAAAATATTTAAAATTAAATTTCTCATATAAATATGCATTTGAATTTAACTTTTTTATATTAGTATAAGTATCAATGAAAATGTTTTTTCCGAACATACATGAAAGTATTAAAAGCATCTTTTATGGATATATATGTTCGAGAAATAATCTATTTGATTAATAATGTTATATGTATTATAGAACGATTTAGTAAATATATTATGTATTTATATCAAAAACATATATTTGATTGATTACATTTTGATGTGAACCGCTTGGAAATGTTAAGTTAGATTCGTAATTCTAGTTTCGTTCGAAAATTCTCATGCATATCTATTTAGAAAATAAATTTTGTAGACAAAGAATTTCCCCGATTCCCCACGGGGATCACCGATACCCGATGGGGACGGGAATGGGGATGCAAATCAATTCCATTATTGTTTTTGTTTAATGGTTAAATGATCTACTTTATCTTGT
This sequence comes from Pulicaria dysenterica, assembly GCA_947179395.2. Lineage (NCBI taxonomy): Eukaryota > Viridiplantae > Streptophyta > Magnoliopsida > Asterales > Asteraceae > Pulicaria > Pulicaria dysenterica. The sequence continues at coordinate 26,444,056 of OX359288.1, forward strand.
TTCTTTCTCCACAAGTTTTCGAAAACCATAAGGGATAAAAACAAGTTTTCTGTTTTTATCCAGATAATAAAAGGTTTGATTTTAACCAGTTAGGTTTAAATCAGGATTGCGTTTAAATGGTTAAAAAGGATAAACCTTTTATCTAAAACTAGATTTTAACAAGTTTTGAACTTTTGTTTAAAAAGGTTGAAATCAAGTTTTAGGGTAATTAGTTATTAATAAAACAAGTTATTGTTAATATTAATAATTAATGTTTTTGGTTTTTGAATTAAATCCAGTTTTTAATCAGTATATTAAAACAGTTACTTTTAATAGGTTAAAAAGGATTTAAGATATTTTTTGTTAAATCGGAAAACGCGAACCGAAAGCATCACCAGAACTGATAGCGACGCTAACAGGAGATTAGCGAAGCTAAGGGCTGGTTAGCGGCGCTAATTGTAACACTGTACATTTTAAAACATATATTTTACTACACGCGGAAGCTAATTACATATAAATATCTTAATTACATAATAGATACAAAAAGATTTCACTTGTTTGATGTACAAAGACCCGATACAGTGTTAATACAAAAACAGGCTCTTTCAAAAACTTGACATCAGAGTTTGGTCTGTCCATATTCCCAGCCGAAGCATCAAGATCACCTCAGAGGATCTGCAAAACAATCTAGTGGGGAATTAACATAAAGCTAAGTGAGGGAACAGATATCTAAACATACACAAGGCAAATATGCCCAAACCGAATAGCTCATGAATCCCAGGAGAACCGGCGGTGTTGCAAGCACCTACAACCATGGTCGGCCAAAACCAAGGTTTACCGATAGCCCAGCTAACAGTGAAAACCACACCAGTCTTCTTGAGTACAATAAATGTACCCCCCAAGAACTGATAGGTTACACCCCCAAGCAAAGGCCCAGACTACGCTGGTCTCCAAATAACATGTATATACAATCCAAACAAGAGCATTCCAAATAGGATATTAAATCCTGTATATCCGAAGATATAAATCCACTCACCAAAGTCTTCAAAACCTTGGCACACTCAGATGACTAAATTCACCGAGTCTTCTCAGTTCCTGATATTGAAGTAACCCAAGTCAGTATTCAATCCATAATACTGATCCAGTAATAAATATCATATTTATTCATGTTTTCATAAATATACATAATACATATACTCAACATACATAAACCCCAAACAGATATACAAATCATGTTTATCTATAATGCCCCAAATCCGATTTTACTAAATCCGATCATATCCAAATCCGATGGAATGGAAATCCGAGTAAAGATCTAAATCCGAGCAAAGGCGGATTCCGAGTAAAAGTTCAATTCCGATAGAATAGGCAATTCCGATTAACTCCAAATCTGGTAAAGTCATAATCCGGTAAAGTCACAATCCGATAAAGTCTCAATCCGGTAAAGTCATAATCCGGTAAAGGCACAATCCGATTAAAGACACAATCCGGTAAAGTCATAATCCGGTAAAGGCACAATCCGATTAAAGACACAATCCGATTAAAGACACAATCCGATAAAGAGTTAGGGCCAAATCCGAGTAACTTCTATCGGATTCCGATATTTCTATCGGATTCCGAGTCATTCAACCTAAAATCCGACAGAATCATAACTTCAAGCATCAAATCTATTTCTAACTTAAATCTTACTGATTTCATGCATTACAGGTTATATATGTTTCTAGAAATCATTCTAACATATAATGAACATATATAGATCATGAAATCTAACATGCATACGTCCTAAGATCATCAAATCATCATATATGCATCAATCGGATTTCATATAAATAATACACAAATCTATAAAACCAAGTTCAAACTATCATCAACCTAATGGCATGAAATTTCTAACCTTTAAAATGATATCAAGTAACTAAAATGCAAATGAGGTAGAAGTTGCTTTTCTTTTTCTTTCTTTCTTCTTCTTCTTCGGACGAGAGCAACAAGAATACACACACACACACACTTTGTTTACTTCTACAAGAAATGAAGTACTCAAGTAGGGGTGGTGGCTATACCCACCAAATCGGCCATACCTCCCCCCATCACCAACTCAATATTAAATAATATTATTATTATTATTATTCCCACAATAATAAAACAATATAATAACACCAATACTTGCCAACATCATAAATTCACAATTAATTCACATAAACCAATTAAATACCCAAATTAATTAATTAATTACCTTAATTAATCTAGGCCGGTAAAGAGGATGTTACACTAAGCCCAGTTAACTGCGGCCCAGCGATATCGGCCCAGGTTAGCGGCGTTAAGGACCAAATGGGCTTCGGCACAAGGAAGTTTTCGGCCCAAGGTGGTTCTCGGCCCAATAGGGCTACGGCCCAGGTGACTTGGGTCCAATGGGCTCTCGACCCAAGAAGGTCTCGGCCCAGTGGGTTGTGCGGCTTAACAAGAAATGTTGGCCCAAGATAGTTTTTCCGAATTAATACAAAAGAATTATTAATTTTAAGTTACAAAATTAATAAGGTATTATATAAACTAGTGTTATATATATTTTAATTAGTTTAGTTAAAATATATATTAGTTTAGATTTTTATTTATTATGACTAGTTTAAGTCATTTTTAAATAAATTCTAAAAGGGATAAAGTTTATATAATGGAGAAACAAATAAAATAGTATTTAATTGACCAAGGTTGTCGGTTTTAAGTTTTTGGAAAACTAATAATAAAACTCGACGTAGAGGCTTTCATTCAAGTTTTGAATAAGGCCAGATTTTTCAAAGGATTGTTGAAAAACTATTTTGGTCAAATTAAACTAGAAGATCATAATTCTCATTTTTTGGTTAATAGGTATTAATCAAAAGGGTAAATGAGAATATTTAAACAAATCAGGTTGCGTGCTTAACAACACAGTTTATTGTTTATATATTATAACTGCGTGGTTGACTTTTTTATATATAGTGCTTATATATAAATTGCGTGGTTGTGATTCATATAGCTATAGTTTTGCCGACTTAGGACTCGTTTTTTTTCTTTTCTTCTTTATTTTGGTTTTGGGAAGGCCTGCGTGCCAATTACAATCCCTTTCTTAATTGTAATATTGTACTGGTTCGGGGAGGCCTGCGTGCCACTTACAACCCCATTCAATGTTGTATTTGTAATAGATTAGTAGTAGTTTAATTCCACAACCAAGATTGGACTCGAAGAGGGTGATGAAGAAAATGGTGTTCTTACGCGAAGCACGTATACTTCGGGGATTAGTTGGCGAATCCAAGTCATTTTGTCCTTAGGTTTGACCTTAGGATTAGTTGGCAAAACTATAGGGCTTTATCTGTTTTTTATTATCTGCGTGATTGTGATTTATTTACTGCTTTTCATATATATATATATATATATATATATATATATATATACATATATATATATATATATATATATATATATATATACATGCGTGTGATGGTAAATAAAAAGGGGTTTAATGACAGATTGTTATTAAACAAGTGAAAAACCACGCTTTATGACAAACTAGAATATCACTTCAGTCTGGTAATCGTATTAATTAAATTTTTTATAAACTTAAAAGTTTTGTCAAAGTTATAAGTTTGGAACAAATAAAGGCCGTTTTGTGCACCTAGTTTAGGTACACATATAAATCGTATTTTTAAAACAGTTAGTTTTAAAATGGTTTTTTCAAAAACTGGAAAATTAAGTTTTTTAACTTAATTATAAAACCCAAGAAAAATCTTAGATCAGTGTGCTACCCACCTAAAGGTACACCCTAACTGTTAAACGGTACTCGGGTGTCGGAAGTGCCCAAACCTTGGGCATCCGGGTTCAAACCATTGCGGGAAGGGGCATGAAAGATTCTGCGATAATCGGGAGTCCCGGCCAGAATTCATGCTGTCTTAGGTGGTGCGATCTATTTTGGTGATAATCGGGAGTCCCGGCCCAAAAAGCACTAGAGTAGAGTTAAACATACTAGACTGGGTCTAAGTGCTCTACGAGGTTCAAAACCCTTCAATATATATATATATATATATATATATATAATATTTAAAATTAAATTTCTCATATAAATATGAATTTGAATTTAACTTTTTTATATTAGTATAAGTATCAATGAAAATGTTTTTTTCGAACATACATGAAAGTATTAAAAGCATCTTTTATGGATATATATGTTCGAGAAATAATCTATTTGATTAATAATGTTATGTGTATTATAGAACGATTTAGTAAATATATTATGTATTTATATAAAAAACATTATTCATCTTACGAAACTATTAAAATATTTGATTGATTACATTTTGATGTGAACCGCTTGGAAATGTTAAGTTAGATTCGTAATTCTAGTTTCGTTCGAAAATTCTCTTGCATATCTATTTAGAAAATAAATTTTGTAGACAAAGAATTTCCCCGATTCCCCACGGGGATCCCCGATACCCGATGGGGACGGGAATGGGGATGCAAATGAATTCCCTAGCGGGGATGGGGACTGGGGGTGGGGAACGGGGATGGGGATGGGAAAGGCGATCCCCGATACCCCCGACCCCGTTGCCATCCCTATTCACACGTCGTGTACCATGAATATAACCAAATATGTTCTCCCAGCCCTATTTTTGACTAATTTGATTTCCATAAACCAATTTTTGACATACTTGAATGTTCTTTACACTCAAACAACCTATTTAATATAATTGGTTTAACACATCAATTAAAATCTAAATTCATCAAATTAAATACTAGACTTAACCAAATACCATATGAACACTAATTAAGTAGTTAATCAAGAAATGTGTGTCACTTACTTTATTTGAACGACAAATAAATTCTTTCACTAATCTATTCCTAAATTTATTCCATTGTGTAGAATACGCCAATTACTTACTTACATCCATAAACACGCCTATTCCAAACAAACCCCCCTTTATTTCTTAATTTAATTTCTCCTTTCAACCAGCCACAAGCTCTAGCAGTTGAATTTCCATCTGAATTTTAATATCCTTTGTATATATATTTATGATTTTGAGTTATTTGCACTACCAGTCCCTGCATTATATATGTTTTAATATATGACAATTTTTATTTTTATATAATTAAACATTAAATTTAAAGAAAGTAATTCGGATCTCGAGATGTTACAACTCTTCTTCCACTTAATTGATTTCATTCTCAAAATATTTTTGTTGAAAAATTATGAATTGTTATGCATCATTTGTTTTCAGGTTCCTAGATAGAATCTGAAATTAATTTTAAATTTTACAATTAAGAAATAAATCATTAGACGAGGTATTTCATTAAATTTAAACAACATTGGTCAAGAATGAAGTAGTACGTACGCACCTAAGAATTAATAATATGAAGGGTAAATAATAATTTAATCCTTAAAGTTTTAGTTATATTTTGATTTAACCCTTAAAGTTTTTTTTAAAATTGTTTAACCATAAAGTTTTGGTTAATTTTTATTTAAATCCTTCAAGTTTTAATTTATTTACTGTTTTGCCCACTTACTTTCCTATAACCTCCTTAGCAGATAAAATGAGTATTTTTATTATTTTTTATATTTTTATACTCTTGTTCTTCATGTGTATAACATTCAGAAATTAAAATGATGGATGATACACCATTTCTCTACATTTCTCTTCGTCCCCACATCTTCAATCACCATCTTCACACATCTCTGAATCTCCTTCCCATCAACTATTTCTTCTTCATTCATCTTCTTCTTCCTCACCGTAAGCCCACTTTTCCACACATATTCAATCATCTTCTTAAACGAAGTTATGACTGGATAGTGTGGTCTTAACCTGAAAAGGAGAACAATTCTTACAAAATACTCATCACACCCCAAGATCTACCTGCATCTACACAAGAAAAAGGAAAAATAACCCTTCAAAATCAATCAAGCAGGGTGCACTTCATTACTTTAAACTCCACCAAAATGAGCAACAGAAAAGAAATGTTTGAATATTGCCAACAGGGTGTCTTTTTGAAAGAATGAGGTTATATACTTGCTTCAAAGACAAAACCAAAAGTATGTTTGTTTTTCTCTATAAAACTATTACAGTTTTTCTGGCAACAGACATTGCAAGAAACCCAACACCCACAATGTGTCATGAAGGTGTTTGGGGGATGTAATATGAAAGAAAAATAGAAGGTAAAAGGGTAAAAATAGAAGGTAAATAAAACTTTAATGTTAAACTATTTAAAAAAAACTTTAAAGGTTAAATCAAAATAGAGATAAAACTTTAAGAATTAAATCATTATTTACCCTAATATGAAAGAAAAAAGTATCTTGAATTATTCAAATAGACTTTTGGGCAAGTGAAGTGTTGAGTTTAAATGAATCGGTTGACGAATGTCAAAGTAAAATGCCTTTTAAGCCTACATTTGACATTTTGACTTTGCACAAGTTGGTTATATATATAATAAACATTATATTAAAAAGAAAAGAAATGTAGTTGTATTTGCAGTTGAGTGTACATAATGTATTTCATCACAACTGTAAATGAATTGAATAAACAAACATTTAACTTTAACTAAATAAATAAACGGAACTAAAGGGCTTGTAGCCTAGCGGCATGTTGTGTTGTAAGGTAGTGCCCCTCCCAATAGGTTGTGAGTTCAAGTCCCGGCGTGTACAGTGGAGTAGATATTTAGGAGTAGGTTTAGAGAGTGTGTGTTTGTGTTCGTGCTCGTTTATTTAACTTTAGTCGAACAAATAAACAAACACGAATGATAAACAAACGAGATTTTATGTTCGATTTTTTAAAAGACTGCTTAGTTTGCATACGTTTTAGTTCTCATTTAAATGATAAACGAATGTAAACGAAGCAAAACAATATAATACAAATCCAACATTATTAAACACTACAAATAAACATACACACATAATATATATATATATATATATATATATATATATATATATATATATATATATATATATATATATATATATATATATATATATAATATAAACGAACACAAACAAACGGACAATCGAACGTTCACAAACATAAATAAACGATCGAGGGCTCTATTAATTAAACAAATGAAGAATCTTGTACATTCTTGTTCATTTATTAAGCAAATAAATATAAAGAAACTTTTCGCAAAATGATTTCATGACAAACACTTCATAAACAATTTCATAAACGATTCATGAATGGTCTTTTAATTTATAGTCATATTTTTCATTACTCTATTAATAGAGAATTAGATCCCATGTCACAATTTATATATGGTTAACATGAGTTTAATCCATAAATTACTTTGATATCGATTTAACGCTTAAAGTTTTTCTTTTCCAATGATCAAACAATAATGTTTTGTTTGCTAATCATATAATCCCTAAAGTTATGTTTACTTTGCGATTTTACTCCTATATTAAACTAATTAACTATATTGCGAATTATATATCAACTTGTAAAATCGCACACGAAGAACAATAAGATGCCAATTAAATAAGGATTTTGATCATTACACTCCTTAATAGTTTGGATAAGAATAAAATAAATTAATTTTTAGTTTAAAAAAAAACAAATCTTGTTTCATGTATAAAAAGTTGAAAACTAATTAAAAGGTAACTATAATATGTATGTTAAATTATTTAAGAAGACATGAGTTGTGATTATCATTTTTAAAATTAAAATTACCTTTTTTATTATTATGTTATCATTTTCCGTTAAATAAATGAATTATACACACACACACACACACACACACATATATATATATATATATATATATATATATATATATATATATATATATATATAGGGTAAGGATCCATAAAGTCCCACCTTAAACAAAGAACTCAAATGCCAATTCTTAACAATTAATTTAAAAGGGCAAGATAGTAATTGTAAAAATTCTTCTAAACTCATGCGCCTCCTATAAGAATTCTCCAATAATTCCTTTTTTTATTTTTTATTTACCTCTAAAATCTTTAAATAACCATAACTATTTCAATTTTGAGAATTTGAGAAAAAAATTCTATTCATTTTTTAATACTCTTTCAAACAAAACAACTCTTCCCATATTTCTGAAAATTTTATTTCGAAAATGCAAATCATATGAAAATGATATCAAAATGTTATCATTTTGAATTATGTGAGTTTTTATCATTTTCGGCTCTAACCATGTGTATCTATATCATTTTCGGCTAAAAATATGTGTATTTATATAATTCTGGTCTAAAAACATGTGTATTTATATCATTTCCGGCTAAGAACATGTGAATTTTATCATTTTTGCCTATAACAATGTGTATTTATATCATTTCGCGTGCTAAATATGGGTGGGATAAAGGAGGTACTGGTTATTGTTGTGTGTTATATGCTAGGTAATTGAGTACAAGGTGCGATGTAATAGTGTGGGATGTGCGTGCGATTGGTAAGAGGCAGGGCGGATCTGGTCTTTGCGTATGTGTGTAGCCTATAGACTGGTTTATGTGGGTTGGTGTGCTCCCTTTTTTGGTCTTGCAGGGTTAGGTTTAGGGGCAGTTAGAGTTTTCTCGCTTGTTGTTTTAAGGTTCTAGTAGGTTAGACGAGAGAGGGGTGCAACTTGGGGTAGTGAGGTTTTGCTTTATGTCTTTTGTGTGGTTTGGTGGTTTTCTGCAATTTGTTTAAGTATGTGTTTGGATTCTGTTTTTTACCCTGAGTTAAGTGTTGTTAGCGTGATTATCTGTTAAGGTGTTAGATTAGGGAATATGGGTTCTGAAAGGATTGTGTGCAGAGATAGTGTACATGTGTCATCATATCCATGGACACTATGAGTCACTATAGGGTCACACAGCTGCACACCCAAATAATGAATCAGGAAGCAATACATTGTGTATAAGACGTATAATTAATAGTTAATTAATTATCAGAAAAAGAGGAAAATAATAAATAGTCATTTATTACTTGAGAGAAAAGTAATTAAATATTAGTTGAATATTTAATTGGGTTTTAGTTGAGGAAATTATTAATTAACAGTTGTTTAATTAATAATAACTAAACCTGAGGGGCCTGTTTTATCAAAGGATTAAAGTTATAGATAACGGACCGGGTTTTAAGGTCCAAGGGCTTAGGGCCCAATTAATATCTATATAAGGGGTTTTAAGGTTTGATTTAAACCTAATGCAAAAACAAGTAATCCTAATCCAAAAACAAAAGGCTCTTCTCTATCTCTCTCTCCTCTCTTGCATCGGCCGATGTAACACCCGGCTGGCGCCTATCGGTCTCATACCGGCGCTACCAACTCCCGCGTGTCACGTCTGCAGCCCAATACACCCCAACCCTTCCCTCTGATATCATACCAGAGTAGGTTGTTGGTGAGACTTGAACCCAAGACCTCACCCTTTAATACCACTCCTACCAGAGTGATATCACCAATTGAGCTGCAACTCAATTGGTGATATCACTCTGGTAGGAGTGGTATTAAAGGGTGAGGTCTTGGGTTCAAGTCTCACCAACTACCTACTCTGGTATGATATCAGAGGGAAGTGTTGGGGTGTATTGGGCTGCAGACCTAACACGCCGGAGTTGATAGCGCCGGTATGAGACCGGTAGGCGTCGGCCGGGTGTTACAAAAAAGTGCACTTTTTTGTAATACCCGGCCGACGCCTACCGGTCTCATACCGGCGCTATCAACTCCGGCGTGTTAGGTCTGCAGCCCAATACACCCTAACCCTTCCCTCTGATATCATACCAGAGTAGGTTGTTGCCATGGTTTGAACCCATGACCTTTTATACCACTCCTTCCAGGTTTAATAGATGATGGAATTTATTGACTTTGTTGAGTTGCTTGAAGAATTGATGGGTTTGGTTGACTTACATGTGTTGCTTGAACAAATGATGGCTTTAGTTCACTTGCTTGAACAGTTGATGGGTTTGGTTCATTTGCTTGCACATTTGGGTTTGCTTGAACAAATTTCTTTGGCCTTCATAGTTTTTTGGCAACATAACATGGTGATTTCACCCTTGGTTTCTTACATTTCCTTTGGTTGTTCCTAGGGATGTAAACGAGCCGAGCTACTCGTGAGCTACTTGAGCTCGGATCGTTCAAAGCTCGAAACGAGCCGAGCTTAAACGAGCCCCAAGGTTTGAAAATTTCTTGTTATGCGTTTACTTTAAGTGTTAAGTGTTTTACTTGTTTAGTTAGTTTCCTATATGTGTTTGTGTTGTGAACTACAAAGTTGGAGGGTTAGTTTTGCAAACTCTGAATAGTTAAAGAAGTTCAGGGGCCAATTGTGTCAAATTATGTAAGTTGTAGATACATATGAGGATTTGTTTGACTCATTTGGAGTCAAAACTCCAGTACTTGCAAACACGCTCACGATACACACACATACATACCATTTTGATGCTGAATCAATTCAAGAAGTGAAGGTTTATATCTGAAATCGATTTCCTAGTGATTCTATAGCAAGAGGTATGTGTTCTTCATGAATTTATTTGAGTTTTAGGTCAAGAAAAAGGGTTCATGGGTTAAATCCATGTTTTTAGCTTGGTTTATGTGTTTTAGTGATGTTTTGTATCAAGTTTCATGCTAGAAGGTTAGTTGTAATGTTATAGAACTTGTGTATATGATTGAATCTGAGTTTGATCACGATTTAAGTGTTTAAAGGTTGAATTCGGCTGCTGTTCACGAACAGAGCAAAAGTCTGCTGTACCGACTGTCCCTGCGGCCGTAGGGACATGTTATGGGGTTTTTGGTTATTGTGTTTTCTGCGGCCGTAGGAAAGGTTCTTGTAACGCCACCCCTAACGAGCTTAAAATTAGAGTTAATTTAAACTTTTTAAACATCGATTATCAAAAGTGTTGCAGCGGAATTAAACACCATTTACAAAAACAACCAATTTGACTCGGCTAATTAATTACAACAAAAAGGTTAGCCAAGTTCAAAGCTACAAGCGTTACCAACTAGTTACCGACCATCGGATCCAAAAACAACAACGTGTTCTCCAAAAGGTATATACAACAAAAGCTACCATCGGTACCCGCCTCACCAGGCCTCTAGCATCAACCTGCGAAAAAGGTAAATCTTGCACCATTAGCTACAACTAGCTAGTGAGCACCAATTACACATAAGCAACAATAAGCAGGCTATCATATATCAGAACAGCACACAAGGCTATCCTATCATATTGTGACGTGACAAACGTGTCAGCAGTAGTCGTATGTTGCAGGGGAGCTAACCCCGCTCAACAACCCAAAAGCAGTCCACATAGTACGCCAATTATCTATCATGTTGGTTCCCATCTATCAAGGAACCTTACTCCTTAGAGGAACGGCGGCCTGCAGGACCATTACCCAAGCGTATACTACTTGAGTACCGTTAGTGCCCGGGTACTAACTCCCGTCTACCCGAGAACCCAGCCAAGTATTGACACCCGTCTACCTGACTGACCTCCGTGTTCTCCAATTCAGTGTCCGGACAAAACTTCATAAACAACTAGTTGATCCAATAAGGATCCAGTTCATGCGCGCATATAATCACAACAATATCTTTCATATCAACAATAATAATACTAAGCATGCTTGTACAACTTTATCATAACATACCTCCATTTCCACGTATCAATACACCAATCATGTGTCAACATGTACTACAGATAACTTACCTACTGAGACTCATGGGAAACCAGTACTCACCTCGAAACTACAAGAGGCAGATATGTAATCGGGAATCCCAAGAGCACACAGAATCGTCTGAGTCACCTAACACCAATAAACATAGATAAACACCCCTTAGTATACACTACAACAGACTGCACTAACAACAGTCTCAACAAAAGGTCAACATGGCTTCTGACAGCCTCCTACGGCCGCAGGAACATGTTCCTACGCCCGCAGAACAACTTTCCAACATGCACTACGGCCGCAGTACATATGCACTACGCCCGTAGGAGTTCTTACCAAAGAACCATGACCTACGGCCGTAGTAACAATATCCTACGCCCGTAGTAGGTACCATTTGGGCAACTACGGCCGTAGCAACCATATCCTACGCCCGTAGTCTAGTTTCCATCACCCGTAGGTGGTAATCCTCATAATTTCAATCCTACGGCCGTAGCAACCATTTCCTACGACCGCAGTAACATAAACAACACCCTACGGCCGTAGTAACATCATACTACGCCTGTAGGAACCATATTTACAGCGTGTTCTTGCTCTGTTCGTAAACAGACGCTGTTTTACGAGTTTTTGACACAAAATCCAACTTGAATCCATATTCAAGTGTTTATACAACATTTCTAACATATATACTAACTTACTAACATGATTTGGACACAAGAACAACATCAAAACACTTCTAAATCTTCACTTTGACACCACACACACAAGGACATGAAGAACTAGGTTTTTAGCTTCAAGAACACTTACTAGGATGATGAAGATGAGGCTCAAGAGCAGATTTAGCACCCAAGTCCAACTTCTAATCCTAATCTAACTTTGATTCTTTACTTGATTTCCTTCTCAAAAGATCAAGCAAATGGGTGTGGATGGTTGTACGTACGCATGTATGTGTTTGTAGTGTGTGTATGTGTGTTTTAAGCTTATCCAGTAAAGAAGAAAGAGGATATAGACCGACTTAACAAGTTAATACCCCATCTCGGGTATTTCGTTCTCCTATTCAACTTAAAACACAACTTAGGGTTATCCGTTTCAACTAACGGAGATATTTTTGGAACCATTATCCAAAACCGTTCAACTATTTGTCAACATGGTCAACTTATGACACTTTTCATCATACTACATTTTTATCCACATTTAACACCAGTTAACACCATTTAACACCAATTAGCACCAATTAATGTTTAAAACACCAATTAACATTTAAGACACCATTTAACAACATTTATACTACAGTTAGCAACAAAACACCAATTAAAGTCAACGTACAACTGTTAAAGCTACATGTACTACAGTTTACAACTAGGCCCCATTTTGGGGTGTTACAGTTCTCTGCGGGCTTAGGACAGTATTTTCATGAGATACCGTCTAAGGACGAACAAAAATGAGCCTACGGGCGTAGTGCACATAACCTACGACCGTAGGAAGTATAGAGTACCCTCTACGGGCGTAGGGATGGATCCCTGCGGCCGTAGTGAGGGAAACTCCTGCGGGCGTAGGTTTTTTCCCCTACGGCCGTAGGAGGTGGTTTTTAGCAGAACTTTTTTAGTCAGTCAGAATCTGTAACATTGTACTTTTTAAACACAAAATAAACTGCGTGCGGAAGCTAATTAAATATAATTAGATTTAAAATCCCAAAAGATATACAACTTTGACTGGTTATCATTAACAAAATATCCACTACAGTGTTAGTTACAAAACAGGCTCTAACAAAAATCTTTGACATCAGAGTAATGGTCTGTCCAAAATCCCAGTCTTCATTATCTACAAACCCACCTCGGAGTATCTGCAAAACAATCTAGTGGGGAATTAGCACAAAGCTAAGTGAGGGAAAAAATATCTAAACATACACAAGGCAAACATGCCTAAACCCAAATAGCTCATGAATCCCAGGAGAACCGGCAGTGTTGCAAGCACCTACAACCAAGGTCGGCCAAAACCAAGGTTTACTGATAGCCCTGCTAATATGGACAACAATACCAGCCTTCTTGTGTACAACAAATGTACCACAAGATCTGATACGGTAAATCCCCCAGCAACAGGCCCAGACTCAATCTGATCTCCAAATAACATGTATATACAATCCAAACAAGAGCATTTCAAATAGGATATCATATCCTGTATATCAATAGATATAAATCCACTCACCACAGTCAGCACTGTAGCACACTCAGTGGTCTAGTTCACTGAGTCTTCTCAATTCCTGAGATTAAATAACCACAAGTCAGTATTTAATTCATAATACTGATTTATAATACATAATACATGCATTCATACAATACATGTTAAATATTCATGTATAACTATCATGTATACCAAATCATAGTTTGATCTTTAGGAATGACTCCTAAATCCCCAAATCCCGATAAAATCCATTCTGATCAAAGTCGGATTCCGAGTGATTGACAAATCCCGATAATAGCCCAAATCCGAGAATAGGCACAATCCGAGAAAATACAAAATCCGAGAATATACAATTCCGATAGAATGGAAATCCCGAGCAAAGGCACATACCGATAAAGTCATTACCGATAAAATCAATACCGATAAAAGTGTTAGGGCATAGTTCATATACCGAGTAATTGTCCAATAGCGAGAAGACGTCCAATACCGAGAAAACGTCCAATACCGATAATATCAAATCCGAAATAATGTTAAGGTCATCAGTTCATTTATATAGGTATTTAATAAAATCCTATCAATTTGCCCGGTTTCATCATCATCCCGAGAGTATTCTATCGGATTTCCTCAATACCGATACATTCATACCCCAAATCCGACATATTCATGAGTTCATGCATAAAATCTATTTCTAACTTAAATCTTATTGATTTCATGCATACAAGTTATATAGGTTTCCAGAAATCATCCAACTCATATAAACAACATGTATAGATCATAATTTCTAACATGCATACATCCTAATTCATCAAATCATCAAGAATCAATCGGTATTCATTTACATATATCAAAACCAAATGTATTAACAAACATCCAACTATAAATCAGTAATCTAATCTGTAGATGCTGTCAAATAATCGACTAAATGCAAACACGATTGAAGTTTGATTTCTTTCTTTTCTTTTCTTCTTCTTCTCGTCCGAGAACACCCAAAAACACACACAACACACTCTTGTTCAACTTACAAGTAATAGGGTATGGTGAGGGTGTGGGTGCCTATACCCACTAAAACCGGCCACACACCCCCCCCCCCACCAACTCAAATATTTAATTAATAAAATTATTTACCTAAAATAATTAAAACAAAACAATAGCACAAACAATTATTAATTAACACATTTCAACGAATAATTCACATAAACAATTAAATTTCCAGATCAATTAATTAATTACCTTAACTAATCTAGGCCGGTAAAGAGGGTGTTACAGAATCTTTGCAGCAGCGTCTAGAAGTTAATACAGTACTCATATATTGCTTGTAGGCAATAAGAGATTGACGCTTTTGTGATAGGAGTGTAATTCTTAACTGCTGCTAAGATGAGTGTACTTACCTTTAATCAGATTAGCATACGTGTATATACTAATTGCATGATCTGTGATTGGTTATGTGATATTATTGCATTGTAGACAGAGATAAGGTATATTGAGATCCTTATACCCAAGCAAGTGTCAGGGGTTTCTTATACTTTGTATAGTATACTCCGGGACCCGTTAACAGATTTGAAACAGTTTTGCAGATTACAAGTCGGGATGTGAGACATCCTAAAGAGAAATAGCTCTCATGCTTTGTTTATTACTTCCGTAGTATATTCACTAAGCGTTAGCTTACGTTCAGTGTTTTGTGCATGCAGGTGCGTCAGGTTCTGGTAAGGGGAAGGCCCCAGCGGCTTGATAGGCTGGATAGATCCCGGTTTTGTTTAAGAAATGTTTTGAACACTACTTTTGGTAAACCGTTTAGCACCAATGTAAATAGCAATAGTATTTTGTAAAACTTCGATCTTTTTGGGTGCGAAGAGATATATAATATGTTTAATAGTTTTTCAGAAAAAGTGGTTTTACATCGAGCCTAGATTAAGGCACATTTATATAATGAGCTCGAGCCCGAGCCTTGTGTACTCGTCTAGTTTAAGCTCGCGAGCTTAAACAAGCTCAAAATTCAAAATTTATATCATTAAGTATTAAAAAAGCTCAAAATTCAAAATTTAAATATTTTGCATTGCTTTTTATATCATTAAATATTAAAAGGCTCAAAATTCAAAAGTTAAATTGCTTTTAATAATCATTAAAGAATAAATAATAATAATAATAATAATAATAACAACAACAATAATAATAATAATCATTCATATTTCAAATTGTTATTAATTTATTATTTAAATAATTTAAACTATTTAAAAAAAAACTAAACGAGCTTCTCACGAGCTTCGAAAAACACTTCTGATTTTTTTTAAAAAGTCTGGCTCGAGTAGTGTTAGTGTTGTAAATGGCAGTCTGAGCGGCCGATTAATCGCTGCCTAAGCAGTTATCGGCGGCCTGCCGGCTGAAATCAGCTTGGTAGTGGGGTCAAAATCGGTCTCGGTGGTTCTTGGCGGTCAACGCAGGTCAAACAAATTTAAAAAAACCTAGGGTTTAAGTCCCACTCCTTGCCATCGTCAAACAGAACGCGCCTCTCTCGATCAACTATGGTTCCAGGCGTTAAAACCCCACGCCAAGGCGTCCAACGAACTTCTATCTCCGGAGACCTCCACCTCCGACGACCTCCACGTCTAGCAACCTTCTATCTCTGGCAAACTCCACGTCCAGCGGCCTTCTATCTCTCGGTTGAAATTTTAAAATTCACAGGACTAAAGGTTAATTTTGATCAGGATATATCTTTAAAGTTTATATGTCAGGTTTATATATCTTTCAGATTGACTAAGATCACGTGTGTGCAACCAACCTTGTTTGTATAATGTATTAGTTTTTTATGGTTACTAACTTATTTTGTTAGGATATTGCTAACATTTATTTTTTTTAAATAACTTCATTTATAATTTATCGTCTCCGTCGAGAAACCGATTAATCGCCGCTAGGACTGACTAATCGATTGGTGGTGGTCGACCCCCGACATACCGCCGACCGATTTCTACAACCTTGATTAGTGTAAAGCTCGACTCGAATCGACTCGTTTACATCCCTAGTTGCCCACTTTCTTGACAGTTTCCACAAGTCATTACACTACCCCTTTTTTTGATATTCTTTCCATGAAGTACACTAGATTCAGCCTGTGCTCTTTGTCTCTTCTTCTTTGGTCTACCTAGCATGACTCTTGCCTTAGGTGCCAATGGTTTGTTCAAGTTATTAATGGGACACATGCTTATACCATTAACTGGTTTGATGTAATGATTGTGATCTCAACAAAAGTCTTCTTTGTAAACCATAAATGTATGTAGTCTTCTAGCATTTTATGAATTTCTTAAATCACTACAAGTCTGCAGAAACATGGACACATCATGGAAACCCTAATAATTGCCACATTTTACAAGTACATGTCATTTACTCCTCATCAACTACGAATGCTTTATATCCCCTTCTAACTTCAAACAGATTATCATCCCTAGGAATTACAGTCCAAAACCTTTGTTGTTCCATTGGACCATAATATTTGAAGATGTCAAAATATGTAAGCAAGTCATTTTCATTTGAAAACATTGTTATGCGTGTTTCTAACTCATTCCCACCAATTCTATAATATATATATGGCATAAAAAAGCTTCCCAGTTTCTTTAGCAACAAAATCCTTCAAATCCTCGAAAACCATTTTCTAATTTATTACCTTTTCACGTGTCCATGATCATATCTCAGTGGTTAAAACATAAATACACCATCATGATGAATGTCGATTTCAAACACCTCTTCACTTGACCCCATTGACATAAACAAACTATAAAAAGAACAAAATCACACTAATAACCAAAATTCCCCCTCAAAATCGAGTAAACATACCTTGTTAGGGGTTATAAACTTCAAACCACTTTAGTATGAAGAATTTCGCTTGATCCAATGCAAGTAGTTAGGGATTTCTCTTCGATTGAATGGAGGTTTCGTTGTAACCGAGTGGTCGGAAGTTTGGATCTCAAAATATTATTCAATGAGACTTTTGCTTCTTAAATGCGTCCATGTTTTAGGTCAATTAGAGTGTGTTCGGCAACGGGCTATGGGGGATTATAGGGGCTTATGATTCTAGTTTTCATAATCCATAGTCCTCAAGCCTCATTCGGGTGTTAAAATTTTGAGGGGATTATTAAAAACATATCCCTCATAATCCTCTAAAATAAAAACTTTTCAAGTACCTTATGGCTTAGGCTTGGGATTATCGATAAATCAGCCTCAGCCTCAGAAAGTTTCGCCAAACACACCCTTAGTGAAAATGTTGACTATAATCCTACATGGAGTGCCACGTAAGCATTTAAAAAAGGATTGATTACTGTGTCAAATAGTAACCGACAACAGACAATCGTAGGTTAATATTACACTGATTGAAAATTTTGGGTAGTTTATTTTATTTATCTCAACAAAATATAGTTTGTTACACATCATATTAAATTAGAGATGTGCATTTAACCCTATGTATGTACTATAAACATTTTTAATTAGATTATACACAAGTTTATTTTTTATATAGTAACTAATATATTAAACAAACGTATTTACCGATCTAAGACATGTTATATGAGATCTATTTTGTCAAAAATAGTTGAATCTATTACATTAAAAGTGAAAATTATAGTTTATGGTAAATGGTTTAAGTTTCAGAAGGAACACGAACACATCTGTCTGGGATAACACAAAGAACACTAGTAGAAATTAGGGTGAATTTGGTACTAGAACCGTATAGAAATGGTACTACTAATCCAAAATACCGAAACCGATTTTCTTGAATTCTTGAACTGAATACCAAACTGTAATACAAGAATCATTACCGGTTTGGACCGAGTCGGTTCGGGAAATTTCAAGTCAATACGCCCATCTTTTCTGAGACAGTACTGAAAATATCGAAACTGAATTTTTTAAATTTTTTGTGCCAAATACCTAACCAAAATACAATAACCGATACCGGTTCAATTTGAAAAATTCAGCCAATACGCTCTCCCTTAATAATAATATAAAAATTTAAAAATACCCAAAATTTTAATAAAAAAACCAATAAACTTGTAAAAACATTACAAAGTCATATTAAAAGACTAGATTTATACACTACATGCATAATGCATCTTGTAAGAAACAATATGCATATAATCAGATGTATTAATTTTAAGTTTAGTTGTTAGATTAAATTTTTAAAAGCTCAGATTTATTTTCTTATAACGTTCTTTTTTAATTCTATCATTTTACCACTATTGTAAACAATATTATCTATATCTATACTATTATATAAATCTACACTATTATATAAAACATTTAAGTGTTTTGTCTTAATCTCTTAATTTTAAGTAATTTATAATTACTAATTTATCCTTAATATTAAATTAAATAGAAACTATTAAATAAAGTAACTATTTGATGGAGTTAATGATAATCTTATATACCCCATTAATAACTAAACCTTCCAAGATACATAATATTCAAAAAAATCAAATCAATGTAAACTAACTTAATAATTAAAAAACTAATAATTAAACCTTTCATATTAAATATTCTATAATATGATAAATATTTTAGCTTAACTATTAATAATTACATATAACTAGAAGAATTAAATCTAAATAACCTATAACCTACATTCATGAAATTTTCTGGATTTTTAAAATGTATAATATAATTCAAATAACATAGATTCTAATGTCAACTCTCTTTTTGAATTTTATCATCTATGTGCAATTTTATTAACTAATTATAATTTAAATAAGATACACACCTCTGTTTTAAAAACGAACAAATTGTCAAGAAAAACTATTCATAACCGGTGTATTATACGGATATAGTGCTAGTCTTAGTAAAATATGTTACGCTCTTAACTAAACATAGACAAATAAGATAGTAAGTTAGTAGTTTAAAGAAAAGAGCCCTATATAAAGATATGACATTAGTATATTATTGTAAGAACGCAACCTAATCATGACTTAATAAAAAGGGTTTCTCAAAGTCTTTATAGTTTGAAAAATCATAAATCAAAGTATATATTACTTTTTTTTAGGTAGGTAGCACTAAAACGTGTTCTAGTTAGAACCTGCACTAGTAGGTGAACCTTTTTTTGATTGCTTTTGACGCGTATTCGCCACATATACTTAACCATTTATCATCGAAATTTATTACACTTATAAAAGTTGTCAATACTAACAATATGGGGGACTCACGATTTTTCTGTTGTTGGTATTATATATATATATATATATATAGGCAAAAGTTCAAACGAGAACTGTTTTTCGTACGAGAACTGCGAGAACCAATCTGAGCCGTCCAATTCCCCCTCTTTTAATGTCATTGTCCACCCATGAATTCCTCACATGCACCCTGCCACACTTGATCGTCTCCACGCTCTCCATCCATGAACTTCCCATATTCAAGGAACGGCTGAGATTGGTTCTCGCAGTTCTCGTACGAAAAACAGTTCTCGTTTGAACCGTCCCTTATATATATATATATATTGAACGGCTCCTAAATCTACATCACTTTACTCTCAACAGGACTTGAATCCATGACATTTGGTCATTAGGGCACCACCACACCAAAACACTTTAGTGCTTACCACTAGGCTACAACTTAAGTGGCGTTGGTATCATATAATGACAAAAAAAGTCAATGGGATTTACCCTATTTGGTAATGCGCCCCCCTTCCTCGCTAGAGTTTAGGGGATCAAATCCTGCTACATGCAGTGGGTTGGAGGTTTTTCCCTTAAGGGTTTCCTCCATGGAGTGAAGGTGTAGTGCTCAAACCTTGGTTAAAGCCAAATAACGAAGGACGGTTGAAAATCCGCTACCAAGCTATTCGAACCTACACTGGAGAGGTGGAGAAGTCCATTTGCATGTCAAAAAAATATAATGACAAAAATAAAATTAATTGTAGTTGAGTATGTTATTCAGGTTTTTTCGGGTTTTTTTATTAAATGGGTCGGGTTAACGAGGTTTCAGTTGTTAGTTCTCAAAATTTATGACAAAACAAAATTAATAGGAAGCATTGTTAATTGAATTGCTATTTTCTAAAGTTCACTAAAATATTTTTAAAGGGCTAATTGACGAAAAAGGTAACGTAATTGTCCATTTTTTTCAATCAAGGTAACGTAATTTTCTTTTTGCCGAAAAAGGATTACAAATTTCAATTTTTAACAAAAAAGGTAATGGTGACCTGATTGACCCTCTGACTGCCTAGTCAGCAGGTTACAATTAATTTGACAATCCATGTGGCACCCCACGTAAACACCACATCACCATCTTTGATGACATGCTAATCCACATCATATCATGTCATACTTACCATTTTTTAAAATAAATTATTAATTAATTTAGGTTAGTATTACTGTTTTTTTTTTTGGTTTATTATTTTTTTAATAAATTATTAATTAATTATGTTTAATATCTTTTCGTCTTTCTCTTTCTTTCTGGTTGGACAACCGTGAACCATCATCGGACCACCGTGGACTATTGCCGGACCACCGTGAACCATCACCATCCACATGAACACAATACTCACACACTCGAACACAACTCAAGAACATCTAAAACCTGTAGATCTGGAATTTGAAGAACAGAGAGAGAGAGAGAGATCTGAAACTTGATTCAAACGAGGATTTAATTCGGCCTCAAAGAAAACCCGAAATCATTCACAGATCTAAACGAAGAACAATATACATGCACACACCAGCAAACAAGGATTTAGATCTGCTTCAAGATTCAACCATCGATTCAAAACTTTGCATAGATCTGGACCAAACAAGATTTGGGAAAAAACCTTATCGGAGAACTCTAAATCTTGTTCAGATACGCACACACACTGGGTCACTTGCTACGAAACATTTGAGGTTGAAGGTGGTCACCGAAGGTTGAAGGTGGTTGTCGGAATCGTCGCCGGTTGCAGGAGTCGTCGCCCGTTGCAGGAGTCGTCCACATGAAGAACAAAGAGAGAGAGAGAAATCTGGAACTCGAGATCTGGAGTAATCTGGAACAAAGAGTGGTGGTGGTGGATCAGTGGTGGTTGTGATGGTGCTGCCGTTGGAACCGCCTAGAGAGGAGAGAGAGAGCGACGGTGGAACCGTCTTGAGAGAGAGAGAGAGAGAGGAGAGAGAGGAAGAAAGCTTTAGAGAGAGTGTGTGTGATTAGTTATATGTATTATAATTATTATAATTTAAGATTTTTCTTAAATTAAATAAAAATGCCACATCAGAAAATAAGTTGCCACCTGAACTGAATGTTAACCAGTAACATGGACTTCCGGTTACCGATTCCCTTTTTTGTTAAAAATTAAAATTTGTAATCCTTTTTCGGCAAATAAAAAATTACGTTACCCTATTTGAAAAAAATGGACAATTACTTTACCTTTTTCGGCAATTTGCCCTATTTTAAATGTGTAAATTGAAATTCAACTATATCAAATCTTTTTTTTTCATTTTCATTGAATTTTAGAGTCATAAAAAATCACTCCTGTTAGAAAACGTTAGAATCTTTCACTCCGTTTAGGATTTAGGGTTTAGATTTTTAACAATAATAAATCTATTGACAAATTAGTGTATTTTTTAAAAGAAATTACAAATGGAAAATACTTGCAATCTCTCATGCATGTCAATTTGGCTCCTGCTGCATCCAATTTCAACCGGTGAGTTCAATTTTTAACGATGTAACAACAAATGCTATAATAATATAATATACAAGTGAAGAATTAATTTTATTTTAATCTCAAAAGTACAATATGTTTAATCACATTGATAGTTCTTAATTCTTGTTTTTAGACAATGTAGGACCACACTACAAGAAGGTAGAAAATTTGATGCTTAGTAGCCTTCGGGTTTGTGTGCAATGAAGCTGATACATTGGACTTGTCGAACATTGTCAAAACCAATGATACGGATAAAGGCATTTGGGTATTCCTTCTTAAATTCTTCAACCTCTTTCAGGACTTGTGATGCGTCAGTGCACCCGAACATGGGCAGCTTCCACATTGTCCAATATCTTCCGTCATAATATCCAGGTGACCTGTGGTTCTCACGGTACACAAACCCGTGTTCCAACTCGAATTCCAAACACGGAACCCACTTGTTGCGAAGAAGGTAGTCAACCTCCTTAGCCAATGATGAATCAGACAAAGGTGGAAGATATGAAAGCGTCTCATACTTCTTAAACCCAACTGGCGGCCACACCTTCATGCACTGGATCCTTCCACCGTTGCTAGGGAGAGACGAGAAGTCGTCTGCCTTCTTGGTGACGGGAAAAGCGACATTAGCCTTGAGACCGGTGAATGGAGCCACCATGCTCGGTTGAGCAGTGGCGGTAACAGCAGAGAAGGCGATTGAGTCCATTTTTAGTAACTTCACAAGTTGAATAACTAGTACTTGTAAGTATAATTGTGCTTTTGAAGCCAAGATCTCTAGCTATATATAGTGGTATGAGGCATATATATATAGACAAAATACATAAAAAATACCATTAAAATGATAATACTAATATAATCAATCCATCCAATCTGTTTGTGATTGTGGCTCATGACCTTACAAGCCTGGTAGCCATTCAGGATTGATATATCTAGATAGATAACCATGAACCAAAAGTTTGAGAAGGTAAGGCTAAAGCCCATTCTCACCCCTGAAACTAGATAAACTTCCATAGGCAAATCTTCATCCTCATAGCCAAATTCACATTTATTTCAATTCTAACATAATTTTATTGAAGTTTATAATTCAATACTTACTTTAGCTTTTGCATTTGTTCTGTAATTTGAAAAAAATGAATGTTTTAACACGCACAAAACAACAGTAAAAACACCAACAATACCTAATCCCGCATGGGTACAGACGTATAGTTGAACACACACAAACTACATGTATTAAATTTCTAAAAAGTTAAACAATTATACATTAGAATCAAGCGATATCAGCATGCAAAAGTTCTTCGATTCCTCAACTACAAGTCTACAACTTACGAAGAACCTTGCCATTTATATACTTCAAAGTTCATACCCTTGACCCGTAAATGATCTCTATATCAATTTTAGCTTCACCTCGATATGCAATTCAACCCCTTTAACAGTCTGATTGATTTGGAACAATCGAGTCATTATCAGGTTGGCGGGTTTTTTTACAGAGACGGATTTTGGTAACTTCGACTGTTGGTTTTTGAAGTCATAAGATGGCCTCGGGTAGCCCCCTTTTGCTATTACTGTGAAAAAGCTGTCTATGAATATCACACTTTTGGAGACCAGCTACTGCTTCTGTTTTTGATAATGTTAGAGCTAGCAACGGTTGTAAGATAGATTCGTTGTTTGTTTCTCTATCGGTCTCCATCTTCATTTCTTCCAACAAAGCTTCTCCCGTGTCTATACCTGTTTATAACAACGCAATATGAATCTCATTCAGATTTGGACAACCAAACACATGAAACAAATAAATGTTGCATCAACGGATTCGTGAGTACTCACCTGCTAGGTACCCGCCATGGACATAACCATTAAACTTTTCGCTAGTATGTTCACCCGTGAAAAATATCCGTCCTATAGGAGCCTAAACAAATATGACAAAGGAAAAATGTTCTTTGAGCTTATGATATAAAACCCATATGAAACTATACTGTAGAATTATATGAGAACTGTTCAATATAGTTCATACTTTATTCATAGTCCTGAGGAACTAATCTTAGCCTTTGAAATTGCCTCATCAATGGTCCAGATTGAATTTTAAAATTTTGAGCGGAGTGACATTTTCGTAATTAACATGTGATGCTTTTACAATCACATGTGTTTGAATATTAAAATTACAGGACTTTTTTCTTTTATATGGACTTTATTGAACACAACTCAGGATTATAAATATAATACACTGATAAAATATGTAGGGTAGGGTGATAACCTTAATGTTTTCAAGCAATTGAGAATTGGCATAGATAGGGTAGTTGCTGTAACTGCCACGTTGGAATCGATTGTTATACCAACGTGGCACAAGAATGTCTGTGGCATCTGGAATGTCGGGCCCAAACATGTTCCTAAGGACTTCCATTGCTTCCTTCATTGTTTCTTGGTCTGATTGAGATTCGATGCGTTTGGATTCTCCATTTGTCAATGTTACAACAAGAATGTTTGACCCCGGGTATGCATTTTCCATGTGCTGTGGTGTGGATATAGATGCATTAGAAACATCTTTCATTGAATTTCATTCATGATCATTCAAAGAATGAACCGAAAAGGCGATATATAGATGTATTATGAGAATATAACAAGCTTAGAGGCATTCGATCATGAAGTCATCTCACTGCTCCATTAAAAATTAGTTGTAACTCACTTGGGAATTATTTTATATAATTTGCAATTAGTTATCAAAAGTTGAGTATACTCGATTCTAACTACAAGCATTAGACATAGAGAATAACTGAAACGAACCTGCCAAAATGTGAAGTAGCCTCGTCGTTCATGGGCATATATGAAGAACTCTTTTCCAGAACCACAAGGCCAGAATTTACTTGGAAACTTGAGGAAGATTTTTGTGTACACCATAACATCACATTTGTCAATGGCCTCTGTTTTCCACCTCTGTTTTCATAGACATGAGTTTTAATAGTTGTTTAGTAATTTAAGAAATAAAAATACATCACAACTCACAAGAAGTCCACAGAAAGTAAAAAAAAAAAGTGTTCTTGCACTCAATCATGGTACCAAAGAAACCAGTACTCGAGAAGTCATTGCTTTTACAGGAAGCCTGTAATTGTATTTTAGAACATGTTAACTACATAAAAGGAAGCCTGTTATTTACTTTTAGAACTGGTCTAATTTGGTAATTATAATTATTATCTGAAAACCTGGTAGTTAAAAGTATAAATAAAAGCTAGATTGGGAAGTATCAAGTATGTTGTTTCATTGCTAGTAATATGTATGGTATTGATTATTGATTTGGTAATTGTATTTCTTTATCATCATCACAAATGTTATTCAACAAAAACGACTAAAAACAAAATCAACTCATCTAAGACTCATCATAGGCCTATTTGGTTCATTAAATGTGAAAGAATTCATGGGAATTGGAGCTTCAAATTCCAAAAGAGGCATGTTTGTTGGAAGAATAGGTGGGATTGGAATTTAGCAATTCCTTCAAGTTCCATACACCAAAGGAAGGATCCTTTAAATGATAGAATTCACGACTTTCCATAGAAATTTGTTTTAGTTTACCAAAAATCCTCCTAAACAAAGGAAAACCAACTTTGTATCTTCATTTTAACAACGTCCCACATCGGTGTCATAACTAGTCACCCCAAGCGCCGCATCACTCACCCTCCAATAAAGATTTCACCCAAGTGTCTGTTATGCTTTGTTGCCCTCAATTTTCTAATCTGTAACTAGAAGTTGAGAAATTTCAGAACATTGTTATTAAACTTTTCCATTAAAAACTATGTTAGTTTTATCAATACATTTACATAAACTTCCTCCCATTACCAATCATCGTTACTTTGGCCCTCATCACTAACATCCAATGACCACAACAGCCAACATCCAGTGACTACAACAGTCATTCCTCCGTTGTAGGTCCCATTCGCCATCCCTCACTACCCACCTCCACCGTCCGTCGTTGCCAACCACCTCGACAGCCGACCACCTCTGCTAACTTACATCTGTTAGTAATTTTAATGTAATACTAAGGGATATTAGTATGACTTGGTACCCGGCTAGATGGTGCAGAGGGGACACGCGTATAAGTCATGTTAAAGTCCTACACCGAAAAGGTGTAGGTCAAGGCGGTTGCACCCCCTTGCGGGGTCCTATTTCTATAGCAGCGCCCCTAGTGGGTTAAGGGGCAAAGCCCCTTGTGATTGTCCTACTTCTTTCGGTTTTATTCGATCAATCGGTTATTTCGTTTACCCCTCCTATAAAGTATCTAAAGATATAGATTATTAGGAATTTACACATCTGTCCTCCAAAAAAGTACTATAAATATGAAAAGTAACTCATAATATAATGTGGACAATTAATATCTCTTTCTGAATGGAATTGCTAATTTGCTATCATATAAAAACCAGCTTATGCATCCACAGCATTGACAGAATACTGTGGAACATGTAATTGGCCACTGTATCAATTAGACTAAGATCATATTAAAAAAATTGAGTCCTAAATCTCCAATCACTAACATGGTCCATGATGCTAACCAGTTTAACCTATTGTGCTCATTAAAAAAGGCAAATTTTTTGGAATATAGTTAGACACATCAAGGCTTTCGTGAAACAACTGGAAACTGACACATTGGGACCCAGTTGGGATATGGCGGAACAATAGATCAAGGGCTGGTTCCAGAAATGAATCTTGCTACAGCATGTGAACCTTTTTTGCAAAATTATTCTAGATACTGAATGTACCTAGCTACTTATAAAGACAGGTAATAAAAATGGTAGTTTCCTATCTGATCATGATTTGGACCATTCTAGGTTGGTTGCTAGCTAGCTACAAGTTTCATAGTGTACGCCCTCTAGTTCCACCATAGGCATGTCCATTGGGTAAACAACAAACACAAGTGGCACCTTATTATAGACATAAACAGGAGTAACGTACTCCAATCAAACTATCAAAGGCTGTTAGATATATTAACCGAAACTCTTACTCATGTAGGTAAATTTCATAATAATTTGAATATTAATAAAAACTCTATTGTCCTAAAATAAACGCAATACATTTCTTGCTATTGTCTTGAATGCAATATGTAGTTAGTATTTGTAACAATGGTTCTGATAATTAAGTTTCTTTTAATTTGTCATTGTTAAATATCATTTTCAATGTTTTGCATTACGTAAACACTATCATTAAAGAAAGATTAAAGTCACAAACGGCTTGGTCTAGCATAATGAAGGTATTATTAGAGTCTAGAGATAATATATATTAGGATTTAATTGGTATAATAGTATTATATGACTCTGCCCGATTGTATAGTGGGTTAGGTCGGGTATAGTGGGCCCGATTCTATATGGTTCTCATTATTCTGCAGACGTACCTATTGTGGCATTCAACCAAAATGTGTATAATTTTAAGGTGTGCATGAGTTTCTTGGTTAAAAAACCATTAACGGTTACATTTATCTCTTGATAAGTTGCTCTTTTTTGCATGTTGTTATGTTAATTAACACACTTAATCAAATGGTATTTGATCAACTGGTATCCAATTTTTAAAATGATATTCAAGTTATTGAGTTCAAGTCTTACAGTGGACAGCGTGTACATAAATTTAATGGTAGGTTTAGAACTTGATATACAATCTTTAATTTTTAATGTTTAATATATATGTGAAAAAGGGTCATGATAACTTATGATGTTCTTATTCTATTTTTTATAATTTTTTCCATCAATCACCACCTTTATGTAAATCTCAAGATTAAATGCTTATGGGTTGGCTTTAATTAATCGTCTAGGATTAAAAAATGCGAGGAGGGTACGTGTTTCGGGTCAGCTAATCTAATATATTAGCACACGAAAACATCAGAGGTCAACGATGCTATAAGAAAGGACATGAGAGACAACGGGGATACAACACATATCAATTTGTTAATTATATTCATAAATTATAAATTATAAATAATTGGACAGAGGGAGAGTGTAGGATTCTCACAGGCAAGTGGGGATTGAAAGAGATGAGGTGGCTTTGAAGGACGCCAATACTAACAGACAAAATTACGTAATTTGCTTCGTAAACGCGACCATCTTCCGTTCTTACGGTAACGCCGTCCCTCGAGTGCTGTAATTCTCGAACAACCTGTTTTCCATCATTAAAACATGCATGCACGTAATAAGTCGATCGAGATAACAGGCACCATTGATTCTTATAAAAAAAAGTCAAACAGATCAATGAGATTAGAGCCTATATAATAGCAACTATATTTAATTGCATTCATGTCTAGAAAAAAGTGTAATCTGATTTTCTGAATATTTTCATATAACCATTATTACTAATTTCCTCTGTTTTCAATTACAACTACTGCATTGAGCACTGGAAAAAAGCATTTTTCAAACAACTGTTTTATCTTTATTTAGATCTCAACCTGTATATCTCAAGTAAATCAAAATGTATACATTTAGCTTTAGTCTTTGATTATCTTTATTTAAAAATGGAATTTCCTGCTTTCAGAGTTCGTCTAACTATATATCTCATGTAAATCAAAATGTATACATTTAGTTAAAACATCCATGATCATGTATTAATATTGACATAGGGCCTTTAATACTTTATGACATTTCATTATTCATGTAATCAGTTGATAGCATTTCTGTCCTTCAATTTTCAAATCAGTGGAACCAGAAGCTGTATGCTAGCTAATAAAACAAACGACTAACTGGCAGAAAAATCGACTCTCAAATCTCAATCATATCAGACAATATCAACATTGTCGACTACTAACCGTGTTTAGTTTAAGACGATTGTCCAAGATTTTGCCATCCGACGTAAATAAGAATTCCTCCGCCATTTTGTACAGTAAATACTCGTAACCTCTTTCATCCGCCACTAAAAATTCCCTCTCTCCGAAGTCCACGTATGTTGATATTGGTTCAACCTCTACATAATAAAATTTCACATATTTTATTACCCATGCCATGCATCTTAACCAATATATATTTATTTTAAGATGCATGCCGTAATTAGTGTTAAATATATACTTTTAATGGATTTTTAATTAATATAAACTCAAACGAAACCAGAAAGCATAAAGAGCCGTCAAAAACCGCGTGCCAAGAGCCAAATGGAAGTGTGTGTATATATATAAATATATAAAAGTGAAATCTTTGGCTAATTATTGGTTACACACTCAACCTATTAAAATAATGTGTTAAGTTATGGTTAGGAAAGTAGATTTGCTCCTAACACCAAGTGGTTAACTTCCTTCATTTTGCGATTTGCGAATTTAAGTATATCCAAAACGTTTAAGTTAGCGCCATTTGCTTGGATATGATCATATCGTATCCATTTTACTTAGACTATCCATATCCATCACACTCCTCACACCGCCACATCAGCTTCCCACCATTTTCTCATCACATCACACAAACCCCTGCATCCATCACATGCCCTCACATCACAAAAAAAAAGGAAAAAGAAAAAAAGGCGCCGCTCACGACATGCCGCTCACTCTCGCGATCCCACTCACGCAGGTGACCGTGAGCCATTGTTCACACAGGCCTGCGATGGTCCTCTTGCTCGCTAAGGTGCCTCACGAGCTCGTGAGGAGCTCCGATGCGGGTAGCCTTATAAAAGTTTAACTTCTTGATGTGATGTCCATAAAATTGATATTTATAAATTTTCTTTCATTTTCTTGGTGGGGTTAGCCGCTGATGATCAGGGGAAGGAAGTGATCGAATCAAGAAAAAACGTGGGTAATGACATGTAAATTGTAAAGTGATCGAATGGGGAACTGACCAGCCATTTCGAAATCATGAAGTATAAAATCAATTGCCAGCTCAATAGGTGTTTCCGGTGTGCTGAAAAAAAGTAACAAATATATTATTATTATTTAAAAAAAAGTAAGGTATCGAATAAAAAAAGATAAACGTGAAGAGGAAAAAAAGCCAAAACGCGAACACGAAGACTGTGTTTACGTATGCGTGAAAACGATAAGAGAGACTTACGTGGAAAGCTTCGGAACATCGGGCACGTCAGCAGTAAGAAGACTGTTCTGATCGGTACGTAGCTTCTGAATCGCCGACTCCACCGCCTTCTTATACGTGTCAGCGGCCACCCCACTCGGAAATATCTTACCACTACGAAATATATATCAACAAAATTAAAAGAATGCATACTCTGAAATCTGAATCGATCAACTGAATTGGTTACAATTAAATCATCTTCATATGTTTAGATAATCGAATCAAAAACATCAAACAGATGAATTAACTTTGTTTGATCAGATTATCATACAAATTCCGATAGAGAAATGAATAATTACAGAAAACTAGTTACTTAATGTCATATTTTATGTAAATCAATCGCCCAATCGGTGTAGAAAATTGCAATTACGAGTGGATTGTGTTTTCAATCGATCGAATTCGTTGAAAAGTGAAGAGATCGATGACATTCACATTACCTTGGATCGTAAATATTGTAACGCGCATTGCTGTAATCAGAGAAGCAGGTACGAAGACCAGATTGAACAGCGAGCTCCCAAACAGGATTAGATTCTTTTCCACCGACACCGGCGATCCAACCGGCACCAAGCTCCACCGATACACTTCCGAAATTATGTTTCTTAATCCTTCCTCCGATGCTATCCGATGCTTCTAGAATCAAAATGTCCTCTACTCCATTCTTCGCCAACACCTTCGCCGCCGATATGCCTATACGCATATATACATATAATAATCACATTCACTCGCAAATGCATACAAATCGATAGATACATAGATATATATACGTGAATTTACTATCGCACCTGAAATTCCAGCTCCGACGATGATAACAGAACACCGATTTGGGGATTCCATGGAAGCTTTGTGTTTGAGAGATAGAGAGAGAATGGTGGGAAGAAAATGAATTGTTGATGGCTTAAATAGTCAATTGGATTTGGAAGTTGTACTAGACTGCAACCACGAATTTTATAATCTGGAACAGCCGAGCTTGGGGTGAATTGACACGTCATATTCGTAGAATATCAACGGCCAAGATTCGAGATAACTGCTCGTGCGTTGGATATTTGTACTCCTGCGACTTTCTAGTTTCTATTACTCCTTCCAAAATAATTATATATTTATTTGTCTCTCTTTTATTTTAATCTATACAAAATATAATATGATGAGTATATATATATATATATATATATATATATACGCATAATAAATTAGTTACATGTGATTTTTAGTTTAGTGATATTAAGATAACTTAGGTTGTATTTAATACATTAAAATTAAAAATATAGTTTTAAAATTTTAGTATGTAATCAAAGGTGATTCAGTACATAATTACATATGATTTGTAAAAGTATCATATGTGAATTACGAAATATCTCTCCGTCCAAATTTTAAAATACAATATGTACCATTGATGTCATAATCCAAAGGTCAAAATTAGATTTTTAAGATTATGAATTAAATATGAATTATATTAAAAATTCTTCAACTTATATTTTAAAATATATGTTCAAGTCTTATTATAGATAAATTTGAGTTGAATTTAGAGCCGTTTAAATAAATATATAATAAATTAGCTTGATCATATATTTAATTCATTTATTTATTAATAGATGGCTTACTTATTTCGTCTCTTTAAATCCTTATCTTAATTATGTCATGTATTATTATATCATTTTTATATGTACGATGCATATTATAAATATATATAATTGTGGCTAGCTAAACTTGCGCCTATTACAGTTCATACAAGGGATTAGCTAACTTGCGTTGTACATTTATTGATATATACGGTATCTAACTATATGAAGACAATATAATTTAGGTTCGGTGGTTATGTCATGTCCCTCAATCTTTGAGGTCATGCGCTCGAACCTACGTATGGTTTTTTCCTTTCCGTTTCATATTCTTTATTTATTATGTATCAATGCTTGGTTTTTTTCATATCGTATCCATGATTGTTAAAGTCGAATGTAATTTTTTTAATATACGGCATGTATTTCTTTGTTATTCCTTTTTAATAATTATTTCATAATATCATATTTCAATGTTATGTGTTAATTTTATGATACTTTATGTATTAGTTTCAATGATTTGATTTATTAAAAGTTTTATTATTTTTAAAAACTATTTGAAGGCTTTTGTTTTAAAGCTTTCACAATTTTATTCTTTAAATGTAAGTTCATATAATGAAAATAGCTACTTTATAATAAAGTAAAACTTTAAACTTTTATAAACTTTGAAAAGCTTCAAGCCAAACACGCCGTAGATGACGAAAATAAAAAACCGTAACGAAGCGCGGTCTAAACTTTCTCGTTCCTAACATGTATTTGGTACTAATATGATAGTATAGCTTCTTAATGAATAGTGTTTCTAATTATTTCACTATTTATTGAAAAAATTATTTATTTTTACTTATATTACAACGTGAAATATTACTCGTTTTAATTTCTCATAATTGTAAGGTTGTTTAGAAATAATCAAAAGTATACTAATTACTAATATTTATGTAATTATTGTTTACTCTTCTATATATTCTAATAAAATAAGTATATTTTGCCATATGTAGTCCGTACATTCAAGTCAAAATTTCTTTTCTATATTTATATACTCTTTTTGACTTATGTCATTCTACTAGTTTGCATATATCTATTATTATTTTTTAATTGATATCTAGATTTGCATTTTAAATTTAACATAGCTTAATATCTCGTATATGAATATGAGAAAAGATTAAAATAAATTATAAATGTCTTATCATATTAAACACTATTAGTATGTATAATAAATAATTGTAAATCATACAAAAATTATTACAATAATGAATGTCACGAGTATTGCTTGTATTTTCTATAAATACTGTTTTTTATATAGTATCAACAAATGATAAGCTTCGATATTTATGATGAATGATACACGTTTTTAATTTTCTATTATTTGCAATTGATACTGTTAAATTCTAAAAAATGTTTTTCGTCTGTTGTTATGTTGAACCGCGTTTTCTTGTTTTTTCTTGAAGACTAGCTCATTGAAGTTCTTTTTGGAGCTGATGAAGATTGTTTTATTCGGATTTAAGGCGCCGTCAGTCACCCCAAACCTGAAAAAAACGACCCTGTTAATGTCCTGTTCCCCGATAACATATGTCTCGTCCCGCCCATTTAATTCGGATTTAAAGTTTCCCAGTTGAGTCGAGTCTTTTTGCCATTCTTTTTTTTTTTTTGCCATTCCGAAGTTGATACTTTTTATATCATTACTCGGTCCAACTTTAGAACCTATAAACTTAATAAAGAAAAAATTGTTTTTTAAAATAAAATTATCAAATTTCAAAGATGAAATGCTTTATTTTTAGTATTTTATTATGGCTTTTTTAATTATTTAACATGAAATTTTCATTCAGTAGTAGGTGTAGAAGGAAAAACAAGTTATTGGAATCAACAAGGTGCATATAATATTGGTGAATGAAAATTAGATAATACATAAAACTTGGTTATTGATGCTATTATGAGAATGAAATTGATTAATTAATTTTGTTCATCGTCAAATGTGCGCATCTATATTTACAAAACTTATTGACTTATTGTTCAACTTGACCTAAGACCAAGAAACCTACATTCTAGAAGTTGAAACTTTCTTGTGTTAAAAGATATGTTGTTATAACGTAAGTGCTCTATTTTAAAAAACATTGTTAAAAAAGGCGTATCATGATAATGTTACGGTCTTGTTAAGGTGTGAAGTATGGCTCCACCGTCAAAAAATAATTTTAAGTGTAAGGGTTTGTTTGTTTTTCAACATTAAGTACTTATCTTTAGAAATGTGTGTGGGCGCGCAGACATTTCATTAAAAGAATGTTTGTTTAAAATAAGACGTAAGAAGCAATAACGACTTATTTTCACTTATAATCACTTATTTAAATATGTGGTTTAAAACCACTTATTGTCACTTTTTTTAAAACCTTATTCTTATAAACAATCACTTATTCTAAACCCGTTGACGCCACCGTCCACCCCCGCCGACCATCAACCGCCACCGCCACCAACGCCAACCACCAACCGCCACCGCTGCCACCATCGTCACCACCGACGACCACCCACCGCTGCCGCCTCCACCGTCACCGTCTCCCACCGCCGCCGCCGCCGCCACCGTTACCGCCACCGCGGTGGCGGTTGGTGGTGGTCAGCGGAGGCGACGGTTGGTGGTGGTCGGGGGTGGCGGTTGGTGGTGGTGGTCACCGGCGGTGGTGACGGTGGTGTAGTTGGTTGTTGGTAAATATAGTAAATAAGACATTTCTTAAAATTAAAAAAACAAACAGTCTTATCTCGTATACATTCGCAGACATAAGACCTTTTAAACCATATCTTATCCTGCAGATATGGAATAAGACATAAGTCATTTATGTCTTCAAAAAACAAACAGCACCTAAGTGTTAGGCGTGGCGCGATTTACACGCTAAATGATGATATTTTTAAGACATGACACGTAGAAATTTAATTTTTTAAAATTGGACTTTTTTATACATTTTGCAATGACGTATGTTGAACTTATACATTTTGCAATGACGTATGTTGAACTTCTATAAATCTTTATTTTGTAATTTATATATGTTACTTTGCTCCTCATTTGTGCAACGTTGTGAAATTTGTATATTAATCATGATAAATTTGATATATTTAATCATAAAATATGTACAAAATTGCAGTCTTAAGTAATGCCTTGAAAACGCCATAGATGCAAAGCTTGAGGTTTGCCCTTTTCGCACCACACTTTACATATTTAGAACCATAATAAACACACACACTCACCTAATATACATATTATGTCTTTAACAGAACATAAACTCTTAACTTCTAATAAGTAAAGACACTTTAGTCACACCTTAATAATGTTACTATTTTAGTAAAAGAGACACCTTGTATTATAAGATAAGTGTTCTTAATCATCTCACTATACTCTTTTAGCATTTTTCACACTTTGTAACTTTCAAAAGATTAAATGATAGTTAAAAACTCTTGTTATATTAAAGTTTTCACACCCTAATCTATAAAGGAGGTATAAATCAAAAGAAAAGCAAGAAACTCATGTTTTAAAAAGATGTTAATATTATATGTTGGTAAATCACTTGTGAGTAACGCATCTCCATTAAGGAAAAAAAACAAACCTAGAAAAGAAACCTTCATACATATTAAATTTAGATTGTAGCACAAGTTCATACAAATAAAATTAGATTGCAACAACTAGCCAAAGATTAAAAGACTTATAATCTAACATATTCTTGATATTATAATATATAATATTTATAAGAAAGAATAAATAGTAACTTTTTAGTTTTTTAATACAACTATTATATATAAAAAGCAAATTATAGAAATTTACATAAAAACAAGATAGATTGAGTAATAACTTATCTCACTTACACAACTTAGCATATGGGTTCATATTTTATCATCCTTAAACTTTTTTTTTGTTTTTCCTACAATACTTTATAGAGCTCTTTTCTTTTCCTTCTTCTATTTATATTTTTTTTCTTTTATACAAATATTAGTTATTATTATTATTATTATTATTATTATTATTATTATTATTATTATTATTATTATTATTATTATTATGATTATTATTATTATATTGATTTGGTAAACTTTACAATTTGGTAATAAAAAATAGGGTTATAGGCACCAAAATGTAAGGAACTATACTCACTTTAACATTGTATTTAACAAACTAAAATTCTTCCCAAAAATACAAATAACTACCCCTTTTTTACATTTAATGCAATTTTTAACCATTATTCCCTGTTGCCGGTTACCCTTATGCGTAGTTGGCATGTTATGTTTTTTCAAAGCCTACGTTGCGTTCCACGTAGGATAAGTTGCATTCATTTAGACCTAAAGTTGGACGCATTCTGACTCACAGCCTCATTTAATAACCATTGGAAATCCTAATTCCCCCGACCACTCGGTTACGCCAAATTTTGCATGCAATCAAGAAAAAGAAGCAAATTTGTTCCTGGATTCTAGCAAAATTCTTGATGCTAAAGCAGTTGTATGAAAATTCCGACCCATGAGAAGGTATTTAAACTTGATTTTTAGTGTTTTTTTTTGTATTTGGGTAGTCCCGATAATGTGCTCTGTTAACCAAAATTTCTTGAAAGCTTGATATTTGTGATAAAACCTTACAAACTTGTTTGATTTTGGTATTATTGTAGTGAAATTTTACGGATGGGTTATGTAGAAGAAGTATTTGAAGTCGAAATTCACACTGATGGGGCTTTTATGTTTCAACCACTAAGATATGACCATGTTCAAGTAATGAAGGTAAAAATTTCTAAAATGGAGTTTGAGGACTTTAGAGATTTCGTTGCCAAAGAGACAAGGAACCCTTTTCATGCTGTTTATTACATAATAGTAGGTAATGAATTAGACACAGGGATTACACCAATTTCAAATGGCAATGATCTTCTTTATTACTTTGACATATTTAGAGAGTATCGTCCAATGGAAATGTACTTGGATCATTTTAATGTGAACCTAGATAACTATGTTGATGGTACTTATAGAAAGGTTTAAGTTATTCCCCCTTCCCCACTGAATGATAATGAAAAAGGAAAAATATAAGGTTGAAGCAGAAGATGATGTTGATGAAGATGTAATGGGTGCTTCTAAAAATGAGATTGATATCCATGATGACCTTAGTGAAGCCAGTGATGCTCCATCACTAGATCACTTGTTTGAAGGGGAAGATGAATTGATTGAAATAAGAACCCAAAAAAAACAGTCAAGCCCAAGGATGTGCTTAATCAAACTTCTTGTAATGTAGATGACGAGGAACCTTACAATGTTCAACTTGAGCATGATCCCTTAATACAAGAATTGTTGGATTATTTGAAAAAAGGAAGGAGACAGTGGTGAGAATGATGGTGGTTTGAGCAAAGAGGATGAGTTTCCCATTTATGATCCAGAAAGTCATTGGAGATTGAAAAAACCAAATGTTGGTGAGAGGTATGAATCATACAATTAATTGAAGGATTGTACTAAGTACTATGCACTCAACAATGGTTATTCTATATGGTGACCTATCTTTTGGCCATATGTAATCGAACTCTTCTATAAATGTAAGGTTCTTATTATGTATACAAATCACATAAAATAGACTGGATGAAGGCTGTGATCAATACTTCTATATACAAATTGAGAAGCATATGAGGACAAATGGAAGATTGGTAAGTTATCCTTTACAAAAATTTTGTTATTTGTATAATTCTTTACATGTGCAAACCTTTTTTTTGTTTTTTTGGCAGACTGTACCACCCTTGTTTGTTAGAATGCATGGTCTTGATGCTTATGATGATGTTGAGGTCATTCTTCAGATAAATGAGTTGAAACACAGAATGACATTCAAGAATAATGGACAATTGGTGATCAAATGTGACTTAGATTGGATGATGTTTGCTCATCACCTTCCAACCAATTCATGGTTAAAGTTCAAGATTAAAAAAAAGAGTATTTCAAGTATTGTGTTCAAAGTAACTCACTCATAATGTAATCAACTATGTGTAATGGCAATAAAAAGTACTTCATTTCATTTCATTTGATAACAGAGTATAAGTACATTAAAGTCAATTACATAAATGAACCTAAGCTTACACAGAGAACAACTACTAATACAAGAAAAATATAAAAAAAAATGATTCAGTAACTTTAACTTTTAGCCTTGATCTACTCCTCCTTTAGTATACCAATTTCCAATTTTGACATCTAAAGTTCTTCACTAGCATCACCAACTTTCATAGAATTCAAATTATGCAAATGCAACTGATACACCAAATCCTTGTAATACTGACTTGGTAGTTCAACATCAATGAACCTAAATCTCTTGCAAGTATGAAATTTACCCTTCCAAATCCAAAAAAATACAAAATTTAAGGAAAAACTTACAAAAATACAGTTAGGAATCTCCAACAAAACTTACAAAATCAGGACATCCAAGGAACCTTCTCCCTGGGTTAAGGTTTGTCCATGAAGTCCTCATGGACATTCGATCTCCTATAACATCGTACTTTAAAATTAACTTTAATACGCGTGCGGAAGCTAATTACATATAATTACATTAAAATCAAAAGATTATTACAAACTTTATCCGGTTTATAATTACAAAATTCCACTACGGTGTTATTTACAAAACAGGCTCTATTAAAAAACTTAGACATCAGAGTAGTGGTCTGTCCATATTCCCAGTCCTATATCTTCAGAAACTCACCACGGAGCATCTGCAAAACAAACTAGTGTGGAATTAACACAAAGCTAAGTGAGGAAATAAATATCTAAGCACATACAAGGCAAACATGCCCAAACACATAGCTCATAACCAAGGAGAACCGGCGGTGTTGCAACCACCTACAACCAAATGCCGGCCAAAGCATAGGTTTACCGATAGCCCAGCTAACATGGACAACAGTACCAACACCCTTGAGTACAACAAATGCACCTCAAGATCAGATACTGTAAATCCCCAAGCAACAGGCCCAGCCGCCCAGCTAAAGCCGATCTCCCACCAAACATGTATACATATTATTCAAGAGCATAATTACAATCAGGATATCATATCCCGCATATCCCAAGATATAGATCTACTCACCACAGTCTGCACAGCTGCAGTACACTCAAGTGACTAACTCACTGAGTCTTCTCAGTTCCTGGGAATATAAATACAAGTCATTAGTTACTTAATAATTCACAATAAGCAAAGATACTACTTACACATCTTATGTACAAATAAACAACAAGTACATATCAATAATATACCATCTTATTCACAATTACCAACTCGTCAAGTAACTTGTGAAATCTTGTAACTCCATAGCTTAGGCAATACATATCATTAATCCGTATGTCAAGGCCATGATAGATTCAAACATCAATGTCATCAAGGAGTTCTCTCAATTTCATCTTCATTCGGATTCATCATCAAAACCCTTAATTCCGAGCATGGGCATAAGTATAAATCCATACAAATCCAATTCCGATTAAAGTGTTAAGGAAATAGTCCAAGTCCCAAATTCCGAATAGGTCATGTGGAATTATCATAATTCCGAATACATTTCTCAATTCCGAATAAGTCATAATTCCGGTCAATTATAATTCCGAGCATAGACATATTCCGAATAGAGTGTTAGGAAATATCCAACTCTGATTTAGTACTTCAAATCATCAATTCCGAATAGATATAATTCCGATTAAATGGAATTCCGAGTAAAAGCAATTCCGAGCAAAGGCTAATTCCGAACAAAAGTCCAATTAAGGGCCATATCAATTCCGAATATTATAAATTCCGAGCAAGGACACATTCCGAATAAGAGTTCAATTCCGAATATAATCCAATTCCGATAATGTAGAATTCTGAATATTATAAATTCCGAGCAAATAGCCAATTCCGAACAATTGTAATTCCGATCATAAACAATTCCGAGTAAAGGGTACATATTCAAATTCCGAATTCCGATCAATTCATGCGGATCGTCTTAATTCCGTATATATTTATTCGGTATTCACGAGTATTCGGAATTCATCATATAGTCTAACTGTTTATTTGGAATTCAACACTAATACCGATCAAATCTGTTCGGAATCCTTCAATTCCGCATAATTCATACTCAATCCCGAATAATTCATATGTTCTTGCATATTTTCGATTTCTTTTCAATTCTACACTGTATTTGATCATTCAATGAAATCCAAGTTTCCAGAAATCATTCTAAGCATGTTATGAACAAAATTTAACATCTTATTCTAACATGCAATCATCAAAGTTCATAATTTCTTACAATCAAGCATCATTCGGAATTCTTAATAATCAAAGAATCTAAGTTACAAATCATGAACTATCATCATAAGCAATCTAACCTCTTTAATGATATGATCTTCAGTAATCAATTTAACATGCAAATATGATGATGACCGATTTCTTCTTTCCTTCTTTTCTTCTCGGCCGAACACACACACAATACACACACAACACTTTCTCCCTTTGTTTGATTTTGCATGGAATGAAATGAGAAGACAACTTAGGTGATTATGTGTCATGAGACACCTCCACCCACTAACTCATATTTCACAATTAATTAATATTTTCTAATAATAATAATAATAATAATAATAATAATTAATCACATATTAACACAATTTTAATCATCAAATTGCATATAACACATAAAGATAATTAATTCCACATAATCAAGGTTAAATCTCAAGATCAATTAAACTTAATTACCTTATTTATTCTAAGCCGGTTGAGAGGGTGTTACATCTCTACAGTGACATAACTCTTGGGTTGATTGCGTGAATGAAGAAGAAGATGAAGTCATGGTATGTGTTGAAAAAACGATGAAATCTTGACTAAAAAGGTCACGTTAAAGGACAAAGGGTGTCTTACGTGGATGGCAACCGGTCCACGTAGGATTCTACCGTTTGAATGGGTAAAAATTGCATTAAATGTAAAAAAAGGGCAGTTGTTTGTATTCTAGGAAAAAAAAATTTAGTTTGTTACATACAATGTTAAAGTGAGCATAAATTTCTTACATTTCGGTGCATACAACCTTAAAAAATAATACTCTTTTTTTTTTTTTGCTTTGTAAAGTAGTCTAATTAAACTTTTCTTATAAAAATTATATTTTAAGTTTCTTTTTATTTAATACATTATCTTTTACACATATATTATCTTGAAGTTTAATTTCTTTATGTTTTTGTATGGAAAAAACTAGAATGGCTTCATGAAAAATTTCATTTTTTTATGAAAATCTTTCCTTGATTGTGAAGATTAATAGCTATATGTTATGTTGATGTGCGCTATATATTTGAGTTTGAATCTAACGATGTATATGTAGTATGAATTTTCTCAAAAGAAAATAGTATATATTCAATTCTAATTGTATAGATTTTTCTACCTTATTTCAAGTATTAACATTTAACATTATTGATCATTATTTTTCCCGTTTCAATGTGCGGGTGATAGCTAACTTGTTCTATATAGTTATGGTTTAAGTCCCGTAATAAAAAAGTAATATAGAATTATGTTTAAGTTTAGAAAGTGTATTTTTGGCTATATTTAAAAAAAAACTAACCACAAACTTTAGAAACTCTTTATGTTTTTCAACTAACCTTAGTAACAAGGGGCGGTTGAAAACCCACCATCAAGCAATTCGACCCACACTGAAGAGATGAGAAAGTGCCCCCAATTTGCCGGTAAAAAAAAACTAACCTAAGTAACGAACTTTTCAAGTTTTTAATCGAGCTTCTTTTATTATTATAATTATCTAAATCGATTTTTTTTAAGTTGACCCTTACACAGTGACCATATGTTTAATCATGTGATGATTCATCGAACTTCTATAGTTTGATTAATGTATCTCGATACTAAATGGAATATATTCATTTTATATATTTTAAGTTTTTTTTTTCTGTTTTTTGGGATGTGACTATGTAGAGTACTCCTTGTGTGTTGAATTATATAATCTAACTATCAGGAAATTGATATGAAATTATGAAAGTAACTTTTAAAATAATGCTTATATATTATAAAGCTCATAGTATTAATCAAATGCGAATTTGGCGGAGTGGTGTAGCAACACAAAAGAGACTTTTAAAATAATGCTTATATATTATAAAGCTCATAGTATTAATCAAATGCGAATTTGGCGGAGTGGTGTAGCAACACAAAAGAGACACCCAAGGCGTAGGTTCAACCCTTGTTAACCATTATAATATAATATACATTAGTTTATGACATATCTTAAAAAGAGGTAATTGATGATAGATAATTTGATATGATACGTCTATAATATGTAAAGAGAGGGATGCAAATAAAAACACTCGTTTTTTGTTATAATATAAGTCATGTGTACCATAATGGATCATGGATGGGTGATATTAATTCATAGAAAGATAAAACAGACTTTTATTTATTAAGGGAGTGTTTGTTTAAACTTATTTTTCTAGGCTTAAACTTATAAGTTTATTAGCTTATGAGCTTAATTATAAGCTTTTGAGGGAAAAAAATATTTGGATTAGTTTAAAAAGTGTTTGATTTGGCTTATTTATGAAAATGACCAAAAGTACCTCCTTACATTATTTGTGTGTTAAAGAGGATGTCAAGGAGGGGTTGAATGGTAAATGTGTTAAAATAAGCTCTCATCCTAAAAAATAAGTTAAGTCAAGATAACTTATGAAAAAAGGGCTTATTTTCATAAAAATAAGCTATTAAGCTTAAGCTAATAAACCTACCCAAACACATAAAATTTGATAAACACATAAAATTTGATAAGCCTATAAAATAAGCTAAAAAGTCAATAAGTCTAAAATATAACCTAAAACAAACACCCCCTAAAATATAACTTCTTGTTCATTATTATTATCTGTATACTATTTATTTTGTTACAAAATAATTTGTCCAGTATTAAAAACACATTGTTATTAATTAATTATTTTCGTATTTACCGTTTATTAGTTAATTACCATTATTAAATGTTTTATAAGTCGATTATTAGTTAAATGTAAAACTAAAAATAGTATTTTTATTAATTAAATTTTGTGTTAATTAATTGCACGCCTTAAACCGTATTTATTTAGTGTTTAACAATAATTTTGATACAGAAGAAATATATTATGTCCCTTTGATATATACTCGGCATTAAAAATAATAAAGGGAATCTGATAATAGTTTATTGTAAGAGATTCTATATTCTGTACTAAATTTTTATATCTATCTTTCTACTCACTAGATTAATAATGTATCAAAATAAAAGTAAGATATTGCAAAAGAGAATTAATTGATTATACTTGTTACTATATAGTGAGTAGGAGAATAAAATAAAAATATATAGAATTTTGGGTACTACTATTTCGACTCCCTCTATCACTACCCAAAAATGCCTTTTTACGGTTAAAAATATAGCCACAAAAGGTCTAACTGTCGATGCAAAAGCAATTTAGCGGAGACATGACGTCGCAAAAGGTTCGCCGCAACATATATGTTTGTGCCATATACTTTTTTGCAGCAAACATTTTGAGTTATGGTACAGTTTGGCCATTTGCGGGGACGATTTTTATTAATATTCAATAAATAATAATATAAAAAAGAGTTATTGCGGCAATCGTTTGGCCATTTGCGACGATGATTTTAATTAATAGGGTTTAGTACACCAAAATGTATCCAAGTTATCATCTTTTGCTATTGTATGTACTGAACTTTTAAAGTTACCTTTTAATGTATCCAACCCTCAAAAGTTACTACTTAGTGTATCCGGTTACCTCTTGTTCAGGTAACCGGTAATTCCTTTCAATTTTTACTTATTTTTAATCTTATTAACTCAGAAATTATTGCCACCTCATTTTTACTTTTATATTTATTTTTGTTTCATAAAGTACACCCTTGATCTTCATCTTCAAGCTTCATGCATTCAAACATTCAAACACTCAAAAGGCTAGAACAAACCCTAGAATCGATGAGGAAGATGAAATCATTGGATATATGAACCAAAAGAAAACCCCAAACAAATAGAAATCAGGTCTGAACTAAAAGAAGAAGAGTAAGAAATCAGATGTGAACCAGTTGGTAACCATGTGAAGATGGAGATTGAATCAGTTGGTAACCATGAACCCTTTCGAACGGAACCCTCAAGAACCATGAAGATCGATACCCTAAATCGATGGAGTTTTGATGGAGATCGATACCACCTAAATCGATGGAGCTATGATGGAGATCGATACCAGCGATGGAGCTCTGATGAAGCTCGGATGAAGCTTTGAAGATGAAGCTCGGATGAAGCTTTGAAGATGAAGCTCGGATGAAGCTTTGAAGATGAAGCAAAGACAGCGATGGAGATCAATACCCTTGATCTGATGGAGAGAAGGTCGAAAGTTGAAACCCACGTCTCTCTCGAATAACACACGAGGAAACCCAGAAATCTATTATTATTATTTTATTATTATTATTAGTTATTTATTTTGAATTATTTTTAAATAAAAAAAGGCCATGTCAGCAGCCATGTCACTGCCACATCAACCAAATTGGTTCCATGTTAGCATGTAACCTGCTATAGCAGGTTGGATACATTAAATGGTAAGTTTTGCAAATTTGATACATTAAAATGTAACTTTAAATGTTCAGTACATACAATAGCAAA
Source organism: Pulicaria dysenterica (assembly GCA_947179395.2). Classification (NCBI taxonomy): domain Eukaryota; kingdom Viridiplantae; phylum Streptophyta; class Magnoliopsida; order Asterales; family Asteraceae; genus Pulicaria; species Pulicaria dysenterica. The sequence continues at coordinate 26,488,573 of OX359288.1, forward strand.
ATGTGACAACTTGGATACATTTTGGTGTACTAAACCCTAATTAATATTCATTAAATAACAATTTAAAAAAGAGCTTTTGCGGCGACCGTTTGGCCATTTGTGGCGACGATTTTAATTAATTTTAAATAAATAATAATTTAAATAGAGCTTTTGCGGCGAAAGTTTGGCCATTTGCGGCGACGGTTTAATTAATATTAATTAAATAAATAGTATATAAGTCAGTTTTTTTGTCTTTTAGTGATCCTTTAGCGGCGATACGTGTCGCCACAAAAACCTTTCACCACAAAAGACTTATTTTTTCTTGTAGTGTCTATCACATACCAGACATATCTTTTAAATTAATTACAGTTTCCACTACAGATCATACATTGATATATGTTATATCACTAAAATTTAATTAGACTATAAAAAATAAAAATGGTCAAAATAGTTTCATCATAAAATTGTTTATAAGCATAAAGCATGATTTCAGGTGTGAAACACGTCCAATTTTTCATATTTAGAAATCGATTCTATACCCCATGATTCATGATTACATTAAACTAATTAGTGGCGGTCAACTTCAAGTCTTATGGGAACTTGCAGTAAAAACTACTTAATTTGATCCCTTTCACATCCGTTTTCTCACGTTTTATATATAAACACACACACAAAAAGTTAAGGAAGGTTCCAGGATATGCATTACATACATGTTGGTAGTACCTACTAACTCTTATAATCTATGACATCATGTCATCATCTAACATAATATTACCCCAAAAAAGGTTCGAGTAATCCACATTGCCGTGTTATCTGTTACAGGAGGCGAAGTATGTTATATCAACTATACTTTATTCTTATTTCTCTATGTTTAAATCTAGAACATATCAACGCTTTGCATGATTTAAATGTTTCGTTATTTTCTTCCTTTAAACTATTCTATCGTTCAACGTAGGTGGTGAGAATGAGTTGGTTTTGACTCAAAACCGAACTATAACTAACTATTTTGATTAATGGTTACTTATAATCAGGGCCGGACCCTTGATTTGAAATGAGTGGCGACACCATTAGAAATGGGTACGTGGTAGCACTGGTTTGAAAAAATCGAAATTTACACTACGAAATGGAAGTACCATCTTAAAAAAAATCAAAATGACTGGTGTCCCTTACCATCGCCGCTTAAGCCTTAGGTCCGCCCCTGCTTATAATATATTATATGAGACGATATCGGGTTTAGTGGGAGTGATTATTGGTTTTATATCGGTTAACCTTAACAAACTAATTTACTTTCATGGTTTTATTTTGGTTAACCGTTAACAAACTAATATATTTTCATGTCACCATGAGTAGTTGTACATCGTAAATGTCATATCCAAAATCTAAATGATAACAACACCTATTACAAAGGGGTTTTGGGTCTAATGGTATCAAAGAGTATTAACATGTTCGTCTCTTTATGAGGTTAAGAATTCGATTTCCGCCGACGAAGGTTTAAATTACATAAGAACACTATAACAATTATGGTTTTATAGGACGTTTGCTTGTGTCCTAACACATTACTTAATGGGACACTGAACTTTTTAGGACCAAGTATATAGGTGTCATATAGAAAGGTGTTGCAAAAAGTCATACAAGTTGTTAGGTCACCTTTTTTCATCCTAATAAATACAAATCTTTTAAAACATATCTCGTAGCCCCATAATATGTTTTATACAACATAAATGGCGTCGTAATAAACCTAGAAAAGTGACCGTTTATGATGTCCTAATATATGCTTACTCACCAGCATGTTTTTAGTGTTTTAAGACATGTACACGTGTCCCATAAAATGTGTTATACAATACAATTGGCGTCCTATAAACAAGTGTCCTATAAACTTAATCTAATATGACGTAATTATTAAGCGTCCTCTTAGACTATACCATAATTGAACATATAAAGTAAGTGATCGTATTATATATGTTATTGAGACGCTTATTGAAAAAGCGTCCTATTTAAGCGTTCTATAAACCCCTTTTTGTTATAGTGGAAAGTGTATTACTATTCCAAAAGTGAAAAAAAAAACACACACACACATATTACTTTAAGAACCATATTCAACTCCTTTTTTAAAAAGCAGTCATATCATGTAAACAACTGGGTTAAACATTTAACTCGGGTTAAAGCAATTTCACAACAAACAAGGTAACGGATTTGCATCAAGTGTTTGACAGAATAATAAACTCCTCTCAAATAAAAGACTAACTTTAATCAATTTAATTAAAAACATATAACTTTTTATGTAATAAAATTAAAATCTGATCATTAATTTAATCAAAATTAAAACTTAATTTTAACTTTAATTGGTCAACCTTAAAAGTAAATTTTGAATTTGAATTAATAAGATTTATTCAAGTTTAATTTTAGTACGAAATAATAGTGGAGGTAAAATAAAGTATTATGTGAATCTAAAGATTAACTCTATTAATTTCTAATTCCAAATCATTATATGCAACATTAGTTTTATCATAACTTTTTTTTTAACATTATATCTTATAATTAAAAACCGTGGCTTCCTATGGAAATGTGCCACGGGTCGGGTCCTTAGGTACGGGTCGAGTTTTTTCCGGTTTTGGGCCGGTTTGGGCTTTTTTTTCGAATATGTTTTTGGGCCGGGTTTAGGGGTGACGGAGAAAACTCCAAATCGCGGTGACGGTGGCGGTGGCGAAATGCTTTGAAGGTGCAGTGGAGTCGACGGCATAGGAAGACGGTGGTGTGGTTCCTCTTATTTCAACCATGGAGAAAACCCTAGATCTGGTTCGGGACGGATCTGTTCACCATCGAAGGTACCTTGGAGAAAAACCCTAGATCCGTTGTTCTTCATCACCAAATGGAAGAGGGCGGCAGTGATGTGGTGGTTGGAACCGGCGACCGTCGTTGTTGTAGAAACGAACCAGTATGATGGTTGTTGGAGAAACGCAACGGAGACGGTTGCAGGTCACTATCGATGATGGCGGTGGTGCGTTTATGGTGGCGGTGGTTTCGCCGGCCGTGGTGGTTCCACATGGATCTCGATGATGGTGGTGGTGGTTCCACAACCATATTGACGGTGGTGGTTCGAGTTTTAGAGAGAGAGAGAGAGCGTGAGAAAGAGTGAGAGAGGTTTGTGTGTGTAACAAGATTTACCACTACATCTACAATTCTTCTTCTAACCTGAGAAAAGAGAGAGTTTGGGACGGATACCGGCGAGAAGGGAGTGGGAGAGGGAGCTCGCCGGCGAGTGTAATGTCGCCGGAGAGAGGGTTCGCCGGAGAGAGAGGGAGGCGGCTGTGAAGGTAGGGGGGGATTAGGGTTTTGTTGTGTTGTTTGGAGTGGAAAATGGGAGGGTAAAGTGGGTAGTCTATATATATGAGTACTTTTTATTTTCTATTTGTATTTTTATTTCTTTTAACTAAGTTTTTGTTTTATTAACTTTTTTAATTAAAAGTATTTTTAACTGTTTTTATACTCTTTTCACAAACCGGGTTTACGTTTTCAGCCACGATCAGATTTTAAGCCTCCCACACCCGTGCGGAAAGTTTGAATTATAATTTTTTTTTATCGTGCTCTTGTGGGACCGGGTCGACTTTTTATTCTTTTTTTTGGGTCGGATAAGAGCCGAGTTTAGAATGGGTAGGGTCAGTCAACCCAAGACCCGTGCACTCTTTTCACAAACCGGGTTTACGTTTTCAGTCACGATCAGATTTTAGCTCTCCCACACCCGTGCGGAGCACGGGCTCAAACTAGTTAACTATTAAAACTCGATCACTTCACACATTTTGGAGATATAGATCTTCAAAAACTATAAACAAGAGAATAAAATGCATTCTAGTTATTTGTTATGTAATGATTAGTAGTTCAAATAAAAAAATGTAATACTAAAGTTAGCGTAATTTATTAGTATCATCCGTAGGTCATCAAGATTTATTGTTGAATCATGATTTATCGTTGATATTAAAAAGTTTTTTCTATTATAGTATTTCACTACAAAATAATCTCTTAATTTCTTATCTTATCTTTTAATATTAATAAAAAATTAACATAGATCAACTTATACGATAAAAAAATCTCTTAATCAAAATTAAAAGCCTTAGTTAATTGGAAACCGTTGTTTTGGTCAAAATTAAAAAACCAATTTGAACTATAAAGTTAGTAACAATTCTAAAATAAATCAATTTGTTTAAGAATATAATATAAACATAGCCACTTTGTTTAGTCAAAATTGAAACCTTTTATTAATTGAACAATCTCAGCACTCTATTTTTTTTACAATTAAAAGCCCATTTTGACTATAATGATTGCATGGAGCGGATCTTCATTAATTAAATCAATTTGTCTAACATCGAACTAGAAAATTATGACTGTCAAAAACATAATTTTAATTGACGGAATTGAGGATAAACTATACTTTCATGCTCAACTATAAAATTGGGTCTTTGAGGTAGGGGTGATGGTTATGTCAAAGCTTCCGGTCTTGAGGACTTTATGTTACCGTTAAAAAAAACTAATTAATAATGATTTGAAAGAAAGGCCGAATAAAATTTCGAACTTATATTAAAATATTTCTTCTTTGCAAGTATTAAGACAACATAACATAAGACAAAGTACAAACTAAAATACTATAATGCAAAAAAGTTTAAAGGTAAAGAAATTTTAATCATATCAAAAGCAGTTCATGATAGAATTATTGACCTCACCTACATTAGTATGTTCATTAGTTAAGTAAATGTTTTTTTTGAACGGCAAACACATACACTCTCTAAACATCTCCACTGTCCACGCCAGAACTTGAACCCACAACCTATTGGGAGGGGCACCACCTTACAACACCACATACCGCTGGGCTACAAGTTCTTTGGTTTAAGTAAATGTTGTTATCTCTTATTATCAAAGTTTATTTAATTTATATTTTTTCAATTTTGAGATATGCACGTTTAAATTATTCTACTACCGAAAAATGACGCTAAGTTTGACAAACATCCAGGCAACAACAATATTATAACAATTTGATTCGTTAGTTTTTTTTTTAATTGGACGCCCTTTAATCATTTGATTAATTTATAAACTGGGTATTATATATACATTCATTTATTGTTTGAACATATTACTTTTTAGATTCTTATTATTTATAGTTTTTATCTCTTTCACATGTAACAATTATTTAATAACTTTTTATTAATATTTATTATTTTATAAACCAACCCATATATCAAATAATTATATAATCTAGATAAGTGATATTTTAATAAAAAAACCACAAGAACCTTATCGTCATTTATTAAAGCTAAAGACACACCACCTATAGCTAAACCTAATAACAAACCAAGAACAACAACAAACCAAACAGAAATAAGTGATTTTTTTAACGGCAAGGATTTTTATTAAAACTAGCAAGGAGCTAGAGAAAAAAGGAACACAACAAGTCCAAACAATCAAATGGAAAATTACACCAATCCAATCATCTATGTTTTAACAAAACGACACCAGATCTATGACTAATCCAAAAGAACGATAACGCGTGTACATGGAGAAGAGGGATGCAACGTTTGCATCTGTCTTTTCCGAGAAGCTTAATGAACTTCTATATTTCCACAACACCCAAAAATAGGTATACATGACACTGGATATGGCCTTCTTTTTGTCACTTATGAATTCAGCCAAGGAAACCCACTACAAGGGATGAGAGAGACGCAACCCAAAGCCCACCAATGGCTAATGTCGTCCAGCAGCTTTTTAGCGACAGAGCACTTAACAAATATATGATCTCAGTTTCTTCGAACAAATTGCAGAAGGAGCACCTAGAACTTCCCAACAAAATACCTCTTTTGATCTAATTCGCTTTTGTGGGCAAGCTATAATTGAAAGCTCTCTAAACCATGATAATAACATTAAGAGGAACCCACTTTATTCAGTCGAGAGGAGCAACACAGGATGCAAACAAGGGAAACATCGAAGGCAGCTCTACACAAGAAGACGGTAAAGGAACCCGAAGATTCGATAGCCCAATTACAAACGCCATCCTGATCAACCTTATCAAAAGATTTATAAATCTTTAAGATGTTACCCCTAACTCCATTAGTTGCTGCTTTAGGAAAAGTCTTTCCCAAGTCCCCTAGCTCCCAATGGATAGATTGAACCACTTTTTTTATCCATAAAGTGTCATCCTCTTTATAAAATCTCCAAACCCATTTAGCAAGGAGAGAGAGGTTTAAGGCTTGAAGGCTACTCACACCTAGACCACCCTTGCTTTTTACCGATAGAATCTTTTCCCATCTCAACCAAGCAATTTTGCGTTCCTCATTTTTACTGCCCCAAAAAAAACTTCATTCTAAGACTTTCCAGTTTATCGATGATTTTTTTTGGGAATTTGTAGAGAGAGAAAAATAAGATCCAAGACTCCCTAACACCGATTTAAACAATGTGAGCCTTCCTCCGTATGAAAGTGAACGAGCCTTCCACGCAGACAGTTTCCTTCTGAACTTAGACACTATTGCCTCCCAGTACTCGTCTTTGTTCATAGATACAACCACCGGAACACCAGGATACATTAAGGGTAGTGAGCCAGCCTTGCAATGAATAGAGAGGCCAAGAATTCCGTTTCCTCAACGCTAGAGCCAACTGTTATGCATAAAGCGTACCAGTTTTAAATTAATAAAAACCGTCTTTATTTTACGTACGACTATGACACAAAATAGGCAAGAGATCCTAATCGTATTATAGTATAGAAAATAAGTACGGGTGTCGAACCCTTGGGGAAATAATATGATTTGAAGTTAGTTATACTAATTTAAATATTAAACTAAGCTAAACTATACTAAACTACTAAAAAGCAAATAAAATAAACTAAAAACAAATAAAGCTAATAAAGGGGGAAATTATGATGTTTATGAGCTTTCAACCAACTAAACCACTACTAACCCTAGAATTCACAAAAACAAAGCAAAGAAAGCAATAAAGCAAAGAACTTGGAAGATTAAATAATATATATATTTAATGCGATATTTAATTATTTTTGGATAAAAATCATGAGAATATGTTAAATATATGTTTAATATCATTATATATTCTTTTTCAGGTTCAAATTCGGATATTTGAGAATATATATGGATAAAAAAAGGCTAAAATTCGAAGATAAGCATCAAAGTTTGAAATTTCCGAAATCCTGTCACTAAATGGTCGCTAGCGTCGCTAAAAGCCACCACTTAGCGTCGCTAAAGGGCCTTTTGACAGCTTTATAAATTGATTTGATCTACATTCGGTAGGGAAGCTTTTAATCCGACTTTTCACCATCTTCAACCTCTGGAAACTCCTTAAAAACACCATGAAGCATATGGGAGCATAGCTTGGAGCATTGGGGCTTGGATTGAAGATAAAATCGAAGATCAAGTCCCGAAACATTCGGCTTTTACGGTTTTATTCATTCTAGTTCATCTTGTTTCTTTGTTTGAATAATTTCCAGAGCTTTAGCATGTTTGTTCTAGGCTAGACTTCTGATTTTCCTCCCTAGAGGAGATGAACTTTAATTATGGTTGATTTAATTCATGGTTTTGATGCTTAATTCATGTTTGTTCTTAGTTTAGCCTAATCTATGTTTATCCATGCTTATGAATCTGTTTTGATTGCTTAGAATCTGATTTTTATGTTTTAAGAGACCACTTGAATCATAAATATTGAATCTTGATTGTCTAGGACCAATAGATGATTAAGGAATAGTGATTAACCAAATCCTATGTTTTAAGCAATTAAAGTTAGAGTCTTTTGCATGTGATGTCCATATAATGACCATTTATATGTTAGTTTAATGTTTTGTTGACCATACAAGCATTAAGATTAGGGCTTAACTTGTTAATCGAATTAATTGGCTAATTATCCCTTTTAATCGCGCTTTTGACCATAAATGTTATTAATTGGTGTAATTAGACGGTTATAACCGGACCAAGGTTTTAACTGTAACACCCTGTAAATGGGCCTAGTAGTGTAGGGTTGTACTTTGTGCTTTAGAGCTTGTACAGTGACATTAAGTGAAATTAATTAAGTGTTTTGTGTGACTAACGTGTACTGTGTTAATTAATGTGATTGTGTGAAAAGTGCCAAACGTGTCTAGAAGTGATGTCGTGTAATACGGTTTCGCGAAATGATTCCGTAGATATCCCCGTTAGGTAAAACGGAATGGCGTGTGTCAAGTTGTAAGTTAAAAAGGGGAACGAAATACCCCGTGTTTATTTATTTGACCCCAAGGTCGGCTTCTTTGAGCTTATCCCCTGGGTCAAGCTCAAACACACACAAACATGTTTTCATTCACGTACAAACTCATAAACACATACACTTTGGTGATTTTGAAGAATTGATCAAGAAACAAGTTATTACAAGTGATTTCATTGACAAATTCGTGACCTAATTGCTGTACTACATCATCTTTGTAAGTAAATCTTGTTTAAAAACCTAAAGTTGTGTTCTTGAGGAAAATACACCACTTTGATGGTGTATATGGTGTCCATGTGTTGATTATGGTGTTTAAGTGTGTTTATAAGCTTCCATTAATGTCAAGTAATGTATACAAACGATTGAATCTGGTTTCAATCGACTTTTGGTATCAAAAAACGAGTAATTTTAGTGCTGTGTCGAAACAGGGACGAAGGTCTGCTGTTCGTAGATTTCCTACGGGCGTAGGGGGTACTCCCTACGGCCGTAGTAAGCTTTGTATATACACTACGGCCGTAGGCAGGGTTACTGCGTCCGTAAGATGTGTTTTTGTGTGGGTTACCGTCTACGGACGATGAAACAAGGACTACGGGCGTAGGTACGTAACCTACGGTCGTAGTTCACCAAAGAATAGCTACTACGGGTGTAGGAATAGGTTCCTACGGCCATAGTACATGATTCATTGGAAAGAAACTATGCGGGCGTAGTGGGTTTACCCTACGGCCGTAGTAAGGTGTTGTCATGTGTCCTACGGCCGTAGGACATGTACACTACGGCCGTAGTAAGCTGTTCTGTGTTGACAGCTTGTGTAACTTGTGTTCTAACCTGTGTGTGTTACGTGTAAGTGATAACCAAGCCTGAACCTTATGTGTTAGGTGATTCGGACGACTCAGTGTGTTCTTGGGATTCTCGGATTCATATCTGCCTCTTGTGATATCGTGGTGAGTACCGGTTTCCCATAAGACTCAATAAGTAGGGCTATTATGTGCATGGGTTGTGTGCTACGTGATATAAGTGATACAGTGTTATAAGTGATACCATGTGATATATATATTGTGATATGTGATACGCATGCGTACTGTGGACCCTATGGGTCAAACGTGTTTATGACTTCCTGTCCGGACAGACGCAGGGGTTGAGGTCAGTTGCTGATGCGGCTGGGTCCCTTGAGTGTTATTCAGGGATTAGCGGTTCCCACGAGTGATTTTCTGGGGTAAAGGTTCTGCAGGCCGCCGTTCCTCGACAAACAGTGGGGTCTTGGTTTGTAACTAAGGCCTAATTGAGCCCAGGTGGCTCCGCAACGTGCTCGGGGGGGGGGGTTGCTCTTCGTTTCCCCTCCAGCATGGATTGGTGTTGCTGACTTCTCAGTTAGATTCGTTGAGCGGGATTTGCAACCCCGCGAGATATGATCTTGCTGACATGTTGGCACACCGCTATGTGATAATTTAGCATTGTTTGTTTTATTGTGACGTGATAGCATGCTTATTGGTGCTTATGTGATACTTGTACTCACTAGCTAGTGTAGCTAATGGTTCGTGATATTTCCCTTTTCGCAGGTTAGTGATTAGATGGCCTGACGAGGCGGGTTGCTGTGGGTAATGTTATTGTATATATCTTTTGGAACACTAGTAGTTTATTAACTCTGATACTATATAACGATGGTCGGTGCGTAGTGGTAACACTGGCTAAATTTTGGTACTTGGCTTGATTCGTTGTTTGTGATCGCCAAGTTGATAAGCAATACTTAATATATAATCAGTGGTTTATTCCGCTGCAAACTTTTGGTGTAAATCAAGTTTTAATTTACTCTAATTTTAAGCTCGTGAGTCCGGTGTTACAATTAGGTATCAGAGCCTTAGTTTGAGGGAATCGGGTACTTGCGAAAGTATTCGATCTCAAACTCGGGCTTGACCATCGTTAAGTGTTCCTAGAGGGGTAAATGGGGGCTGAGTGTGAGCGTTATGTGTTTATTGCTCAATGTGAATTAACTTGTGTGTTAGTGAATTGTGATTAAGTGTAATAAACGTGTTCACCCCTTGTGTATAGAAAGTGAGTGAGTAGAATGTCTGAGCGACGTGCTAACACTGAGGAAGCTCTGAAAGAGATGGAGGATGAAGCCTCACATCATCGTGCTGAAACCCAGGAGGAGTCTTCTTGGCGAGACACTCAGGGCTCGAGGCAGGGAAGAGATTCTGAGGCGTATATTTTGTTGCTTGAGGAGGAGCTTCGCTCGACTAGGGAGCTGCTGAGGGAAGCTATTAAGGGCAAGCAACGTGAGCAGTGTTCTTACAAAAAGTTTAAGTCTTGCGGGCCGAAGGTGTATGAGGGTAGTGATAATCCCTCAGAGACTATCCGTTGGTTACGCGAGACGGATCAAGTGTTTGAGTCCTGTGATTGTGAAGCTGAGAACCGTGTCAAGTATGCGGGTCGTATGTTAAAAGGTAAAGCTCTGGATTGGTGGGATACTGTGAAAGATACGCTGAGTAAAGAGGTGGTTGCTGCTCTGACATGGGAGCAGTTTGCCGAAAAAGTGAAAAGCAAGTACTGTACTGATTATGATCTTGAGAGGATGGAGAACGAGTTCAATGCTCTCCGTAAGGGAGACAAACCGGTGGAGGACCTTATCCATGCCTTTACTGATAAGGTAAGGTTTATACCACACCTTGTGACTGATGAAAGGGCAAAAATGCGGAAGTTTGTGAATATGCTGCCGCTAGAGGATCGAGCTCACGTGAGAGCTGCAGTTTCTTTGGATCGGGCGTTTGAGATAGCCCGACAGATTGATGGTGATCGTCGCCAGTGTAAGGGTGATCAGATGGTGGAGGGCCAGAAGAGGAAGTTTCAGCAGTATTCAAAGGCTGGTACTTCAAAAGGGAAATCTGTTGCTGGTGGAAAAGTGGATTCGAGTAAGAAACCGAGGTTTGATAATCCTTGGTGTTCCTTGTGCCGTACTTACCATTCTGGTGACTGCTCGAAGGCTACTACCAGATGTATGAGATGTGGTGAGAAGGGGCACGCCGCTACAGAGTGCTCATTCAAAGAGAATGTTTGTTTTAAGTGTCAAAAGCCGGGGCACAGGATTACAGAGTGCCCGAAGAGACAGAGGGGTGATATTGGAGCTGGAGCTGGTGGGTCTTCTACTCAACCTAAGAAAGATGGCGCTCCTCGCGCCAAGGGTCGGGCTTTTCAGATGACAACTGAAGAAGCCAAAGCTGCTGGAGACGTGATTACTGGTACTTTTCTTGTAAATTCTGTTCCAGCATGTGTATTATTTGATTCTGGAGCTACCCATTCTTTTATATCTGTGGCTTTTCGTGATAAACTGCAATTGCCTATATCTGTGTTACCTGAGCCGATTAAAGTTGAAATTGCTAGTGGTAAGGTAGTTTCGGTTACGAATAGTGTTCCCTGTGTTAACCTTGACGTGGACGGGAATAGTTTCCCTATCTCTTTTCTTCTTATGCCAATTGCGGGCTTTGATGCGGTCGTTGGCATGGATTGGCTCAGTGGTCTGAACGCGGAGATTCTGTGTTCGAAAAAAATGGTGAAGATTCCTTTACCCGATGGGTCTTGTGCTGTAGCTCGAGGGGAACGTCGAGAGTCTGATATTCCTCTTATTTCGGTGATGAAAGCTCAGAAATCGATTTCTAAAGGCTGCGAATTTTATCTGGCTCACGTGATTGATGCAAAGCTAGAAAAGCAAGTGGTCCAAGATATTCCGGTAGTGTCAAATTATCCGGAGGTGTTTCCAGACGAATTGCCGGGTTTGCCGCCGGTAAGAGATGTAGAGTATAAAATTGATCTTGTTCCAGGGGCTACGCCTGTAGCTAAAGCTCCATACCGTCTTGCTCCTTCAGAGGTGCGAGAGATGATGACTCAGTTACAGGAGTTACTTGACAAGGGCTTTATTAGTCCAAGTTCGTCCCCGTGGGGTGCTCCTGTGCTGTTTGTAAAGAAGAAGGATGGAACTATGCGTATGTGTATTGATTACCGGGAGCTGAATAAGCGAACGGTAAAGAATAAATACCCTCTTCCGCGTATTGATGATTTGTTCGATCAATTGCAGGGAGCAACTTGCTTCTCTAAGATTGAGCTTCGTTCAGGTTACCACCAGGTGCGGGTTAGTGAAGGTGATATTCCTAAAACTGCTTTTCGCACTCGATATGGCCACTATGAGTTTTTGGTTATGCCGTTCGGCTTAACCAACGCGCCTGCTGTGTTTATGGATATGATGAATCGGATTTGTCGTCCTTTCTTGGATGAATCCGTAATTGTGTTTATCGATGATATTCTTGTGTATTCCCGAAGTGAAGCCGAGCACGAGTTACATTTACGGCAAGTTCTTGAAACTCTCAAGCGAGAGAAGCTTTATGCAAAGTTTTCAAAGTGCGAGTTCTGGCTTCGTGAAGTGCATTTCCTTGGTCATGTGATCTGCAGGGATGGTGTTAAAGTGGATCCGGCGAAAGTCGATGCAGTGATGAACTGGGGAGTTCCCCGAACTCCTTCTGAAGTTCGTAGTTTTCTCGGCCTAGCTGGATATTATAGGCGGTTTATCCGTGATTTTTCTAAACTTGCAGGTCCCTTGACTAAGCTTACTAGGAAAGATGTTGCTTTTGTGTGGTCGGAGGCGCAAGAACAAGCGTTTCAGTCTCTGAAACGGCTATTGTGTGAGGCTCCGATTCTTTCCTTGCCCGACGGGTCTGACGACTTCGTCGTTTATTGTGATGCTTCTTATTCGGGGCTTGGCTGCGTGTTAATGTAGTGTGATAAAGTGATAGCATATGCGTCTCGACAGTTAAAGCCACATGAAGGTAACTATCCGACCCATGATCTTGAGCTAGCTGCTGTTGTGTTTGCTCTGAAGCTGTGGCGGCATTATCTGTACGGTACCAAGTGTGTGGTCTGTACGGATCACAAGAGTCTGCAATACGTGTTTACACAGAAAGAGCTCAATATGAGACAACGGCGTTGGCTCGAATTGATCAAAGATTACGACTGTGAGATCCGTTATCAACCTGGTAAAGCCAATGTGGTGGCGGATGCTCTTAGTCGCAAAAGCTCGTCAGCTGAGGCGAAGTTCATGAAGCTTGTGGTGATTCCTGATATTCTTGCGAAATTAAAGGAAGCACAATCTGTGGCCTTGCGTGACGAGAATCTTGCAGCCGAAGTGATGCGAAAACAAAAAGATATGCTTACAGATGATAGCCGTGGGCTAAAGACTTTTCAGTCTCGTGTTTGGGTGCCTCTTTGTGGGGGAAATCGTGAATTGATTCTGCAAGAGGCTCACCAGTCTCGACTGTCTGTACATCCGGGCAGTACCAAAATGTACCATGATCTGAAAGCTTTGTACTGGTGGCCTACTTTAAAGCGAGACGTTGCTTTCTATGTGGAAAAGTGTCAAATATGTGCGCAAGTGAAGACTGAGCACCAGAAACCATACGGTAATCTTCAGCAACTCGAAATTCCTGAGTGGAAGTGGGATAATATTACGATGGATTTCGTAACAAAGTTGCCGAAAACGCTCAGAGGGCACGATGCTGTTTGGGTCATAGTTGACCGTTTGACCAAAAGTGCTCATTTTCTGGCTATCAGCGAGTCTACCTCGTTGGATAAATTAGCCAAGTTGTATATTACTGAAGTGGTGTCGCGCCATGGAGTGCCGTGTTCTATTGTGTCAGATCGCGATACGCGGTTTACTTCGAATTTTTGGCAGAGTTTACAGCGTGAGCTTGGCACTCGTGTTCACCTGAGCACGGCGTACCATCCTCAGACAGATGGCCAGTCAGAGAGGACTATCCAAACCCTGGAGGACATGCTTCGCGCATGTGTACTTGAGTTCGGTGGAGCGTGGGATTCACATCTGCCGTTGATTGAGTTTGCTTACAACAACTCATACCATTCCAGTATTGGGATGCCTCCATTCGAGATGTTATACGGGAGACGTTGTCGCACTCCCACGTGTTGGCTAGAGCCTGGCGAGAAACAGTTCGCCGGACCTGAGATAGTACAAATTACAGCTGATAAAGTGAAAGTGGCACGTGAAAAGCTGAAAACCGCTCGTGATCGACAGAAAGTGTACGCTGACCCGAGACGTCGGCCAGTTGAGTTTAACGAGGGCGATCGGGTGTTCCTGAAAGTCTCTCCGTGGAAGGGTGTTATCCGCTTTGGCCGTAAAGGCAAATTGAGTTCGCGTTTCATAGAACCGTTCAAGATCCTGTGCAGAGTCAATGAGCAAACCGTGTCTCTGGAGTTACCTCCAGAACTTGAGGGTATTCATAATACCTTCAACGTATGTTACTTGCGTAAGTGTAAAGTGGATGAGAGTCAAATTCTGCCACTGCAGGAGCTGAGAGTTGATGCTTCAAAACGCCTCGTTGAAGAACCTGTTGAGATTCTCGGCTCAAAGACTAAAAAGCTACGTAAGAAAGTGATCAAGCTCGTTCTTGTGAAGTGGAAATATAACCTAGGTTCGAATATGACCTGGGAAACTGAAAATGATATGCGAGCTCGATATCCCCGTCTGTTCGTGAGTGATCAGATTCCGAGGACGGAATCTTCTTAAGGGGGGTAGATTTGTAACACCCTGTAAATGGGCCTAGTAGTGTAGGGTTGTACTTTGTGCTTTAGAGCTTGTACAATGACATTAAGTGAAATTAATTAAGTGTTTTGTGTGACTAACGTGTACTGTGTTAATTAATGTGATTGTGTGAAAAGTGCCAAACGTGTCTAGAAGTGATGTCGTGTAATACGGTTTCGCGAAATGATTCCGTAGATATCCCCGTTAGGTAAAACGGAATGGCGTGTGTCAAGTTGTAAGTTAAAAAGGGGAACGAAATACCCCGTGTTTATTTATTTGACCCCAAGGTCGGCTTCTTTGAGCTTATCCCCTGGGTCAAGCTCAAACACACACAAACATGTTTTCATTCACGTACAAACTCATAAACACATACACTTTGGTGATTTTGAAGAATTGATCAAGAAACAAGTTATTACAAGTGATTTCATTGACAAATTCGTGACCTAATTGCTGTACTACATCATCTTTGTAAGTAAATCTTGTTTAAAAACCTAAAGTTGTGTTCTTGAGGAAAATACACCACTTTGATGGTGTATATGGTGTCCATGTGTTGATTATGGTGTTTAAGTGTGTTTATAAGCTTCCATTAATGTCAAGTAATGTATACAAACGATTGAATCTGGTTTCAATCGACTTTTGGTATCAAAAAACGAGTAATTTTAGTGCTGTGTCGAAACAGGGACGAAGGTCTGCTGTTCGTAGATTTCCTACGGGCGTAGGGGGTACTCCCTACGGCCGTAGTAAGCTTTGTATATACACTACGGCCGTAGGCAGGGTTACTGCGTCCGTAAGATGTGTTTTTGTGTGGGTTACCGTCTACGGACGATGAAACAAGGACTACGGGCGTAGGTACGTAACCTACGGTCGTAGTTCACCAAAGAATAGCTACTACGGGTGTAGGAATAGGTTCCTACGGCCATAGTACATGATTCATTGGAAAGAAACTATGCGGGCGTAGTGGGTTTACCCTACGGCCGTAGTAAGGTGTTGTCATGTGTCCTACGGCCGTAGGACATGTACACTACGGCCGTAGTAAGCTGTTCTGTGTTGACAGCTTGTGTAACTTGTGTTCTAACCTGTGTGTGTTACGTGTAAGTGATAACCAAGCCTGAACCTTATGTGTTAGGTGATTCGGACGACTCAGTGTGTTCTTGGGATTCTCGGATTCATATCTGCCTCTTGTGATATCGTGGTGAGTACCGGTTTCCCATAAGACTCAATAAGTAGGGCTATTATGTGCATGGGTTGTGTGCTACGTGATATAAGTGATACAGTGTTATAAGTGATACCATGTGATATATATATTGTGATATGTGATACGCATGCGTACTGTGGACCCTATGGGTCAAACGTGTTTATGACTTCCTGTCCGGACAGACGCAGGGGTTGAGGTCAGTCGCTGATGCGGTTGGGTCCCTTGAGTGTTATTCAGGGATTAGCGGTTCCCACGAGTGATTTTCTGGGGTAAAGGTTCTGCAGGCCGCCGTTCCTCGACAAACAGTGGGGTCTTGGTTTGTAACTAAGGCCTAATTGAGCCCAGGTGGCTCCGCAACGTGCTCGGGGGGGGGGGTTGCTCTTCGTTTCCCCTCCAGCATGGATTGGTGTTGCTGACTTCTCAGTTAGATTCGTTGAGCGGGATTTGCAACCCCGCGAGATATGATCTTGCTGACATGTTGGCACACCGCTATGTGATAATTTAGCATTGTTTGTTTTATTGTGACGTGATAGCATGCTTATTGGTGCTTATGTGATACTTGTACTCACTAGCTAGTGTAGCTAATGGTTCGTGATATTTCCCTTTTCGCAGGTTAGTGATTAGATGGCCTGACGAGGCGGGTTGCTGTGGGTAATGTTATTGTATATATCTTTTGGAACACTAGTAGTTTATTAACTCTGATACTATATAACGATGGTCGGTGCGTAGTGGTAACACTGGCTAAATTTTGGTACTTGGCTTGATTCGTTGTTTGTGATCGCCAAGTTGATAAGCAATACTTAATATATAATCAGTGGTTTATTCCGCTGCAAACTTTTGGTGTAAATCAAGTTTTAATTTACTCTAATTTTAAGCAATACTTGGCTCGAGACGTGAAATGTATGGGTTGGTGGTTGGCTTTTGGGTATAGAGGAGGGTGATTGACCCTGGGGATTGGTCATATGTTCAATGTAACCTGAATGTGTCTGTTCAGGCACAGAAGTAGGCTCTCCCATGGCACGAATAAGTGTGGGCTGAGTAGACACCACACCCGGTTTAGGCTGTTGGGTTTGAATGAGCCGTGAGGTTGACACCTTAAGAGTAGGCGTCTCCCCCTCAACTTTTGCCGGAGAGATCAATGTGATCTCAGCTCCAGTGATGCCTTTAGGAGTGGCACCACCTTTGGCAGTTTTTCTTTGGTAGGTTTGGATATTCTCCCTAGCAGCAGTGGGCATACTAGGGGTGGCTTCAGATTTGGATTGTAAATGGAATAAAGGTGGAGGAGATGGGTTAGACGGAGTTGGTTCTACTGCAGTCTTATCTCCAAAAGTGGATGGAGAAAAGTGAGAAGAAAGAGAAAGTGGAGAGGTTTTACCTGAAGCAGCTTCTGTATGTGTTGGTTCAGCTTGATCAGAGAGCTCAGCCTGAACCTTGGTGTCACCTTGAGAAGCTCCCCCTTGATTCGATCCCTCATCTCCACTTGCAGATGAAACTCCCTCAGCTACCAAGAGCATTGGACCACTTAGACCCTCTTGCTCTGGGAAGATGTAATTGTTAAACATCTTTGGACTGAGAGTTCTAACAGGGAACACATCCCATCCAGCTTCATATAAATCCCCCAACTCAGCTTCAAGCACCAAGGACAAATACCTTATGAATGGTACATGGAGGTCCCTAGTGGTCTTCAGTACTTGGAATTTGAGCTCGTTGAATATGAGCTGTGCATAATCGATACGTCTATCAAAGAACATGTTGTATAGCAGCTGCATTTCGAACTCGTTAACTTGGTCCAAGCCTCCAACCTTGGTCCCCAGTGAACATACCACTGTGGAAACCATGAAGCCCCAGCTGGTTGGGAAAGTGGCCTTCTTAATCACCCATTCAGTTTGAGGGTGATCCATTTGAGGTAGAACTGACCTCGCCACTTGTCTAGTCACGGTTGGCTCGAACACATCTTGAACAGGGAGTTGAAGAACATCCCTTAGCCGTTGAACCGTGAGGGCCACTGTTCTATCGCCATTAAGAACAGTGCCGGTTATCTCTCCTCTGTTCTGATTGAAGGTGCATGTAAACCAGAACTCCAATAGGTGTTGGGGAACAATGTTGAGTGATGCGCCACAGAAGGCGAATGCCAGGGGGCATTTACGGATATAATCAATCCAAATTTCATATCCTCTGCCTTGTTTCCTCTGAGGAATCGCAAGACAGGCCTGTTGATTGTTGATTTTAATCACTGGAAGTCCATTGTTCTTAAAAGTAGCACCCCTGACCATCCGCTCACCTAGAACAAGAGTGGTACTTTCCATCGTTGAATGTTTAGATTACACAGAGTAATCAAATTGTAACTCGCACTGAGCGATCGTTAATTGCGTACTGAGCGACTTAGGGTTTATTCGATGGAACAGAAATTTGCACTTAGCAAAGAAAGTGAAAGGTATTTTAGTATGTGAGAAGTCTGGATTGAAAGCGTAACTTCTCTAATTCGACTCTGATCGATATATATACCTTTCCGAGGAGAGATAAAAGTTACCGTTAGAAATTCCCCTTTTTATCCGTTACGCCGAAAAATTACAGCTTGATGTAACAGTTAGAGGGTAGAACCACATCATTCTCCAACGGATACAAGTGTAAAATAATAATATTAACAAATAATAAGATTATAAACACTTTGTAAATATATCAATACACAATTGATATACGATACGAATTGAAACTGATTCAAAACGTATGGACAGAAAAATTAATAACACTTAGTAATTAATTCATAGATTGGACACACCAAGCTGAGTAAACATATTACTCAGTCTAAGTCAAGCACTCAGCTTGATTCAAGCACTCAGCTTGATTCAAGCACTCAGCTTGATTCAAGCACTCAGCTTGAGATTGATACTCGGCTTGAGTAGAGCACACATCTCAGGCTCAATGACACTTAGTCATTTATGTTTAAGACTGACTTAAACATGTAATTTTAGCTACACTAAGTAGGTATAATATGTTTGGAACTTACCAAACGTATGAACCAATCACACAGTGTGAGTTAAGCACATAGCTCAGACTCAATGACACTTAGTCATGTTGTTTGAGACTAACTCAAACTAACATTTCAACCACACTGAGTAGTTGAATTATGTTTGGAACTGACCAAACGTGTGAACTCATTATTCAGTGTGACATATAGATCAGTTTATGAAAACTTATTTATAAACTGTGCACCCAGCTTAAGATACTTAGTCTCTGTCAAACTGAGAACCCAAATTTTAGACACTTAGCTAGGGGTTGAGCATACCCAATTTACTTAGCAGATACATAAACCACTTTTCATCAAGGGGCTTAGTAAAGATATCTGCTAATTGGTCATCAGTGGAGATAAATTTAATGTCATCTTTACCTTTTCCACGATGTCCCTTACGAAGTGATCTAATTTCAATATGCTTGGTTCTTGAGTGAAATACTGGATTGTAAGTGATGGCTATTGCACTTTGGTTATCACAGCAGATAGGAGTTTTCTTGAAACTCATCCCAAAGTCCTGAAGCTGATGCTGCATCCACAAGATTTGAGCACAACAGCTCCCTGCTGCAACATACTCAGCTTCAGCAGTTGAAGTAGCCACTGAGTTCTGTTTCTTACTAGTCCAGCTTACTAATTTACCTCCAAGCAATTGATATCCTCCAGTGGTTGATTTTCTATCTAACTTGCACCCACCATAGTCAGCATCAGAAAAACCAACTAACGCAAATCCAGAGTCCTTTGGATACCAAAGTCCTAGATTTGGTGTACCTTTAAGGTACCGAAAGATCCTTTTCACAGCTTGAAGATGTGATTCTTTAGGATCAGCATGATATCTTGCACAAACACATGTAGCAAACATGATATCAGGTCTACTAGCTGTCAAATAGAATAATGAACCTATCATTCCTCTATAGGTAGACTGACACACAGACTTAACATCTGAGTCTTTACTCAGCTTGACAACTGGTGACATGGGTGTTTTCATGGTTGAACTTGAATCAAAACCATATTTCTTTATCAAATCCAAAACATATTTGCTTTGATTGATGAAAATTCCATCAGGATTTTGTTGAATTTGTAGGCCTAGGAAATATGTCATCTCACCCATCATACTCATCTTGTACTTTTGTGACATTATTTTGGAGAACCACTCACACAGAGATTCATTGGTTAAACCAAAAATAATATCATCCACATAGATTTGTACAAGAATCATCTGTCCCTTGCTCTTTTTAATAAAGAGTGTCTTATCTATACTACCTCTGGTGAAATCCATGGATAGTAGATAAGTGGACAGTGTATCATACCAAGCTCTTGGAGCTTGTTTAAGACCATACAAAGCCTTGTCCAACTTATAGACATGATGTGGAAACTTTGAACTTACAAAGCCAGGAGGTTGTTTCACATAGACTTCCTCCTGAAGTTTTCCATTTAGGAAAGCACTATTCACATCCATTTGATAGACTTTGAAGTCTTTATATGCTGCATAAGCCAGGAACAGCCTTATGGCTTCAATTCTAGCAACAGGGGCAAAGGTCTCGTCATAATCTATTCCTTCCTCTTGCTTATACCCTTGTGCTACCAGCTGGCTTTGTTCCTAACTATCAATCCATCCTTGTCCATTTTATTTCTATAGACCCACTTAGTGCCTATAATTGTATGATCTTTGGGGGTAGGGACAAGGGTCCAGACTTTAATCTTCTCAAACTCATTTAATTCCTCTTGCATAGCATCAATCCAATCCTCATCTGTTAAGGCTTCCTCAGTATTCTTTGGTTCCATCTGAGACAGAAATTCAAAGTGAGCAGCATAGTTAGCTGTAGCCTTAGATCTGGTCATGACTTTCTCTTGGACATTTCCAATGATTTGATCTTGAGGATGATCTTTGAGGAATTTAAATGTGGTAGTTGGAGAGTCAGGTTCTGAATCTGAGTGATGTTGAGAACCTCGAGGTGAACTTATCTCCTCAGTCTCAACAGCAGCATTGTCAACAAACTGATTATCACTAAGATTCTCAGTCTGAGTGACTTCTGCTCCAAAAGGATTGACGAACTCATCATCTTTCTCAGCTTGAGAATCCTTTGAAGCTTGAGATGATTTCATTGATGAACACACATCATCATCACTATCATCTCCTATGACATACATAGGATTTGACATGTTGATTTCCCTTGGCCTTTCAAGCTCACTCAGACTAACGGAGTCAGCTTGACTTTTCTCAGCTTGAACAATACTGTCTTCATCAAATGAAACATGAATTGATTCTTCAATGGCCTTTCTCCTAGAGTTATATATTCTGTATGATTTGGAGATTGAGGAATAACCAACAAATATTCCAGGATCAGCTTTGGGTTCCAACTTATGGAGCTGATCTCTTTGATTCAGCACATAGCATTTTGAACCAAAGATATGGAAATAACCTATATTGGGCTTTCTAGACTTATACATTTCATATGAAGTCTTTCCATGTCTTTTGACAATGATTGACCTATTCTGAGTATAGCAGGCTGTACTAACAGCTTCATCCCAGAAATAGAGTTTCAATCCTGCCTCACATAGCATTGTCCTTGCAGCCTAAATTAAGGTTCTATTTCTCCTTTCAGCAACTCCATTTTGTTGTGGAGTTCTGACATATGAGAAATTTTGTAATATTCCTTTTTGTTCACAGAAGCTTTCAAGGGTTGAGTTCCTGAACTCAGTCCCATGATCACTTCTGAGTTGCTTTACAGACAAACCTTTCTGCAACTCTTCCCTTTTGATGAAACTTATTATCTCCAGGGCAGCCTCACTTTTGGATTTTAGGAATATTACCCAGGTGAATCGTGAGAACTCATCTACTATCACCAGAGTGTACTTCTTGCCACTTAGGCTTGGAGTACTTATGGGTCCAAACAAATCCATATGCAACATATACAATGGGTCTGTTATTGAAAATTTTTGCTTTGATTTAAAGGACCCTTTATGGTGTTTCCCTTGTTCACAAGCTGAACACAATTTGTCTTTGACAAATGTGATTTTTGGTAATCCAGAGACTAACTCTTTATTGGACAGCATATTTATATTTTTAAAGTTCAAATAAGACAAACGTTTATGCCATAACCAACTCAGCTCAGGAACAGAATGGGAATACAAGCAGGTTTCATTATTGGGATCAGCAGAATTAAGATCAAGTAGATACACATCTCTTTCTCTTTTAGCTATTAATACAGGCTTTCCCTTAGCATTATAAATTGTTCCTGCTTTCTTCCTAAAAGTAACAACATTATCCTCATCACACAATTGACTGATATCAGGTTGTGTTTGAGGCCTTTGACATATGCAACTCTCTGGAAAGTGACTTTACCAGCTTGCATCTTCCCATAGCCTTTGGTTCTTCCATGGGAGTTGTCACCAAATGTTACTTTAAGACCTTCATCTTCCTTCACTGAGAAGTCCTTTCCATCCGGTCATGTGCCTTGAACATCCACTATCCAAGTACCATTTACTTGAACCCTGCACATGATATAAAAACTAAACACATTAGTTTTTCTTGGGAACCCACTTCTTGGTGGGTTCAGATGAGGAGCACTTAGCAGCTTCATCTTGTTGAACTGACTGCTCAACTTGAGCAGGAACTGAATCCTGTGTAGGCTGATCAGTTTGTTCTTGCTCAGGCCTTGAGATTTCAGCATCACAGTCCTTAGCCTCATGACCTCTACTTCTGCATTTGTAGCATCTCCTTCTTCCAATGATGACAGGAGGTAGAGTGTCTAACAATCCTTGTGAGAATTTACTTTCAGTTTTAGGATTGTATGTGGTGGATAACTTCTCAACTTTCTTTGCAAGCTGATTTACCTGGTGATCACTGACTTTGGACTTACCTTTGTCAGGTCTCTGTTTGTTATCATGAGAAGATTTACTAACAACCTTCTTCTGCATGACTTTGGACTTACCTTTGTCATGCTTACTGGACTCACCAGTTTCAACAGGTTTGGACTTACCACTGTTGATCTTCTTGGACTTACCAAGATCAACAACTTTGGACTTACCATTGTTGTGATTTGACCTCTGACTTACAGTGGTCTTCCTGTTCTTATAACTTCTCTCCGAGCCAGATAGAGAATTTTGTCTTTTGAAAGGATTTGGATTAAGCCTTTCTATGACTGAAGTTCTTTGAACAGGCTGAGTGCCTAATCTGTCCAACACAGACTTACCATGTTGTTTGGATGTTGAGCACTCATTACCATGATCTTTGGCCTTCACAAACATATTGAATTTTAGGCTTGGATCATGTCATTTCTCTGAGGCTGACTTCTGAGATTCAATCAGTTGTCTATCTTCCTCAGAATCTGTACTTGCTATCTCATCATCAGCTACATAAGCTGCTGTTTGATAGTCACCTCCAAGTACAACCTTAACCTGTTTAGGTATCTGTTGGTTTATGCACTGTTCAGCAAGCTTTGATGACTTACACCAAGACTCAGTGATCTTTTGAAGTTGATCAGCTTTGTCTTTTGCTTCCTGAAGTTCTTCACTAAGAAGTTTATTAATGTGCCTCTGACATTCAAGGTCACACTGTGCTTTCTTACCAATATCAATGAGAGATTTATTTTCCTTAATCTCATCTTTAAGTTTTGCTATTTCAGCTTTGAGGTTAGTCTGAGACTTAAGGATGGTCTTGAAATCATTTAGCAAATAATCAAAAGCAAGACCTTTCTCCTCATTTGTATAAGAGTAGAAATTACTGACCTTGTACATGGAAGCAGGATCCCAATCACTCAGTTTGCTGTTTTCCTCAGCTTCCTTCATGTCAGCTTCAAAGATTGATTCAGATTGACCATAATCAACCTCATCCAATTCTAGCTCTTCATCTTCTTGAGCCATTAGACATACATTATCATCTGAGGTGGATGATTTTGTATCCCAGGTTTCAGCATATAAAGCTTTTCCACTGGGTTTGTCTTCAGGCTTTGATTTCTTGAGCTGAGTGTACTTCTTCTTGTACTTATCAGCTCTATAAGCATTCTTATCAACAACAGATGTTGATTCTACCTTCTTAGATCTGCACTCAGCAGCTATATGCCCCTTTTTCTAACAGTTGAAGCACACAACATTCTTGGGATCAAAGGAACTCTTCCCTTTGCTCCTGTCAGATTTTCCTCTTTCCCTTTGAGCTTTTCTCAAACGTCTGGCTAACATGGCCATCTACTCAGTGATAATCTGAACATCATCAGTATCACTTGAGTCTGAGTCTGAGTGGTCAGCTTGAGATTCTGACTCAGTCTCAGATTCAACAACCATAGCTTTTGAACCTTTCTTCTTCTTCTGTGCAACTAATGCAACTTCTGTTTTGTCCAAAGATTCTTTTAGTTGTTGTTGAGAAGCTCTTTTGTGTTCTATGATCTGTTCATGATTTAGCAAGAACCCATAGATGGACTGTAGGTTATACATGTGTAATGTTCCTCCAGCCCTTAGTGCAGTGGTTACTTCATTGAACCTTTCTGGTAACACATCCAGAAATTTCAGCACGAGCTCAGCTTCATCTCTCTTTACACCCACACTTAGTAGGTCATTTATCAAACAGTTAAACCTTGTGAACAAATCTGCCAAGGTTTCATTCTTCTTTGAAAAGAAGTTTTCATACGATCTATTCAAGTGATTCTTCTTTTGCTGCTTGACCAGATCTGTGCCCTCATAAGTGACACTCAGCGTATCCCAGATATCCTTTGCGGTTTGACACCCAGTCACAGTGCGCAGGATTTCATTAGTTAGGGAATTCGCTAGAACACTCTTTGCCTTGTCATCCAGATTGAAGAGTTTCCAATCTTTATCAGTCCAGGATGCAACAGGCTTTCTTGTTTCCTTCTCAGATTTGCCAGGAGACGTATCACTGACAGTAGAGGGAATCTTGAGGATTATTTGTCCTTTTGTGATGACTTCCGACATACGGTTGTCAATGGACTTTAGGAAGAGCATGGCTCTGAACTTCCACATAGGATAGTTAGATCCATCAAATATGGAACATCCTTTAGCAGAGATCTGAGGAAAGTTTGATGGAGTATTGCTTGTTGACATTTCAATCTTTCTCAGAATCTTGAACTATTCAACTGATGAAATCGTTCAGCCTGCTCTGATACCATTTGTTGGTCCCTTGTAGAGAGTAACAACAAGCAACAGTGTGTAGAAGGGGGGTTGAATACACTTTCTGCGGAAATTGAACAAATCAAAGAAAAGTGTTACACACAGTAAATCAAACCACAATCAATCAAATGCTTTTATTAATCATAAGATGATTACAATCCTTTGAATAAGAAGATGATTACAATGACTATCAAGTAAGCAACTCTTGATATATAATCACCTAATATAAATTTCTCAATTTTCTCAAACTTAGACATCTATAATTAACATATAATTATAGATACCGACGACTCTCTAAACAGGATTTTCACAGATTGAATCAACACATGATTACTTACCAATATCACAACTAATGTGATTAATTTGAACACACGAACTTCTTTGGCAATCTGTGATTAAATATTGATACTGAATCAAGACTCGTAACACATACGATGAGGTGAGGTTTGGCTCTGCAACACTTAGTTGTAATCGAATCAAAGTCGTACCTCTAAACTTATCAGGAGATAAGTATTTATAATCCTGTTGCTACGTTTCCTAACAAACTAGACTTAGCCTAATTCGCTAACTAACTTTCGGATAAACCGGAATCTTGAATCTTGAATCTTCTTATCTTGAGTCTTCAATCTTCAATCTTGATTCTAGAGTCTTCTTATCCGCGCCGTAGATATAGAGAGAGATAAAGATGAATTTAAAACATATTTAAATTATCTTTAAACTGACTTCTTCACTCGGACTGAGTTACTCAGCTTGAAACTCATCAAGCTGAGTTCTTCGAGAACAAATCCGAATTCATACATGAACTAACACGTACATTGATAAACTCATCCTTAGAAGTCTAACTTAGTTGACTAAAACATATTTTGAAACTCTGTCGAGCTGACTCTGCTTTCGAGCTGAGTCACACAGCTTGAAACACACCAAGCTGACTACTCGATATATACCTTATGTGACATACACAGATTATTAAACATATTAATAAACAAACTAAGGTATAATATAAACTGATCAACATATGCTCAGCTTATATTCAGCTTATACTTAGTCTGAATCACTCTAAGTGTTCAGTCTGACTAAGCTTCATAATTCTGTTTAAGTTATATGTAAAACTTATCTTACAAACTTAACTTTGTCTCATTAAATTCAAACTGATGAGATCATTTTCCCAACAAAGTTACATCTATAGTAATAATAAAAAACATGAACTAGCTACTATGTTCTAAGTACTGCATTCCTATATAACTTGCATGCCCCTCATGCTTAGCTCTAGCTAGCGACTTCGTCAACGGGTCAGCAACGTTGTCGTCCGTAGGTATCTTTTGCAATCTAATATCGTCTCTTCCAATGATCTCTCGGATGAGGTGATATTTCCTGAGTACATGCCTAGTCCGCTGATGATCTCTAGGCTCTTTAGCTTGCGCCACAGCCCCTGAGTTGTCACAGAATATATCGATCGGTCTAGAGATACTGGTAACAACTCTAAGATCCGAGATAAAATTCTTCAGCCAGACAGCTTCCTTTGCCGCATCACTTGCCACAATATACTCTGCTTCTGTAGTAGAATCAGCTATTGTATCTTGCTTCTGACTTTTCCAAGATATGGCTCCTCCGTTTAGGGTAAAGACAAATCCTGACTGCGACCTAAAGTCGTCCCTGTCGGTCTGGAAACTAGCATCAGTGTAACCAGTTACACTGAGCTCATCCATCGAACCTCCATAAACTAGGAATATGTCTTTCATCCTTCTCAGATACTTGAGAATATTCTTGACGGCCACCCAATGAGCTTCACCAGGATTTTGCTGATATCTACTCGTGACACTGATAGAGTAGGCAACATCGGGTCTAGTACACAGCATGGCATACATGATTGAACCAACTACCAAGGCATATGGTATCAATTTCATCTTGTCCTGATCTTGACTAGACACAGGACACTGAGTCTTGCTTAAAATCGCGCCAGATTGCATAGGAATGAATCCTTTCTTGGATTCATCCATCTTGAATCTTTTCACGACTTTGTCAATATACGTACTTTGACTAAGTCCGATAAGCCGCTTAGATCTATTCATATAGATCTTTATACCCATTATATAAGCAGCTTCTCCCAAGTCTTTCATCTGGAAACATTTACCTAACCAGAATTTTACTCCTTGTAATACTGGTATATTGTTTCCTATTAATAGTATGTCATCTACATACAAGACTAGGAAGGTTACCGCGCTCCCACTGAATTTAGTGTAAACACACGACTCGAACTCACTTTTGGTGAAACCAAATTCTTTGATACGCTCATCAAAGTGTAAGTTCCAGCTCCTAGATGCTTGTTTTAATCCATAAATGGATTTGAGAAACTTTCATACTTTATTAGGGTTCTTTGGATCTGCAAAACCATCCGGCTGTATCATATATACATCCTCTGTCAGTTTCCCATTAAGGAAAGCGGTTTTGACATCCATCTGCCATATCTCATAGTCAAAATATGCTGATATGGCCATAAGAATCCTAATAGTCTTAAGCATTGCAACTGGGGAAAAAGTTTCATCACAGTCAACGCCATGAGTTTGCGTGAAACCTTTTGCCACTAGCCTTGCTTTAAAAGTATGCACTTTTCCATCCATGTCAGTCTTTTTCTTGAAGACCCATTTGCACCCAATAGTTTTACTGTGTTGAGGCAAATCCACTAACTCCCAGACCTGGTTGTCATACATGGATTGTATCTCTGCCTTCATGGCTTCTAGCCATTTCTCAGATTCTAAACCTGAGGTAGAATCTTGGTAGGTAGTGGGTTCTAAAAGATCCCCTTTGTCTTGAGCAACTAGGAATCCCAGATACCTATATGGCTCATGATGAGACCTACTAGACCTGCGAAGGTCTTGTGTTTGCACCTCTTCCTCAACTACATGCTCAGGTTGGGATTCAACAATTCTTTGTTGAACCATGGGTTCAATTATCGGTTTTGGTGTAATCTCCTCCTCTTCAATTTCTTGAAGCTCTATTTCTTTTCTTGGAGTTTCTGAGTTAAGAAATTTATCCTCCAAGAACACCCCTTTACGAGCAACAAATACTTTGTTCTCATCCGGGTTATAGAAATAGTATACCATGGTTTCCTTGGGATAACCCACGAAGATACACTTATCTGATTTGGGATTGAGTTTATCTGTTAATGTTCGCTTAACATACACCTCACATCCCCAAACCTTGAGAAAAGACATTTTGGACTTTTTCCCCGTCCATTCCTCGAACGGTGTCTTTTCAACCGATTTAGTCGGAACCCGGTTCAGCATGAACGCCGCTGTCTCGAGTGCGTGCCCCCTAAACGACAATGGTAGTGAACTTTCACTTATCATTGATCGTACCATGTCAAGCAGTGTACGATTCCTCCTTTCTGATACAACATTTATCTGAGGCGTATACGGAGGTGTGAGTTGTGAAATAATCCCACATTCCCTCAAATGATCGTCGAATTCCTGACTCAGATATTCGCCACCTCGATCCGACCGAAGCGACTTTATCTTCTTGTCCAGGTGATTTTGTACCTCATTCTGAAACTATTTGAACTTGTCAAAACTTTTAGATTTTAGTCTCATGAGGTAGACATAACCGAACCTACTGAAGTCGTCAGTAAAGGTTATGAAATACCGGTATCCTCCTCTAGCTTCTGGAGTAAAAGGTCCACACACATCTGTGCGTATAATCCCTAATAATTCACTAGCCCTTTCATTTTCACTGTTGAAAGGTTGCTTTATCATTTTACCAGACAAACAAGATTCGCAAATATCATATGACTCTAAGTCAAATGGTTCTAGAATTCCGTCATCTCGGAGTTTCTCTATGCTTTTCTCGTTTATATGTCCTAAACGACAATGCCAGAGGTAAGTTTGATTCAAGTTACTCTTGGATCTCTTACTTATATGATAGATGTCATTGTTATCTAGATTTAGCGTGTATAGACCATTTTTTGGAGTAGCTTTAAAAAAGAAAATATCATTTTTGAAACATGAAATAACCTTTTCATTCAAAACATAATTAAATTCATAGTCTATAAGCAAATTAAACGAGATAACATTTTTAATAAGTCTATGAACATAATAACAAGGTTCTAGTTCTAAGACCATGCCCGAGGGCAAACTAAGACAATATGTCCCTACAGCTTCAGCACCAACCATGGAGCCTTCGCCTACCCGCAGGTCCATATCTCCTTGTCTTAGCTTCTTACTTCTCTTGAATCCCTGCAAATGATTGCATATGTGATGACCACATCCGGTATCCAATACCCATGATTCATAAGAAGTAATAAGACAATCTATCATAAAGATACCTGAGTCATTGGGTGAACCAATGTCCAGCTGATCTATGTCGAGTGAGTGCTCGCATGAATCCTTGCTGCCATAGTCTGGGTAACAAATTTCTCCAAGTTCTTCCAGCCAGTCATCTTCCTGCATAGGGTCCACAACTGTTGACTCTAGCTGCTTTGGATTCAACTCATCGCTGATGCAAATAAGGATTTCATGCAACCCTGCGACAGTCATCTCAAAATCACCGAGGACATACATTACCCTCCTCTGGTAATAGTCCGATAAAGAACCGAACAAGAGCATAACTAGCTCATGTGGTTTTGATTTTGACCCAAAACTTTCATAGCAATCTAAGAGCCTTCTCATATTAATGAGATGATCGCTAATGGGCTGGTTTTCTTTCATTTTTGCTGAAAGAATTTCCTTCATCAGCAGCATGCGACATATCCGTTCACTATACTTGAACTTACGCTCCAGTCTCTGAACAACCTCATAAGATGACTTCTCACAGAGATCATCCGTAAACTCGGATGACGCTGTGAGAATGAGAATCGACATAACGTCAGACTCGTCAGCCAGATACTGATAGTAAGTGTCATACTCACTATCCTGGGCATCTACCCCTGGTCGCTCTGGAGGTAATATCTCTATGATGTGAAACTTTCCCTGTGCATTCAAAACATTTTTCAGATGCATCTTCCAAACAGCAAAGTTTGGACTTGAAAGCTTCCACTTGCCGATGATGAGGCTTAGAGATTCTTTTGGTGAATAGAACGGAATAACATATATAAAAGACATCTACAAAAAAAAGAAAAAGATAAAACCGATTCAGTATTGATTACATCTTCCAATAATTATTACCTTTTACACAATAAATTATTAGCCTAGGATCCATATTTCAAATTTCCCGATGCAAGGTTTGGGCACTTCCCACCGGGACAATGCTATTTCTGGTAGGTAAACCTATACCAATCGTATCCTACCTGGACACGACTACTAGATCCGCGGGACATCGGTTACAAGAACCGTGCATGTTTAGTCCCTCTAGTGCTTTTTGGGCCGGGACTCCCGATTATCACCAAAATAGATCACACCACCTAAGACAGTGTGAACTCTGGCCGGGACTCTCGATTATCGTAGAGTCTTTCACACCCTCCCCCGCAATGGTTTGAACCCGAATGCCCAAGGTTTGGTCACTTCCGACACCCGAGTACCGTTTAACATGAAAGGTGTACCATTAGGTGGGTAGCACACTGATCTAAGATTTTTCTAAAAAAGATTTCAAAAGTTTTTGACGAGAAAAACTTTT
Source organism: Pulicaria dysenterica (assembly GCA_947179395.2). Taxonomy (NCBI): domain Eukaryota; kingdom Viridiplantae; phylum Streptophyta; class Magnoliopsida; order Asterales; family Asteraceae; genus Pulicaria; species Pulicaria dysenterica. Next base: position 26,519,278 of record OX359288.1, read on the forward strand.
AGTGCCAGTTTTCTATAAAAACGACTGTTTAATAATTAACTATTATTAAAGCCCTTGTTTTATTTCATCGTGAGAATCACAACCACGCATATAAAATATGTAAAGAAATAAAACAACCACAAACAACTATGCCTTAGCCTTGCCCTTAACTAATGTCGGTTTCGTGAGCCACACGAAAAATCCGACGGTCAAAAACTATGTGGAAATAATACACAACACACATGGCATGACATTCTAAAGCTCCCACTGGCTCCAGCATCCAATCCTGCTCTCTGCTCCTTGCTCCTTGCTCCTTGGTTCAGATTTATTCTAATTATACTATTCTATTCTATCATCTAAAAACTAGAAATATAAAATACAAGATATTCAAAGGCACGCAGACCCGCTAATCTAATCCTTTTACAAAATAGAATAGGGGTTGTAAGTGGCACGCAAGTCTCCCCACACCATAGAATAATAAAACCAATCACAACCACAAGTGCAGAAAATAAATAAACAATCCACAAGGTCTAGGGCTTGGCTATGGCATCCCAAACATGTACTAAACTAATACATGAATGTAAAAAACAACAACTGATTTCTAATTATTCATCTTGATGAAAATACTGATCTTAACAACCTGTTAAAATCCCTATTGTATTTTTTCTGTTATTTGCAATAAAATATACTTTAAGTTTCATACTTAATATTTTAATCAAAAACTTAAAATAATATTTCAAACTTGAAAAATAATAACCATATTTTAACTCCATATAAAACATGGATACCCGAACCGTCTATTGGACCACATACATGAAACTGGGTCAAAAGTTGGAAACGGGCCGAGAAACAAAAAATTGGGCCGTAACCCACTGGCCTTTAGCGTCGCTAAACCACCGCCGCTAAACGCCCCAACTGGGCCGGCTCTTGGGCCGTGGCTTCTGGGCCGTAGCCCACCACGGTTTTAGCGCCGCTAACTGCCGCCGCTACCGCCGCTGACTTCCGCCAAAGACCGCCGCCCCAAACTGAGGCCGCCGCGGGCGAAGAGTGGTGATCCGTTTCTCGGTTTTTGCGCAAATAACAACAATAAAAAACAGATTTAATTTAAAAATCAAATCTAACAATCTTTTATCCAAAACAAAGTAATTAATCCAATAACAATCAAAACTTGATTCTTATTATCCTGGTTAATCAACAAGTTTTTTTCTTAATAAAAGAAACCTATCTCATCAGAATAAAAAGAAACTTAACTAGTTCCCTACGAGGTTAGAAGTGACTCTAATACCACTGAAGGTTTGTTAGGGCATAAAAACATATAATATAACATGCACAGCGGAATAAAAACAAAAACCCCCTCCAGTGATCTCATCTAACTCGTACAGAAACTAAAAGCAAGTAGGGAATAAAAGTTATACCTTTGCAATCCAAACCTTGAAAACTTCAATCCTAGATTGCTAAAGGTAGAACACCGCTACTGCACCACCTTGAACTGGCTGCTAGACCGCACGAGGATATCACCAAACCTCAACACGCAAGTCGTGCGTGTGTGTGTGCGCCGTCGACCACGAACCGAGAACCCCTCGGGTTCTTCTTCCTTTTGCCGTCGACGATAAGAGGGAGAGAAGGAGAGGGAGGCTAGGGTAATCCTATTGCAATTGTGATTATCTTATGATTCTTTTAATCCTTAAAAGGTTTTTATATAATAAACCTTATTAAGGCCCAAGTCCGTTTAATTAAAGCCCAGCTTAATTAAACTATCACTTAATTGCATAATATACCCTTTGACCTTTCTAATTAATTAATAACTATTAATTAATTGGTCCAATTAATATTTAAACTTAAATATTAATTTCCCTCTTTAAATAATAAATAGCTATTATTATTTTTCTTCTCAATAGTTAATTAAACTAATTAATTATTGTTACACACAACTAGGTAAAATCCAAAGGTTCTAATTGGGTGTGTAGCAGTGTGATCCTTTAGTGTCACATTGTATTGGACACAATGATACATGTTATCTATCTCTGCACATAATCTAACAGGAAATTTTATTAGTAGTTGTTCTTTGTGTAAGCTTAGGTTCATTTATGTAATTGCCTTTGATGTTCTTGTACTATGTTACGAAATGAAATAAGTTACTTTTGATTGCCATTACACATAGTTGATTACATTATGAGTGGGTTACTTTGAACACAACTTGGAATACTATTCTTTTTAATTCTACACTTCAACCATGAATTGGTTGGAAGGTGATAAGCAAACATCATCCAATCAAAGTCACCTTTGATCACCAATTGTCCATAATTCTTGAATGTCATTCTGTGTTTCAACTCATTCATTTTAAGAATGACTTCAACATCATTAGAAGCATCAATACCATGCATTCTAACAAACAAGGGTGGTATAGTCTGCCAAAGAACAAAATTAGGTTTGTCACATTGTAAGGAAGTTACAAATAACAAAACTTGTGTAAAGGCTCACTTACCAATCTTCCATTTTTTCTTACATGCTTCTCAATTTGCATGTAGAAGTATTAATCAGAGCCTTCATCCATTATATTTTCTATGATATTCATACATAATAAAAACCTTACATTTATAGAAGAGTTGAATTACATACGTCCAAAAGATAGGTCACAGGAAAGAAATCTTGTGTCAAATCCCACAATTCACAACTCATTCACATGACTACACAATTTAACAAAAGGCAGTTGCATTCATTTCAAGTAGGCAGTGTTACTTGTACATACCCATTCCAAAATAAACAAAAGACATGCACAAAAGGTGTTAGGTAGTGTATTGTACCATACTTACATCACAATCTACTAATAATAATACTATTACATGTTACTACTAATCTTTGATATCATTAATGTCAACTGCATTGTTTAGAGTACACCCTTGGCCACAAATTCTTTCCCCAATTTCTTCTTTGTGATCCTCTAAATTGGGTATCTTCTTTTGTTGGGTTGTGGAACTTGATCAATTGGCACCACATTTGCTTCATCCACAGTTGGTTGACTAACATTTGCTTCAACAGTTGGGTCAACATTTAGCTTTCTTTTTATTGGGCTAGAATTTTTTGACTTTAACAATCTCATCCTCCTTTGATGCACTTAAAATAAGGTTACAAATAATTATTAGAAATTAAAAACATTAAATGAAGAAAAGGAATGTATTAGTTACCTTTACTAGCATAAGACAAATGGGCTTCCTTTAGCTTGAGTTGATTGGCTTTCTTGTGTTGCTTTCTCAAGTGAATCCACAATTGGTTTTGATTAGGTTGAACTTGACTTGCTTTAATAGTTGGGTTTGGTATAACAGAATCCCCAGTTTAACTTTCTTCAACCATTTGAACATCAACCAAAGTAGCTTGACTTGGTATTGTTTCAACACTAGCTTCCATAGTTTACTACACTTGAACTTCAACCAAGTTTGGGTTTGATGAAACACTGGCTTGATGTAATGATTATAAGTCTCAACAAATGTCCTCTTTGTAAACCACATAGATATGTAGTCCTCAATCAATTTTTTAAGAAACAAAATTACAGCAACACCATGTACACAAGGCATGCATGATATTGCCACATTGCTACAAGTACATGATCTCTACTCCTCATCAACTGTCAAAGTAATCAAGAAGGTCATTGCCACTTGATATTGGTGTATTACTTGTGTCTAATTCATTATCTACGATTTTGTAATAAATAGCATGAAAAGGGTTCCCTGTCTCTTTGACAATGAAATATTTAAAGTCCTCAAACTCCATTTTAGAAAATTTTACCTTCTTAACTTGACCATGGTCGTATCTAGGGGTGTTCATTTTCGGATATCCGGATTTTCGGATATCCGAATTTCGGATAGTGGATTTTAGTATCCGAATCCGAATCCGAAATTTCGGATTCGGATATCGGATATCCGAAATATCCGAAAATTTCAAAAAATCTATTTTTATATAATTTTTAAAAAATAAATTATTACTAAATAACCATACTTTAATCTTTAATCACCAAAAATAGCTCAAGTATGTTTCAAAATTAAAAAATACATGAATATAAAACTATATATATTAAGAAGACTAAATAAATAAGCAATATAAAAATTAAAAAAAAAAATCGGATATCGGATATCCGAAATATCCGAAACTTCCAAAAATCACTATCCGAATCCGAATCCGAAAATTCGGATATCCGAAATTTCGGATATCCGAATTTTCGAATAACTTCGGATCGGATTTTCGGATAATTGATTCGGATGTTCGGATTCGGATTATTTTGAACACCCCTAGTCGTATCTTAGTAGTTGAAACATAAAAGCCCCATCAAAAACTTTTTCTACAAACCCCATTCGAAGAAATACACTACAATAATACCAAATCAAACAAATTTTGTAAGGTTTTGTCACGAATATGTATGCTTTCAAAAAAATTTGGTTAACATAGCACATTATCGGGACTTCCATAATACCAAAATTATACACTCAAAATCAAGTTTAATACCTTCTTATGGGTCGAAATCTTCAAACAAGTGCTTTGGTATCAAAATTTCGCTTGAATCCAGGAACTATTTTGCTTCTTTTTCTCGATTGCATGCAAAATTTGCCGTAACCGAGTGGTCGGGGGAGTTAGAATTTGAAATGCTTATTAAATGAGGCTCTGAGTCATAATGCGTCCAACTTTAGGTCTAAATGAATGAAAGTTATCCTACGTGGAATGCCACATATACATTGAAAAAAAGAAAAATGCCATCGGTGCACATTAATAACCCGCAACCTTTGATCAGGGGTAAAAATTGCATATAATGTAAAAAAAGGGTAGTTGTTTGTATACTAGGGAATAAATTTTAGTTTGTTACATACAATGTTAAAGTGAACATAGTTCATTACATTTTGGTGCATATAACCATATATAAAAATATGAGTCACTCTAAAAAATGGTTCGTACGGTCATATATTCTAAACTCCCTTAAAGAAACCCATGAGTACTTGACGTTAAACAGGATTTACAATAAAAAAGACAAGAAGATCAAAGTTGTCCCTGTTTCTAACAACTATAAAACTAAAAAAGAGTGTAGGGGAATAAAAGGTAATAAACTTTGTAAAATTTATTAAAATTGCCATTGAATTGTATGTAAATATTTTTATTTTGTATCCTAAATACAAAGCATTTTCTAAAACGGCCACCTAAACAAGTTTTTAAAATCCTTACTTTTTTCTATATTTTTGCTTTTCCTAACTTTTTTTTATCATTTTTGCGTTGCTTAGAGGCTTATAATGCTCTTTGTAGACTCTTAGATGATTTATGGATCAGTCTCTTTAAGACATGTTCATTCTAGACCTGTTTGCATAATCCGGTTGTTTCGATACATCGACAAAGGATCGTTTACATGTTAGAGATTGTTATTGTTTTCTGATTCACATGTTCAGATGATTTACAACGACAAATATTTAGGGTACGTTGTTAATGACGCAGGTATGATTTATTTGTAGTACGTTTAAACGATTTAGTTTGTTATTATTCGTCTTTCTTCCGAAAGGTTGTTTATGCTGAGTCAACCCTGTGTCCGGGATCCATTGAATCCAAACTGACACTTCCCAAAGACCGGTCCACAGACAATGTTTGGCTGTTTGTGATAATTCATCTAAGTATTATTCATGACAATGACATGGTTTTTTTCATTGATTCTTGTTATTGCAGAACTGCAATGTTGTTATCATGATTTAGTATTTCATCTGTTTAGTTTGTTACCTATTCTTGTTTGATTTCTTGGTCCAAATCCACGAAGATGATATGAAACGCGGGTTTAAATTTTAAAGATAAATTTTGATTTTGTTCTTGGACAGATTTTGTTAATAACTCTGTATTAAGGAACAAATAAAGAATTCACAACCACAATATAACTAAACTAAAAATAAAAAAACAAGAAACAAACCAGTAACCTGTTAAAGAAGTTAATGGTTGAATACAATGAACGTAATCTGAAAGTCGCTTATATTTTCATATGTAAAATAAAGTTAGTTGTATAAATGTTCGTGTGATCAAAATAGAATTAATGTGTAGTTGTGTCGAGATATTTACTTTCATGTCTAGTGCATGGATTTGTGAAGGGAATTGATCAAGTAAATGATTGTTCATTTATGAGGATAAAGGATTTGTAGTTTAGTGGTATATGATGATGTGTAATGATGCCTCTTGTTAAAAAGTTGTGGATTTAAGTCTTGTTGTGAAAAATGAAATATATTTAGGAGTAGTTTTGGAGGATGTGTGTTTGTCGTAAAAAAAACATAATCAAAATAAAAGTTGTTTAAAAATATGGGTTATTGCTATTTTTGCTAGACGGAGATAAGTGTTAGACTATCCGCATCCATCGCGTGGGGCTGTGTGAAGGCCGCTCACGACCACATCACACCATCGCTGGCATGCGTGAGCCAGCGCTCACGGTCACATACGTGAGCCCGGTCGCGTACGTGAGAGAGGGAAAGAGACGTTGGGGGTAGCCGTTGGATATATATATATATATATATATATATATATATATATATATATATATATATATATATATATATATATTTTAAAGTCCTCAAACTCCATTTTAGAAAACTTTACCTTCTTAACTTGACCATGGTCGTATCTAGAGGTGTTCATTTTCGGATATCCGGATTTTCGGATATCCGAATTTCGGATAGTGGATTTTAGTATCCGAATCCGAATCCGAAATTTCGGATTCGGATATCGGATATCCGAAATATCCGAAAATTTCAAAAAATCTATTTTTATATAATTTTTAAAAAATAAATTATTACTAAATAACCATACTTTAATCTTTAATCACCAAAAATAGCTCAAGTATGTTTCAAAATTAAAAAATACATGAATATAAAACTATATATATTAAGAAAACTAAATAAATAAGCAATATAAAAATTAAAAAAAAAATCGGATATCGGATATCCGAAATATCCGAAACTTCCAAAAATCACTATCCGAATCCGAATCCGAAAATTCGGATATCCGAAATTTCGGATATCCGAATTTTCGAATAACTTCGGATCGGATTTTCGGATAATTGATTCGGATGTTCGGATTCGGATTATTTTGAACACCCCTAGTCGTATCTTAGTAGTTGAAACATAAAAGCCCCATCAAAAACTTTTTCTACAAACCCCATTCGAAGAAATACACTACAATAATACCAAATCAAACAAATTTTGTAAGGTTTTGTCACGAATATGTATGCTTTCAAAAAAATTTGGTTAACATAGCACATTATCGGGACTTCCATAATACCAAAATTATACACTCAAAATCAAGTTTAATACCTTCTTATGGGTCGAAATCTTCAAACAAGTGCTTTGGTATCAAAATTTCGCTTGAATCCAGGAACTATTTTGCTTCTTTTTCTCGATTGCATGCAAAATTTGCCGTAACCGAGTGGTCGGGGGAGTTAGAATTTGAAATGCTTATTAAATGAGGCTCTGAGTCATAATGCGTCCAACTTTAGGTCTAAATGAATGAAAGTTATCCTACGTGGAATGCCACATATACATTGAAAAAAAGAAAAATGCCATCGGTGCACATTAATAACCCGCAACCTTTGATCAGGGGTAAAAATTGCATATAATGTAAAAAAAGGGTAGTTGTTTGTATACTAGGGAATAAATTTTAGTTTGTTACATACAATGTTAAAGTGAACATAGTTCATTACATTTTGGTGCATATAACCATATATAAAAATATGAGTCACTCTAAAAAATGGTTCGTACGGTCATATATTCTAAACTCCCTTAAAGAAACCCATGAGTACTTGACGTTAAACAGGATTTACAATAAAAAAGACAAGAAGATCAAAGTTGTCCCTGTTTCTAACAACTATAAAACTAAAAAAGAGTGTAGGGGAATAAAAGGTAATAAACTTTGTAAAATTTATTAAAATTGCCATTGAATTGTATGTAAATATTTTTATTTTGTATCCTAAATACAAAGCATTTTCTAAAACGGCCACCTAAACAAGTTTTTAAAATCCTTACTTTTTTCTATATTTTTGCTTTTCCTAACTTTTTTTTATCATTTTTGCGTTGCTTAGAGGCTTATAACGCTCTTTGTAGACTCTTAGATGATTTATGGATCAGTCTCTTTAAGACATGTTCATTCTAGACCTGTTTGCATAATCCGGTTGTTTCGATACAGCGACAAAGGATCGTTTACATGTTAGAGATTGTTATTGTTTTCTGATTCACATGTTCAGATGATTTACAACGACAAATATTTAGGGTACGTTGTTAATGACGCAGGTATGATTTATTTGTAGTACGTTTAAACGATTTAGTTTGTTATTATTCGTCTTTCTTCCGAAAGGTTGTTTATGCTGAGTCAACCCTGTGTCCGGGATCCATTGAATCCAAACTGACACTTCCCAAAGACCGGTCCACAGACAATGTTTGGCTGTTTGTGATAATTCATCTAAGTATTATTCATGACAATGACATGGTTTTTTTCATTGATTCTTGTTATTGCAGAACTGCAATGTTGTTATCATGATTTAGTATTTCATCTGTTTAGTTTGTTACCTATTCTTGCTTGATTTCTTGGTCCAAATCCACGAAGATGATATGAAACGCGGGTTTAAATTTTAAAGATAAATTTTGATTTTGTTCTTGGACAGATTTTGTTAATAACTCTGTATTAAGGAACAAATAAAGAATTCACAACCACAATATAACTAAACTAAAAATAAAAAAACAAGAAACAAACCAGTAACCTGTTAAAGAAGTTAATGGTTGAATACAATGAACGTAATCTGAAAGTCGCTTATATTTTCATATGTAAAATAAAGTTAGTTGTATAAATGTTCGTGTGATCAAAATAGAATTAATGTGTAGTTGTGTCGAGATATTTACTTTCATGTCTAGTGCATGGATTTGTGAAGGGAATTGATCAAGTAAATGATTGTTCATTTATGAGGATAAAGGATTTGTAGTTTAGTGGTATATGATGATGTGTAATGATGCCTCTTGTTAAAAAGTTGTGGATTTAAGTCTTGTTGTGAAAAATGAAATATATTTAGGAGTAGTTTTGGAGGATGTGTGTTTGTCGTAAAAAAAAACATAATCAAAATAAAAGTTGTTTAAAAATATGGGTTATTGCTATTTTTGCTAGACGGAGATAAGTGTTAGACTATCCGCATCCATCGCGTGGGGGCTGTGTGAAGGCCGCTCACGACCACATCACACCATCGCTGGCATGCGTGAGCCAGCGCTCACGGTCACATACGTGAGCCCGGTCGCGTACGTGAGAGAGGGAAAGAGACGTTGGGGGTAGCCGTTGGATATATATATATATATATATATATATATATATATATATATATATATATTTTAAAGTCCTCAAACTCCATTTTAGAAAACTTTACCTTCTTAACTTGACCATGGTCGTATCTAGAGGTGTTCATTTTCGGATATCCGGATTTTCGGATATCCGAATTTCGGATAGTGGATTTTAGTATCCGAATCCGAATCCGAAATTTCGGATTCGGATATCGGATATCCGAAATATCCGAAAATTTCAAAAAATCTATTTTTATATAATTTTTAAAAAATAAATTATTACTAAATAACCATACTTTAATCTTTAATCACCAAAAATAGCTCAAGTATGTTTCAAAATTAAAAAATACATGAATATAAAACTATATATATTAAGAAAACTAAATAAATAAGCAATATAAAAATTAAAAAAAAAATCGGATATCGGATATCCGAAATATCCGAAACTTCCAAAAATCACTATCCGAATCCGAATCCGAAAATTCGGATATCCGAAATTTCGGATATCCGAATTTTCGAATAACTTCGGATCGGATTTTCGGATAATTGATTCGGATGTTCGGATTCGGATTATTTTGAACACCCCTAGTCGTATCTTAGTAGTTGAAACATAAAAGCCCCATCAAAAACTTTTTCTACAAACCCCATTCGAAGAAATACACTACAATAATACCAAATCAAACAAATTTTGTAAGGTTTTGTCACGAATATGTATGCTTTCAAAAAAATTTGGTTAACATAGCACATTATCGGGACTTCCATAATACCAAAATTATACACTCAAAATCAAGTTTAATACCTTCTTATGGGTCGAAATCTTCAAACAAGTGCTTTGGTATCAAAATTTCGCTTGAATCCAGGAACTATTTTGCTTCTTTTTCTCGATTGCATGCAAAATTTGCCGTAACCGAGTGGTCGGGGGAGTTAGAATTTGAAATGCTTATTAAATGAGGCTCTGAGTCATAATGCGTCCAACTTTAGGTCTAAATGAATGAAAGTTATCCTACGTGGAATGCCACATATACATTGAAAAAAAGAAAAATGCCATCGGTGCACATTATTAACCCGCAACCTTTGATCAGGGGTAAAAATTGCATATAATGTAAAAAAAGGGTAGTTGTTTGTATACTAGGGAATAAATTTTAGTTTGTTACATACAATGTTAAAGTGAACATAGTTCATTACATTTTGGTGCATATAACCATATATAAAAATATGAGTCACTCTAAAAAATGGTTCGTACGGTCATATATTCTAAACTCCCTTAAAGAAACCCATGAGTACTTGACGTTAAACAGGATTTACAATAAAAAAGACAAGAAGATCAAAGTTGTCCCTGTTTCTAACAACTATAAAACTAAAAAAGAGTGTAGGGGAATAAAAGGTAATAAACTTTGTAAAATTTATTAAAATTGCCATTGAATTGTATGTAAATATTTTTATTTTGTATCCTAAATACAAAGCATTTTCTAAAACGGCCACCTAAACAAGTTTTTAAAATCCTTACTTTTTTCTATATTTTTGCTTTTCCTAACTTTTTTTTATCATTTTTGCGTTGCTTAGAGGCTTATAACGCTCTTTGTAGACTCTTAGATGATTTATGGATCAGTCTCTTTAAGACATGTTCATTCTAGACCTGTTTGCATAATCCGGTTGTTTCGATACAGCGACAAAGGATCGTTTACATGTTAGAGATTGTTATAGTTTTCTGATTCACATGTTCAGATGATTTACAACGACAAATATTTAGGGTACGTTGTTAATGACGCAGGTATGATTTATTTGTAGTACGTTTAAACGATTTAGTTTGTTATTATTCGTCTTTCTTCCGAAAGGTTGTTTATGCTGAGTCAACCCTGTGTCCGGGATCCATTGAATCCAAACTGACACTTCCCAAAGACCGGTCCACAGACAATGTTTGGCTGTTTGTGATAATTCATCTAAGTATTATTCATGACAATGACATGGTTTTTTTCATTGATACTTGTTATTGCAGAACTGCAATGTTGTTATCATGATTTAGTATTTCATCTGTTTAGTTTGTTACCTATTCTTGCTTGATTTCTTGGTCCAAATCCACGAAGATGATATGAAACGCGGGTTTAAATTTTAAAGATAAATTTTGATTTTGTTCTTGGACAGATTTTGTTAATAACTCTGTATTAAGGAACAAATAAAGAATTCACAACCACAATATAACTAAACTAAAAATAAAAAAACAAGAAACAAACCAGTAACCTGTTAAAGAAGTTAATGGTTGAATACAATGAACGTAATCTGAAAGTCGCTTATATTTTCATATGTAAAATAAAGTTAGTTGTATAAATGTTCGTGTGATCAAAATAGAATTAATGTGTAGTTGTGTCGAGATATTTACTTTCATGTCTAGTGCATGGATTTGTGAAGGGAATTGATCAAGTAAATGATTGTTCATTTATGAGGATAAAGGATTTGTAGTTTAGTGGTATATGATGATGTGTAATGATGCCTCTTGTTAAAAAGTTGTGGATTTAAGTCTTGTTGTGAAAAATGAAATATATTTAGGAGTAGTTTTGGAGGATGTGTGTTTGTCGTAAAAAAAAACATAATCAAAATAAAAGTTGTTTAAAAATATGGGTTATTGCTATTTTTGCTAGACGGAGATAAGTGTTAGACTATCCGCATCCATCGCGTGGGGACTGTGTGAAGGCCGCTCATGACCACATCACACCATCGCTGGCATGCGTGAGCCAGCGCTCACGGTCACATACGTGAGCCCGGTCGCGTACGTGAGAGAGGGAAAGAGACGTTGGGGGTAGCCGTTGGATCTTCTCTCAAACTTTTCACCCTATAAATATATATTTTCTCAAACTTTAAATTCTTTTTTTTAAATATATATATATTTTCTTTTTTTTAAATTCTTTTCACCCTATAAATACAACCTATTATCTTAATATTTGTACACCTTTTCTCTAATCTTCTCTCAAACTTTAAACATTTACATACATACAACCATGTCATCTAATTCTAGTTCGTCGGATTATTATGACGAGGATTTCGAGATTAATCAAACGAAGGCATATTATCTCTCCGTTTATCGCCAAACGAGAACCAATTTGTTTATTGGATTATCCAATGCGGTTTTGGATGTGTTGCATGAGTATGATGAAGTTAGCTCGAGTCAATCAACGAGACGGCGAGGCCCGGATCAAGTTAGAGACCGTGAAGCTGCACACGAGCAACTTGTAGCAGATTATTTTGCGGACAACTGCAACTACAATGACGAATCGTTTAGGCGACGTTTTTGCATGAGTAAACGACTATTCACAAGGATAGTCACGGAACTTGAGAGATGGCATGAATTTTTTCAGCAGGGTTGCGATGCTAGAGGAAGAAAAGGTTTATCTCCCTTGCAAAAGTGTACATCGGCAATTCGGCAAATTGCGTATGGGATGACTCCTAACGGATTTGACGAGTACTTGAAGATGGCGGATTCAACTGCACGACTATGCCTAGAAAACTTCTGCAAAGGTATTATCACTCTTTATGGTAAGTGATACTTACGTAAACCTTCTTACCATGATATTCAGCTTTTGTACACAGCACATGAGAGTAGGCACGGGTTTCCTGGCATGTTAGGAAGCATAGATTGTATGCATTGGGATTGGAGCAACTGCCCAAACTCATGGCGAGGGCAGTACATGAGAGGTGATCATAGTAAACCGACTCTTATGCTAGAGGCGGTTGCATCAAAGGATCTTTGGATTTGGCATGCATTCTTTCGGATGGCCGGGTCCAACAATGACATTAATGTGCTAAATCAGTCGTCGTTATTGAATAATGTATACAAGGGGCAAGCACCGCAGTGCCCGTTTGAAATAAACGGCGTACAATACAAACACGACTACTATCTTGCAGATGGGATCTACCCCGAATGAGCTACTTTTGTCAAAACCTTCAAAACACCTCTTGATCAAAGACGAGTAAGGTTTTCTACCACGTAAGAAGGGGCAAGGAAAGATGTGGAACGGGCTTTTTGTGTGCTTAAACAACGGTGGCACATGATACAACACCCGACAAGATTGTGGCACCCGCAAAAAATACGTAGAGTAATGTATGCTTGTATCATATTACACAATATGATATTTGAAGACGAAGGTAACGTGATTTGCCCATTCAACGAAAATGTCGAGCAACCAAACGATGAAGACGACTTACAGATTAGTGAACAACAATTTGAGGCTAACGTCCGAGAAGTCCGAAGTGCGGAAATCCATCACAACCTTCGATCGGATCTAATCGAGCACATCAATCGGCATCCAAGATGGCACGACAACGATAACTAGTAGTTTTTTATTTAAATTGATGTAATTTGAAATATTTTGTTTGACTTGCAATTTTAAAATATTATTTGAAGTTATATTGTTATTTAATATTTTTTAGAATTATTATGTTTTTATTATATTGTTTTAAAAATTAATTAATGTTAATTAAAACAAATATAAAAAAATAAAAAATAAAAACTAGAAAAGTTGTGTGAACCATGTGATAGATGCAGGGGTTTGTGTGATGGGATGAGAAAATAGTGAGATGCTAATGTGGCGTTGATGTGACTGTGTAAAGGGTGTGATGAATGCTGATGGTCTTAGAACTTAGAAGTATTATAATTGTTTAAAGTTCATAAAAATATAGTGGTTAAAAGCTTGTAATTCTTGTTAATAAAGGGAATGAAAAAAAAAGAGTATATACAAATGTTGCTACTGTACACGAAGAAGGGTAAGAAAGAAGAAAAGAATAAAAAGATTAAAAGGAAATGAGGATCTAATTATCCAAGAGCAGCGGCCTGCGAGGTAGTCTAGTGGGCCTGACTTCTTGTTGGGCCTAAGCCCATTCGTATGTCTCTCTTACTCGAATGATACAACAACGTTATCTCTTTTCCTATCTTTCCTATCTTCTATCTATCTAAATATCTAGTATAATTATAATTATACTATTATATACTATATCAATTTGCATAGTCATTAGGCAATATCTCACGAGAAATTTGAGGGCGTTTCAGTAAAATTAGTCATTTTCACGTGATACTTTATTTTCTCACGATATGACGTCTTTGTCTGTAGCTTCACCAAGAGCCCTTACTTATCGCAGACATTTCTGGAACACCTCTAACAACCTACCGTTTCTTTTTTGGGGTCAATATCAGCAATGCAGTTCATAATCCGAATTATAGAGCTACGACACAATCAAACCCAAACGAACAAAATGTTGAATTTACTCATGTCACCAGAGTGCAAGGGAAAATCGAGGTGGCGTAGTTTGAAGGTTGCAATTGGTGGCAATAGGTCTAGGACAAAGGCGACAAAATTAGCAAATCCCGTTAGGAAACCGTCATTGAATACTATGAATATGGTAGAAAGAAGAGTCGACGAAATAAGGAAGAGAGAAAATAGAAAGAGAAATTGATTGTAATGAATGGTGCGGTTTCATTGCATTGCTTGAACTAGGTTTGTTGATTTGATTTTTCAATTCTATGTGCCCTATATTTTGATTAGTTTTTAAGCATTTATAGTTCATAATCTTTCCAGAAACATCTTATCATTTGTTGTTGAATGATTTTTAGTTTACAATTAGAATTAATCTTAAAATGTGCAGCGATTTACTGTGATCCCCTTTTGGTGGTCGATTGCTTGAGGTTGCTATTGAAATTGAACAAGGTACTACAGTTAGGATTTATAAAAAGTCAACGATGATGTCTAAATAAATGGTTAACTTAGTGAAGACAACCACCTTACATATCTGAACCTTTTTATGTGAACATCAATGGCTTCAATTTTCCTATAAATACATGATTCTTTCAGTTGACATTTTTGAATAAGTGCATTTCGCAAGTTTTAAAACATCAGTATGTATATACACACAAATGTATGCTATTGTTTATTGTGTACTAACCAAATTTCTTTAATGTCACCATTAAAAAATAAGTAAACTATACATCTCATAAGCCATGTTTTGAAATAGCTTCATGTCGTTTGATGGTTTTTAGAGACATGCCGACGTAAAAGGAATCAAATCTAGGCATAAAGTTGGTTTGAGTTTTCCTCTCTTTTCCTTGAATTTGGTCTTAAAATGACTTGGCAATTCTTTTAGGATCACACAAGCTGATAAAAAGGAATTCAGACCTGGATTTGCAAAAAAAAAAAAAAAAAAAAAAAAAATTTAAACCTGTCCTGTGGATTAAAAATAGCATTTGGTTAGTTAATAATTTTCTTACTACAATCAGTCCTTCAGAGATTTTGAAACTATCTTGATCTGGGAAATAAGTAACGGGTAGGAATAGGATAAACAAAAGCTTGATTGGTTGCCTCTGCACTTATATAGCTTGATGGAATTTCACATATTATTGCCTGCATGGTCTGACCTCTATCAAGTTCCAATCTTTTTCCCATTTTGAGGCCATGAAATAGAACAGGGAGATGTAACTTAAGAGCACATAATGTACAAACTTGCTCCTTGCATACGACTGGCGCAAGAGTAGTTAGCTTTCACATTGCTTCAAGTTGGGTTTTGGTAAGCCCGTCCCATGCTTAATTTACTTATCGTAGTAGAAATTAGTGTAATGTTCACCCCTACTAATACAATCATGATGACTTATTTGTTTTGGTTGGTAATTTCTTCATTTCATGTATATCTCTAAACTGGACAAACACAAACTGTATATCATCAGCTAAGTGGCTACATCACATTGCACTAATTTTCATCATGGGGTGTTTTATCTTTACTACTTTATAAAACATTTAGCCTATTTTTTTAAGACTTTTTTAAGTTAAGTAGTACAACACATTTTGCATATATTACAATACATTAAAGCAACATTTTCAAACATTGAAGTTATGAAAATTAATTAATTGTAAGTTACAAAACAAACCAATTAATTATATTAATTTCAAATTATTGTAACCAATTATTATGATTTATTACATACTAAATTGAACTCAAGTTTAGTTCAATAATTTATTGCTTTAAGGTATTGTAAGTAATCTTTTAGTATTGTACTACTTAATTAAAATAGTTTTAAAAAATTAATAAATATTTCTTTAAGGAATTAAATTTTTGTTGTGATTTAAATAATATTAAATTCAACATAAATTTTGTTAAAAAAAGATTTCTTAAAGTATATCATGATTACTTTTCTTAAATTTAGTCCTTTTAAAATGGTTTTAATATAGACAACACATATTATCGATAATCACAATCTTCTTCTTTTAATTTTACTTCAAAAGTTATATATTATCCCAAAAAACATATTTTACCCGCCGCATCACGCGGGTAAAACATTATATATATATATATATATATATATATATATATATATATATATATATATATATATATATATATATATATATATATATATTTAACACTGTGATAAACTGAGTCGAGGCTCTGATACCACTGTTGGGTTTTACAGGTCACAATTCATACTTAAATTGTCTTGATTCACAACCAAACTGGTTTGAACCAATTCAGAATTGTACAGATATAACACAGTTATTATTCATTAAAGCGGAAATATAACTGACAGCATTAACTGGGGAGGGCATCCTTAACTGGCAGCACTAACGGTGATGAGATCAACGGCTCAGATTTGGTCTCCCGTACTTTTTTTATTTTCTGGTCTCTTTTGAACCTCCCACTATATATATATATATATATATATATATATATATATATATAGCATTAACTGAGGAGGGGCAGCATTAAGTGGCAGCATTTTGCAGCATCAATTCAGTCATGAAATATAACTGACAACATTAACTGGGGAGGGCAGCACTAACGGTGATGAGATCATCGGCTCAGATTTGGTCTCCGTACTTTTTTTATTTCCTGGTCTCTTTTGAACCTCCCACTATATATATATATATATATATATATATATATATATATATATATATATATATATAGGGGAGGGTTCCATCGAGAACCAAAAAAAATGCGAGAACTGCGAGAACCGATCCACATCTTTTTAAAACTAAAATATCTACCAAACAACAAGATATTAAATTATGAAAATTATACCAAATTAACGACAAAAATATGCTCTTTAATATGACATCCATATTGTTATATTTTTTTCAACAAAAAAATTTGTTACATATATGTAACATACCTTATAGTACTGATCACATATATGTTAGTACTGATTACATATATGTAACATACCTTGTAGTGCTAGAAAAAAAACCCGACAAAAACGAATTTTTTTTGTTGAAAAAAATATAGCAATATGGATGTCATATTAAAAGAGCATATTTGGTATAATTTTCATAATTTAATATCTTGTCGTTTGGTAGATATTTTACGGTTTAGATCGGTTCTCGCAGTTCTCGTATTTTTTTTGGTTCTCGATGGAACTTCCCTCTATATATATATATAGTGTTTTACCCGCACAATGCGGCGGAGTAAAATATGTTTTTTGGGATAATATGTATATATAGAGCGTCGTTATTGTAAAAGATTTGAAAATGTATAAAGAGTAAGAGGCAATCTAACCGTCGGATTGCCATAAAAAGTTAATTTTCGTCGGTCATAATTGATGACATGGAAGGACGGTTTAATTGAGACGCGACGGCAAAATTGGAATAAAATGATCAATTCAGTTACCCAAATACCGAGAAATATGTTACGTGGCCTCTAACACTCACGATTGTTTGGAAAACGGAATTCATACGATTAGTTAAATAGAAGACTGTTTTATCAGAGGAAATGATTCATCGGAAAGAAAAGGTACGCGCACTTCATTTATGTTATTAATTTAATATACAATAATATTGAAAAATGCGTAACTTTATTTATTTTAAAAATTGATGACTGCATATTAAATAATTGGTGAATTATCATATATTTAAAAAATTGAAGGATGTCCAACTTCATAATTTATATCAAAAACTGACGATTGCGTAGTAAATAATTGATGGATTATCATATATTCAATAATCGATGAATATATTATTTTGTTTGATTAAAATGATGAACACTGTACATATTCTTAAATCAATTTGTAAGTAGACATGAAACATAATTAAACTAATATAAAGAAAACTAGAGAGTGCTCATGAAAATCAGAAAGAAATATTGGAGAAAAGGATAAAAACATACGGGAATACTTACCAACATAATATGGATTAGTTTTACTAATTAAAATTTTTTAAATGCATCATAAACGATATAAAAAGTCTAATTTACCCTTTTATAGTTTTTGCCACATGTCATATTGTGAATGACTCTTAGAGCATCCACAGTCCATACAATCCTTCAGGAATTTAATGGATTGTCACATCAGCATTCCACTATCTATACAACTCCATCCTATAACCTCCACACTCCATTAAACTCCACATAGTTTAATGGATTTCCACATCAGCATTATATAAATATATATATATATATATATATATATATATACATACATATAATTTTATAAAATATTTATAGAGCTACAAAATACATAAATAATAAATACGAATTAAAACGTTCATTAAATAAAAAGTACGAGAATAAAAATACATCGATTAAAAATTACGAAATCTAGAAAATAAAATACTTAAACACCTAATTATTAAAAACGATGACAATAAAAGTAAAATAATTAAACATGCGTTCTAAAAACGACGATACCTATAGATTATATTTTATTTTGATCTCTTCACAACGATTCCTCCAAATGTCTCGTCCCTCCTCCGACATAGTGCTAGGATCCATGTAAAAAATTTGCATCTCGGCATTCTTGATTTTTTCTCTTTTCAAATCGTTTTTTAAATCCAAACTATTTTGGTAACGTTCAAAGTTTTTATTATTTTCAGTTATGTGTTTTTCAAACAACTCATCAACTCGGCTCCTTGATGAGGATGTGAACTTTGAATCTTTACCTTTGGCTGCTTTCTTAGCAGCTTTTGTACCAACTGGACGAGTTGACGGTATTTCTAACCATTCTATTTATTTTCAACAAAGAAATGATGCTTTAGGTCAAAAAGGTTTTTCCCCTCTACACTAAAGGTATAACTTTCTGACCCTCTTCCTCTTTTAGTTTCTGTACGAGTTAGATGAGATCAATAGAGGGGGTTTTATTCCGCTGTGCATGTTATTATATGTTTTTATACTCTACAAAACCCTTCAGTGGTATCAGAGCCACTTCTAACCTCGTAGGAGACTAGGTAGGTTTCTTTTTATTCTGATGAAATATAATTCTGTTTTATCCAGAAAAAAAGCTTTTTGATCATCCAAGTAAATAGAATTCAAGTTTATGATTTCTATTGGATTAGATTAATTAGTTTTGGATAAATAGATTCTTAGATTTAAATATTAGTTAAATCTGTTTTTTTTATTATTGGTGTTATTTGCGATAAACAGAGAAATCGACCACCTCCCGGGAGGCGGCCTCAGTGGGGCAGCGGTCCACGGTATAGGTCGGCGGCGGTCTCAGATAGGGACGACAATCGTCGGCTGCCGAAAGTCGGTGGCGGTTTTACGGTGGTCAACCGTGGAACAGGGTTAGCGGCGCGATGGCGACGCAATTAGCGGCGCGATCGCGACGCAGTTAGCGGCGCGATCGCGACGCAGTTAGCGGCGCGAAAGCGTTACAGTTAGCGGCGCTATTTTTGTGGTGGGCTTCGGCCCAGAAAGCCACGGCCCAGAAAGCCAGCGGCCCAGATGGGGTTTAGCGGCAGGGTTAGCGGCGCTAAAGGCTGTTTTGGGCCTCGGCCCAGTTTTTTATTTCCCGGTCCGTTTCCGATCAATGACCCAGTTTAAATATTTGGCCCAGCTCGCGGTTCAGATATTTTGTGGTCAATATTAAATTGAAATACAGTTGTTATTTTAATTTAAGGTTTAAATATTATTTTTGAGTTTTTTGATTAATTATCAAAGTATAAAACTTGAAATATATATTTATTGCAAATAAAGGAAAAACAATATAGGGGTTTTAACAAGTTGTTAAAATCAGTAATTTTCATCAAGATGAATAATTAGAAATCAGTTGCTTTACTTTCATCTATTAGTTTTAGTACATGTTTGAGATGTCATAGCCGAGCCCTAGACCTTGTGGATTGTTTTTAATTTCCTGCACTTGTGGTTGTTTTGGATTGATTATTCTATGGTGTGGGGAGGCCTGCGTGCCACTTACAACCCCTATTCTATTTTGTAAAAGTTTTAGATTAGCGGGCCTGCGTGCCTTTGATTATCTTGTAACTTTTATATTTCTAGTTTTTAGATAATAGAATAGAATAGTTTTTTAGAATATTTTTACATAACTGGACTAAGATGCAAGGAGCAAGGAGCAGGAAGGAAGATTGAATGCTGGAGCCAGTGGGAGCTTCAGAATGCCATGCCATGTGTGTTGTGTTTTTTCCACTTAGGTTTTGACTGTAGGGTTTTTCGTGTGGCTCACGAAAGCAACAATAGTTAAGGGCAAGACTAAGGCATAGATGTTTGTGGTTGTTTTATTTCTTTACATATTTTATATATGCGTGGTTGTGATTAACACGATGAAATAAAACAAGGGTTTTAATAATAGTTAGTTATTGAAACAGATGTTTTAAAAGAAAACTGGCATTAAAGTTTTTCTCGTTAAAAACATGGAAGTCCTTTTTAGAAAAATCTTAGATCAGTGTGCTACCCACCTAATGGTACACCCTTGCTGTTAAACGGTACTCGGGTGTCGGAAGTGCCCAAACCTTGGGCATCCGGGTTCAAACCATTGCGGGAAGGGGCATGAAAGGTTTTGCGATAATCGGGAGTCCCGGCCAGAATTCATGCTGTCTTAGGTGGTGCGATCTATTTTGGTGATAATCGGGAGTCCCAGCCCAAAATGAACTAGAGGGACTAAACATGCACGGTTCTTGTAACCGATGTCCCGCTGATCTAGGAGTCGTGTCCAGTTAGGATACGATTGGTATAGTTTTTACCTACCAGAAATAGCATTGTCCCGGTGGGAAGTGCCCAAACCTTGCATCGGGAAATGTGAAATATGGATCCTAGTCTAATAATTTATTGTTTAAAAGGTAATAATTATTAGAATATGTAATCAATACTGAATCGGTTTTATCTTTTCTTTTTCTGTAGATGTCTTATATATCTGTTATCCCGTTTTATTCACCAAGAGAGTCTCTAAGTCTCATCACTGACAAGTGGAAGCTTTCAGGTCCAAACTTTGCTGTTTGGAAGCTGCATCTGAAAAACGTTTTGGATGCACAGGAAAAGCTTCACATTATTGAGACATTGCCTCCAGAACGACCAAGAGTAGATGCCCAGGATAGTGAGTATGACACTTACTATCAGTATCCGGATGACGAGTCTGACGTCATGTCGATTCTCATTCTCACAGTATCATCCGAGTTTATGGATGATCTCCGTGAGAAGTCGTCTTATGAGGTTGTTCAAGGATTGGAGCAGAAGTTCAAGTTTAGTGAACGGATATGTCGTATGCTACTGATGAGGGAAATCCTTTCAGCCAAGATGAAAGAAAGTCAGCCTATTAGCGATCATCTCATTAATATGAGAAGGCTCTTGGATTGCTATGAGAGCTTGGGGTCAAAATCAAAACCACATGAGCTAGTTATGCTCTTGTTCGGTTCCTTGTCGGACTATTACCAGAAAAGAGTAATGTATGTCCTCAGTGATTTTGAGATGACTGTCGCAGGGTTGCACGAAATCCTCATGTGCATTAGCGACGAGTTGAACCCAAAGCAGCTAGAGTCACCAGTTGTGGACCCTATGCAGGAGGATGACTGGCTGGAAGAACTTGGAGAAATTTGTTGCCCAGACTGTGGTAGCAAGGATTCATGCGAGCACTCACTCGACATAGATCAGCTGGACATTGGTTTGCCCAATGATACATGTATCTTTATGATAGATTGTCTTATTACTTCTTATGAATCATGGGTATTGGATATCGGATGTGGTCATCACATATGCAATCATTTGCAGGGATTCAAGAGAAGTAAGAAACTGAGACAAGGAGATATGGACCAGCGGGTAGGCGAAGGCTCCATGGTTGGTGCTGAAGCTGTAGGGACATATTGTCTTAGTTTGCCCTCGGTCATGGTCTTAGAACTAGAACCTTGTTATTATGTTCCAAGACTAATTAAAAATGTTATCTCGTTCAATTTGCTAATAGACTGTGGATTTACTTATGTTTTTATTGAAAAGGCTATTTCATGTTTTAAAAATGATGTTTTCTTTTTCAAAGCTACTCCAGAAAACGGTCTATATACGCTAAATTTAGATAACAATGACATCTATCATATAAGTAAAATATCCAAGAGTAACTTGAATCAAACTTATCTCTGGTATTGTCGTTTAGGACATATAAACGAGAAACGCATAGAATAACTCCGAGATGACGGAATTCTAGAACCATTTGACTTGGAGTCATATGATGTTTGCAAATCTTGTTTGTCTGGTAAAATGACAAAGCAGCCTTTCAACAGTGAGAATGAAAGGGCTAGCGAGTTATTAGGGATTATACACACAGATGTGTGCGGACCCTTTGCTCCGGAGGCTAGAGGAGGATACCAGTATTTCATAACCTTTACTGACGACTTCAGTAGGTTCGGTTATGTCTACCACATGAGACTTAAATCTGAAAGTTTTGACAAGTTCAAACAGTTTCAGAATGAGGTACAAAATTAGCTGGATAAGAAGATAAAGTCGCTTCGATCGGATCGAGGTGGCGAGTATCTGAGTCAGGAATTCGACGATCATTTGAAGGGATGTGGGATTGTTTCACAACTCACACCTCCGTATACACCTCAGATGAATGGTGTATCAGAAATGAGGAATCGTACACTGCTTGACATGGTACGATCAATAATGAGTCGAAGTTCACTACCATTGTCGTTTTGGGGACACGCACTCGAGACAGCAGCGTTCATGCTGAACCGGGTTCCAACCAAATCGGTTGAAAAGACACCGTTCGAGGTATCTACGGGGAAAAAGCCCAAAATGTCTTTTCTAAAGGTTTGGGGATGTGAGGTGTATGTTAAGAGAACATTCACGGATAAACTCAATCCCAAATCAGATAAGTGTATCTTCGTGGGCTATCCCAAGGAAACCATGGGATACTATTTCTACAACCCAGATGAGAACAAAGTTTTTGTTGCTCGTAAAGGGGTATTATTGGAGGAGAAGTTTCTAGACTCAGAGACTCCAAGAAAAGAAATAGAGCTTCAAGAAATTGAAGAGGAGGAGATTACACCACCACCGATAGTTGAACCTGTAGTTCAACAGAGAATTGTTGAACCTCAACCCGAGTCTGTGGTTGAGGAAGAGGTGCAAACACAAGACCTTCGCAGGTCTAGTAGGCCTCGTATTGAGCCAGATAGGTATATGGGATTCCTAGTTTCTCGAGACGAAGGGGATCTTTTAGAACCCACAACCTACCAAGACGCTGCCTCAGGTTTAGAATATGAGAAATGGCTAGAAGCCATGAAGGCAGAGATGCAATCCATGTATGACAACCAAGTTTGGGAGTTAGTAGATTTGCCTCAACACAGTAAAGTTGTTGGGTGCAAGTGGGTCTTCAAGAAGAAGACAGACATGGATGGAAAGGTACATATTTTAAAACAAGGCTAGTGGCAAAAGGTTTCACGCAAACACATGGTGTTGACTATGATGAAACTTTTTCCCCAGTGGCAATGCTTAAGACTATTAGGATCCTTATGGCCATATCAGCATATTTTGATTATGAGATATGGCAAATGGATGTCAAAACCGCTTTCCTTAACGGGAAATTGACAGAGGATGTATATATGATACAACCAGATGGTTTTGCGGATCCAAAGAATCTTAATAAAGTATACAAGTTGCTTAAATCCATCTATGGACTAAAGCAAGCATCTAGAAGCTTGAACTTACACTTTGATGAGCGCATCAAAGAGTTTGGTTTTACCAAAAGCAAGTTCGAGTCGTGTGTTTACACTAAATTCAGTGGGAGCGCGGTAACCTTCCTAGTCTTGTATGTAGATGACATACTGTTAATAGGAAACAATATACCAGTATTACAAGGAGTAAAATCCTGGTTAGGTAAATGTTTCCAGACGAAGGACTTGGGAGAAGCTGCTTATATACTGGGTATAAGGATCTATAGGAATAGATCTAAGCGGCTTATCGGACTTAGTCAAAGTACATATATTGACAAAGTCGTGAAAAGATTCAAGATGGATGAATCTAAGAAAGGATTTATTCCTATGCAATCTAGCGCGATTTTGAGCAAGGCTCAGTGTCCTGTGTCTAGTCAAGATCAGAACAAGATGAAATTGATACCATATGCCTCGGCAGTTGGTTCAATCATGTATGCCATGCTGTGTACTAGACCCGATGTTGCCTACTCTATCAGTGTCACGAGTAGATATCAGCAAAATCCTGGTGAAGCTCATTGGGTGGCCGTCAATAATATTCTCAAGTATCTGAGAAGGATGAAAGACATATTCCTAGTTTATGGAGGTTCGATGGATGAGCTCAGTGTAACTGGTTACACTGATGCTAGTTTCCAGACCGACAGGGACGACTTCAGGTCGTAGTCAGGATTTGTCTTTACCCTAAACGGAGGAGCCATATCTTGGAAAAGTCAAAAACAAGATACAATAGCAGATTCTACTACAGAGGCAGAGTATATTGCGGCAAGTAATGCAACAAAGGAAGCTGTCTGGCTGAAGAATTTTATCTCGGATCTTAGAGTTGTTGCCAGTATCTCTAGACCGATCGATATATTCTGTGATAACTCAGGGGCTGTGGCGCAAGCTAAAGAGCCTAGAGATCATCAGCGGACTAGGCATGTACTCAGGAAATATCACCTCATCCGAGAGATCATTGAAAGAGATGATATTAGACTACAAAAGATACCGACGGACGACAACGTTGCTGACCCGTTGACGAAGCCGCTAGGTAGGGCTAAGCATGAGAGGCATGCGAGTTCTATAGGAATGCAGTACTTAGAACATAACAACTAGTTCGTGTTTTTTTATTACTACTATAGATGTAACTTGAAACTCTTATATTATGTAATTACATTTCATGGGATTGAAATAGGAGGTTTTTACATAATTGTTTCTAGTTGTCTATTTTTAGCATGTTTAACATATCCATGACAAGTCAAGTAATGAATTGTCTAAATGCCTGTAGTTACTTAATGTAGTGGAAGCTACATTAGGGAGATAACGCTATTATGGATATTTGATGATTTATTCGGGTATGAATAAAAGCACAAGGTTGTGACCAAATATTCATAGATATTTATCAGGGGATAAATATTGGGGTGATCCGCATCGAGTTTACTTCATGGAGCGTTAACATAAGTAAACTTTATAAGTTGTCCTTAGACCTGAGATATTTGGTTTGGGGCATGGTAACTTCTGTACTTTAGCATGTTCTAACGTCACGCCGTAACAGGGTGATCATAAGGGGCTTGTCTAGGTACCGCGGAAGCCATGTGCTCAAATTGCAAATAGTCAAGATGTGATTTGCACCTCTTTTTTAGGAGAGATATTTTTTGAGCTCCTCGACGATTAAGACTACTGAAAATGCGTGGCCGCGCTCGGTTACAATGATAGTTCTTCATTCGGTAAACCGTAACTGCAGAGTGTCGAAATCAGAGTCGAGAAAATCTGGGTATTTAATAAGATCCCTGCTCCATGTCAAATACTCACATTACGAAATATCGCGATGCAAAAGGAAAAGCCTAGATAATCCAAGGCGTGGATTATGTCTCTAGATGTAAGAGATTTCTTAGTATGGTTAACCTAAGTGTCTGGCTAGAGACCTCCTTAGGTCAACGATGTACAAGGAGTGTTACTTATCTTGCACAAGTGGGAGTCTGTTAGATTATGTGCAGAGATAGATAACATGTACTATCGTGTCCAATACTATGTGACACTAAAGGATCACACCGCTGCACACCCAATTAGAACCTGTTGGATTTTACCTATTTGTGTATCACAATAATTAATAGTTTAATTAATTATTGAGAAAGAGAAAAATAATAAAAGTTATTTATTATTTAAAGGAGAAGTTAATATATAGTTTAAATATTAACGGGACCAATTAATTAATAGTTATTAATTAATTAGAAAGGTCGAAAATATATTCTGTAACTGAATAATAGTTTAATTAAAGTTGGGCTTTAATTAAACGGGCTTAGGCCTAATAAGGGTTTACTATATAAACTATATTAAGCCTCATTAATCACATAAGTCAATTACAAGATTAACAAAAGAATACCCTAAGGCTGTCTCTCTCTCTTCTCTTTCTCGGCGGCGCAAGAAGCCGAGACCAACCACCGTGCAACGGTGGCCTGCGGCGGCGCGGAACACACACACACACGCGGGTCACGTTTTGATCCGGGTTTAATCCTTAGGCGGTCTAGCAGCCAGTTCGAGGTGGTGTAGTAGCGGTGGATAACCTGCAGTTGTCTAGAGGCATAAAGAAAGTTTTGATTTACACTAAAGGTATAACTTTCTGACCCTCTTCCTCTTTTAGTTTCTGTACGAGTTAGATGAGATCACTGGAGGGGGTTTTATTCCGCTGTGCATGTTATTATATGTTTTTATACCCTACAAAACCCTTCAAAATGCACTGCTGCTATACGCCAGTTGGCATACGGCACAACATCTGATCAATTTGACGAATACTTAAGAATTGGAGAAACAACCTCAATCGAATGTTTATATAATTTTTGTAAATGTTTGATTGCGGTTTATTCAGACCATTATTTGAGAAAACCTAATGTTAACGACATACAAAATTTACTACAAAAACATTCAGAAAAACATGGGTTCCCTGGCATGTTAGGAAGTATTAATTGTATGCATTGGCCTTGGAAAAATTGCCATGTCGCATGGCAAGGTCAGTTTACTCGAGGTGAACAAGGGTGCCCGACAATCATGTTGGAAGCATTTGCATCACAAGACCTCTGGATATGGCATGCATATCAATGTACTGAATCAATCCCCATTATTTAATTAAGTGTTGAGAGAGCATTCTACGGAATGCATGTTTACTGTGAATAGCAGGACGTACAACAAAGGATATTATCTCGCAGATGGTATATATCCTGAATGGGCTATAATTGTTAAAAGTTTTTCACATCCAGCTGATCAAAAGAGAAAACTATTCAAGGAAATGCAAGAGGCTGCAAGGAAGGACGTGGAAAGAGCCTTTGGTGTCCTCCAATCTCGTTGGACAATTATACGAGGTCCATCAAGATCTTGGCACCTCTCAAACGTAAAGGATATAATGTATGCATGCATCATATTACATAATATGATTGTAGAAGATGAAGGAAATGCAATTTCAAATTGGTCTGATGATGTTGATCCGCCAATACATGTACAACGAGGTCCTATCGAAGAAATTCAATATCAGATTCAGATAAACTCTGAACTGCGTGATCCATCAGTACATCACTCACTTCGACACGATTTAATGGAGCATATTTGGGAACATTATTCACAAGCAAGAAATTAAATCTAAGTGTAGTTATATCGAACTTTTATTGTACTATGTTTATTCTTCGATTGAGTTTTTATGTATTTCGTAATGTATTTTGATATTAGTGTAATTTTTTATTTATTATTATTATTTTAGTTATAATATAATTTAACGCTATATATATATATAAAGCATGTGGGTCCCAACATTATTAATATAAAAAAGAAAAATTGGCCCCATATTTTTAGATGATACGGTTGTATCATCATACCACTCCTCCCTCACTCAACTCCTTTCACAATCCATACAACCCCCATGATACTCCCATACCACCCCCATGATACATGCATTGTGGATGCTCTTACACATTTTACATTAATTCACTTTTTATTTGAACCAAATTTCAAATGGGCTAAATCTGGGCTTGATCTATTTTAAATAAAATGGTATTTAAAATAGATTTAACTTAATTTTACCTCATAAGTTAATGAGATAGCTTAAGAAACAAGTCACCAAAAAAATCTCTTCCCCTCTCCCTGTTGGTTCGACCGACCACAAAGGAGGAAGAAACCAGGTCGGTTTTTTTCTTGTTAGACGCACACACACGCATATAAACAAACAACTTGTTTTGTTTGTGGTTACTTGAGTAACTATGATATCATATTTTTCTTTTATATAATTAGTTTTTGAGACTGCTAGATCCTAACCCTCTTTCGGATTTTTGGGGTTAAGTTGAGTTGATCAACTTCCAGTAATAATCTTAACACTTTTAAAATTATATAACTCAAATAGCATTATTTACAATATGTTTAAGCAATAATCTTAAACACTTTAAATGCTTTACAAAAAACTCTCCTGAAGTTAATGACACTTTAAATGCTTTATAAAAAACTGTCAGAATTTAAATACACTTTAAATGTTTACAAAAAACTGTCCTGAATTTAATGACATAAAAGGCGAGAGGTCGGAGGGAGCCAGAGAGAGGGTACTTTAAAACATTTATATATTATATAATATATAATTCGGTTTATTCGGGTTTTTCGGTTTGAAAATTCCTAAAATCGTAACCGAACCGAAAACCGAATTTGAAAACGGTTTCGGTTTTTTCGGTTACGGAGCGGTTCGGATCACGATTAAAACGGTTTATATCCGAATTTTGAACACCACTATGTCGACAAATGAAACTATTTTACCCCGCCACATCGTGCGGGTAAAATACTAGTAAATCTATAATTTGACATCTTTAGACACATGTACATTTTCAAGTTAAGATTGCTTATTTCCTTTAATTGTGATTTACAATTTTGGTTAAATAAAGTAGACTATTTTGTATTTCTTCATCAATTGGAAGGTAGCTTAGACATGTAGCCACATAATCAATCAATTACGTACGTTAAGCTACATCTCTGAATATTTGAATTCCTGCGTTTTGAGAGTGATTTACGTGGGAGTTTTCATGTGCGTTTTGAAAGAGAAAAATTGACATATTTGAATCTTTTATTATACTGGCTCAGATTTAGACCAGAAAACCCTTTGGTCCAAACTTGATACTTTTCAATTTTTTACATGATCTCAGATTTAATAATTCTACAAGTATAACAACAACAATTTTGAATTTAGTTTTCTTCGACACAAAGAAGAAAAAACAAACACGGTAAAACAGTTGAAGTCAAAGATCTTTAAAGAACAAGGTAATCAATCATGTGTACATAAGAAATTTCATAAAGAAAAGGTAATCATGTATATACAAGATCTTAGTTCCAGTAACGCTCCTTATCTTTTTTTTATCAGGTATATAAAGCTAATTGTATCGGTACAATACACATTATCAGTTGTCCTTATATATGTCCACATCTAATGCCATAAATACGTTACCTCTATCCAGGCGCATCGCGTGGGCAAACACCCGCTCGTATATATCAATTGGCAAAGGGGAATGCCAATTTCTCTTGAGATATTGAGGGGTATTACTGTAATTTTCTCTATAAAACGTGATATCTATTTTTATCATTTTCTCACGATATGAAAAAACTTCTCCCCTTTCATTTTTGTTTTCTCCCTTTTCATCAGTTACGCAACCAAAGCTTCCGTCATTCTCCTTCGCTTCGATCTCCTCCATTCGGTAGGCAGTGGCCGTTGCGCCAGCCTATGGTGTCGTCTGTTTATTTCGACTTGGGGTCTCTCTCCGTTTCTCCACCGGGTCAGTCGTCTCTTTTTTCTGATAGGTTACTATTTTGAAACCCTAACTAGCATGGTGTCTGACGTATTATGCGATTGTTATAAATCTTACATGTGGCTCTATTGAATGATTGATTTGTGATGTTTAGATGTTGATGCAACCAGTTAAGTTGATACCTGCTACTTTTATTGTTTTGAACTATTTATTGGAGGATTTTGCAGAGCACATTTAGATTGTGCTATCTCTCAGGTATACTCTTTCTGTTACACACACATTCATATGTACACACTGTAGCACACATATACATATTTCATAGTGGTGTTTAGCTGCTGTTTCACTTTCAATTGCAATTCTGTAATTATCATTATCCTTCATTTTACCATTAGCTATTTGCTAACTTCACAACAAATATATATAAAATAATTTATTTCTCTAACAGCAACCATGGGAAAAACCTCTTGCAAATGCGTAACTAGAAACGGATAAAAAATATGTAGGACGTTGTCGCCTAATTAGGAAGCATCTATATCCATATTAAATTGAAGATCCATGTGTTTGATGATGTTATATGACTGCTTTCATAAAGGGCTTTGTAATCTATACCTCAAAATAATGAAGATTCTAAAATGGATGCTCGAAATGGAAATTTTATTGTACTTTACAATTTTTTTTGTATCTTAAGCATTGCAAGAGTTAACAGGCTTTTAATATGTCAAACTCTTCCTATTAATGTTAGCCTTGTGGTAAAAATAAGCAAGGACACAAAAATGACGTAGAACATCTCTTAAAAGATGAAAACATATACTATGACAACATGTTTTGACCGCTGTGATGCACTGTCATATTTATTCTCTAAATAATTCATATCTTGAGCATAAACTAGAATTAAACTGAGATCATTGATCCAAAAGATCCTGAAGGATGTTAGGTTTATGGCAAAAATGAATTTAGGTGAGAAAGGAATTGAAATAAAATGTCAAGAAATAGAACCAAGATGTTTTACAATAATATATTGATCTAATCAAAAGGTTGAAGAAAGAAGAAACATTTAAGTAAAGGTATAATCTTTCTTTTCAAGTCTTATTTTTATGCATTATGTTAATAAGAATAGTCATAGTCATTGGGGGATTAATTATAGAATTATTATGCTTATAGAGTTATAGTGGGTAAATAACACAGGGAATCATGAGTTCATCACCGAAATTTCTGTCATGAAAACTAGATGGGTTTAGAAACAAAGTACTGATTTGGTGTTTAAGGTATAATCAAGCTTCATTATCTTCACTTCAAGAACCATGTTTTGGGGTGTCATATGACTATTTTTGTTTCTATATTTCTTCCTGTCATTCTATTGTTATTTGTTCTTTGTTTCTACTCTAGCTTACTTTGCTAAGATCATCTTCTTTTGATAGTTATTAATTTATTTAGACTAACAAAGGATCAATAGAGAACTTATGATTCTACTGATTATATATAATGTTTCAACCTTCTGATTTCTATTCTGGGAAATTTTGGAGGTTAGATCAGTAGCAGTAACAAATGATTACTGATATGCTCATCTTATTCCGGTATTTTCATGATTCCTTTGCACATTGTCGGGAATATTACTTTGTTGAGGTGTAATTTTACTTGGATTTATCTGCCTACATTCTATCATATTTATAAATATCTTATTATGGTTTTTTATAATATGCCTAAACAATACATTCCTAATAAGGTTGTTTTTAGTGAACATCATGCCACACTTCTATATAAATAGCTATTAGCCTAAGTGGTTATTAGGTGTCGTTCTTAGTGGTTTGTTGATTCTGTTATGAGCATTTTATTTAATTACTTTAAATCTTTGTCCCTATTGTTAACATTAACAGTACTTTACTCTTTCATGCAGATTATAAATTACCCAAGAGTAACCACACAATATCACAAGTTTTATGCGTCCACAACTTTTTGAAACGCTCCTAGATACATCTTTCATGTGAAACACATCTTTTGCTCCTTTTATTGTGAAGAGAAACTATGGAAACTGAATTCATTTCACAATCTTAGGTGTAGAACCCATTAAAACGCTGCCGTTTTGTTAATCTCTTCACCTTCTTTCTCGGTGGATCAAAACAAAAACTGTAACGTAAATCAAAACAGAGCATTCATCGCCATCTTCAAGACCACGTTTATTCTGGAATCCGTCTTCCTCCCAAGGCTCAAAAACGAATACAGAGAAATTGATTTC